>CM077011.1:45487500-45989581 GCA_039090855.1 Macrothele yani
GATATAACTAGTGAAATACGAGCCAAAAAAAAAACAATTCTTGAAAATGAGGATAAAAGAATAGCTTGTTACCTTTCGTCGGTCAGCAGCTCCTTCCCAGCTAGTTGCATTTGGTAGAATTTCATCATTACTATTGACCTTTGAGTGACCTACGTTCCTTGAGAAGAAATTGAGTAGTCAAGAAATTTCATAAACCGAAGTCTCATTAGAGCAGTATGTAGCCATAAAGAAGGGTTTGGGGGTGGCAGACACTTCGCAATGAAAACACAACTGATGATTAAAGATTTATGGTAGCTAAAATTCACAGTAAAACTCTAAGTGAAAAAACCTGCCTTCCGACCAAGATTTGAAAGAATTAATCCAATGAAATAATAAAATAAAATTAAAATCCATTTGTCCAACTTAAATGAAAACGATAGTCAAAGCGCCCAACATTACTAAGGAATCCAGACAATGAACCTCCGACGCGTTTCAGCTCACATTTTTCGTGGCCATTCTCAAGGGCATTTCGTGCTGTACTGCTCCATGTACGTTAACTGCTAGCTAAGTCTATGTTGCTGCCATCTCTATCGTTCGCGTCATTGTCGTGCTCATCACGTAAAACATCGTTGGTGCCATCTAGTGTCGTCCTGTTGGGGTTTTTTTTAATCTTTGCATTTGTTGAATTGATCTTGTTTGAATAATTCGTTGTGTTTCTTGTTTGAATATTTTCTAGTTTTTCTTGTAAAAGAAAAACAATGAATTATTCAAACAAGATCAAGTCAACAAATGCAAAGATTAAAAACAAAACAAAACAGGACAACACTAGATGGCGCCAACAATGTTTCCTATCTTTTGCCTTACTCTGGTGAACCAGCTTAGCTGCCTCATGCTTCTTACAGCGATATTCATCCTCAGGAAACTCTCTATTGCAACATCCCCAAATATGCTTCCTTCTTTCTCTTTACTGTTTTTTCAATCTCACTATTCCACCAAGCATCACCTCTATTGCTATCCACTATTGTGGTGCCACAGACCTTTTCAGCAGCCAGGGTTGGCAAGTTTTTGCCACAGGTGGAAAAAACCAGAAAAAAATTGTCCTGGCAAAAATAGGTTTTTGCCAAAGGTGCAAAAATAGGGATTTACTGTGTTTACTTACAGGGCATATAATCAAGTTATTATTTTGTTTTCTACAAATCCTTTTAAAGGAAAATGAAATAATTTTGAATTTTTAAACCTTGATTTAAGGGTTAAGTATTATTTTTTGACATAAAATACGTTTTTATTACTTTGAAACTGATTTTAAGGAAATATGAGTACAAAATAAAAATTGTGTTTATAAAGGTATAATTTTGTTTACCCAATTCATAGGGATTAAAAATCATTCCCTCATTCAAAACAATAATCAAAAGCTATTAACAAACTGCTCGTTTATACTGAGAAATTAATTAACAATATTTCAAAACCCAAAAAATTTACACCCAATTTGATGAAGACCTAACAAATCTTTACAGCCCATGCACAAAAAAGAAATATAAATAAAAAAATATGTAAAATTAAAATAAATTAAACAAATTCTAGTTTTTAAATTCAAATTTCATTTTAAGGATACAAAGGCACATTTCATACTTCAGTAATCAGTTTAATCATCTAATTCAGCAATATCTCCTTCATCAAAGCCAAATTTCTGTTGTTTCAGCATTGCATAACAAAAAACAAGTTTTGAAACATTTTCTTTGAAAGCCTATTCTGGATTTTAGAGTGCACAAATGAAAAATTTGAAAATATTCTTCCTACTGCAGCACTACTTGATGGAAATGTTTAAAGGTGAGCGATTAACATACAAACGTCTTTAGAATTTTTGCATGATCTTGCCACACTTTTCCACCACTTATGAGCATTGATTTTTGTCATTTGTTCTGTAAAATATGTACTAGGAAAAGGCTTTTCCTTAAGCTCAAAGTTAATGGTGCATGATAAAATAGTCAGGATTAATTTTTCCCAACCATGCTTTTGCATCTTCCTTTTGTGCAAAATTTAGGTGTTCACCTCTATATTTAGGGTGCAGCAAATATGCAATAAAATGACATGGCAGAATTGCTTGTGCAAACAGTTATTTTACTGTAGAAAAATGTGGCTTCAAATTATCGTTTTTCAATAGATTGCACCATGTATGGCAAGCATCTGCTAATGTTGTTGAATCACGCTGAAGAATATCTAAGGCACTTGATACAGGTTTCAATTGTTTAATAAGATCCTTGACTTGCTGATAAAGATTAAAATCACATATACGAGTTATGATGTTTTGATCCATCTCTTCAAAATGTTCATTTGCTATTTTAATGTATGAGCTGTGGTTTTGCACACAAGTTTCTAGAAAAGTCAATTGGCTGTTCCACCTAGTTTTCCCCGGTGACTGAGAAGAAACATGACCACTACATTCCTGGAGCCATGATCCAGGAGCATGATGATTTTGGAAATATTTATGCACCTTCACTTCATACTTTACCACACTACTAGGTGTTATATCTTCACATAGAAGTTTCAATTTACTTCCGATATTGGAGGTTATATTATTTAACGTGCATTAATGCATTTGCATTTTTGAACTTCACTTTTAGTTGGTAAAGTTCGATGAACACTTACCGCACGTGGGGCTTGGCTTTCAATTCATATTTCCGTTATGTGGATGCGGCACGGGGGTTTTTCATTTGGCCACGGGTCCGCTTCTTTTTTTTTTTTCCGTTGGAATTTATTTTGCTTCATCACCAAATGAGTTTTTTTCCTTTGCTGCATCCTCATTTACTTCAATATTTATTCATAACCCGAGTACTTTCGGTAATACTCCTTTACCGTCTTCGAGGGGACGTTTTGCTCCGACTAGCACGGACCGTGTCAGCTGGGCATTTCGGTGGTTCTTGCGGGCTGCTTCTGTCATCGGCTATCGCTTCTTCTTGGGCGTTGTGGCGCCATCTCTTGTTGGTTAGTGATCTCATTTTTCGAACTTTTTCATTTTTTTGCTCAATTTTAATTAAATTTCTCCAGCTGTTTCTCAAATTATTAGGGTCATTATGTTTGCAAACTTTTGTCCTATTTTTTTCAATCATTACCGACTCTGCTATTCTGAGGTGTTTTTCGGATTTACAGCTTTTAATGATTTTTATATTTTCGAATTTAGGATATTTTTGGTTATCCAGACAGTATTGGACAAGTGCTGTTTTTCTTCTTTTTTCTGCCAGTTTCTTACGTGTTGTTTTAATCTGTGTTTAAGCTTATTTTTGGTACTTCCTATATAAGCCATTGGAGGATTTTCAGTAATAGGAATTGAGTAAATACCTGCTTTTTCTAACATTTTTATTTTTTCATTATTTTTTATTACTATATTTTTGATGGTATTTACTTTTCCTCCAATTTGAATGTTATGCTTTTTACAAATATTATTATCCTGCATCGTATGGAAGAAAAACCAGAAGTGTACTGTCGATACGTGGATGATATTTTCATTCTATCAAAACTGAACGAAGAAGAATTAAAAAAATTAACAAAATGTTACAGCGCTTTATATCCAACTATAGAACTCACTGTTGAAATAGAAAAAAATAAAGCATTAGCCTTTTTGGATGTACATGTTATCAAATCCACAGATAAGTTACTATACAGGGTTTATCGGAAATGTTCATTTGTTCCGGTCCTAATCCCGTACAATTCAGCACATCCTTATCCTCAAAAATGCAATAGTATAAAAACCTTAATTAAAAGAGCTTATACGCATTCTGAAAATAGTCAGTTCATCAATGAAGAAATCAAATTCATAAAAAAAATTGCAGGCAGCTTTGGTTATCCTAACCATTTAATAAAAAAATGGGACACAGAAGTAATAAAGAAAATAAAAAATAATGCTGTAGTAAATAAAAAAGAAGTCAAATATTTAAATGGTTTTCCTTACATTAAAGGTACTACCAATGAAATTAATAATATTTGTAAAAAGCATAACATTCAAATTGGAGGAAAAGTAAATACCATCAAAAATATAGTAATAAAATATAATGAAAAAATAAAAATGTTAGAAAAAGCAGGTATTTACTCAATTCCTATTACTGAAAATCCTCCAATGGCTTATATAGGAAGTACCAAAAATAAGCTTAAACACAGATTAAAACAACACGTAAGAAACTGGCAGAAAAAAGAAGAAAAAACAGCACTTATCCAATCATCATCATCATCATTGTCAACCATTATCAATCCACTGCTGGACGAAGGTCTCCCCAAGTTTCCTCCACAACGGTCTGTCTTGTGCCAGTCTCCTCCATGTCACTCCCGCATATTTACGAATTTCATCCACCCATCTCCCATGTGGTCTTTTTCTGGGTCTTTTCCTGTCCCTTGGAATCCAATCTAAAATTTCGGCTGTCCATCTATGGTCTGTCCTTCTGGCAGTATGTCCAGCCCATTGCCATTTCAGGGATTTAACTCTGATCATGATGTCTTCCACTCTTGTCATTTTTCGGATCCACGAGTTCCTCTTATTATCTCTCCTGGTTATACCAAGCATGCACCTCTCCATGCTTCTTTGAGTTGTCTGCAGCCTTTGTATGTCTCTTTTAGTTAAGGTCCACGTCTCTGCACCATACGTAAGCACTGGAAGGATGCATTGATCAAACACTTTTCTTTTAAGACATAATGGCATATTGCTCTTGAAAATTATGCTGTTTCTTCCAAAAGCTCTCCAGGCAAGTTTTGTACGCCGATTAATTTCTTCATCAATGTGACCCTCACTTGATATCTGCTGTCCAAGATAAACATACGTATCTGTTATCTCCAGTTTTTCTCCATCAATCGATAAATCTTCATTTCTTGTAAAAGCACTGAACATCACTTTTGTCTTCTGAAAGTTCATTTTTAATCCCACTTCTTTACTCTTGTCAGCAAGTTCCTGGATCATACTCTGCAGCTCTGATGGGGTAGTTGCAAAAATGACTACGTCATCAGCAAAACGAAGGTGGGTTAGATAATCTCCATTAATCTTTATCCCTTTGTTTTCCCAGTTCAGTGCTTGAAAGACATTTTCCAATGTGGCATTAAAGAGCTTCGGAGATATGGTGTCACCTTGTCTCACTCCCTTTCCAATTTTTATGTGTGTTGTATTTTCAAACAGCCGAATCTTTGCACTTGCATTTTCATAGATGTTATTAATAATATTAATGTATGCATCTTCAATACCGCAGGATTTCAGAGCCGTGGTAACTGCTGATGGTTTCACCGAATCAAAGGCTTTTTCATAATCGATAAAAGCCATGCACAATGGAAGTTCATATTCCCTCGCTCTTTCAATTAGTTCTCTCAGTACGTGGATATGATCTATTGTGCTGTAGCCACTCCTGAATCCAGCTTGTTCTCTCGGTTGAGCCATGTCCAGTGTTACTTTCAAGCGGTGTGAAAGAACTTTAGTGAAGATTTTATAAACCACTGATAGGAGGCTGATAGGTCTGTAGTTCCTGAGATCCTCAATGTCACCTTTTTTATGTAGCAGGATCATTGTAGCATTGTTCCAATCCTCAGGAATCTTCCCTTCATTAAGGCATCGAGTGAAAATTTGGGCGAGTACTGTTTCAATTTCTCCACTTGCTTCTTGTATGATGTCTATAGTAATTCCATCTTCTCCTGGAGCTTTCCCCCGCTTCATGTTCTTGATTGCATGAGCAACTTCTGCTGGGAGGACTGGAAGAACTCTGGTACCTTTCATGATGTCTGGAGTACATGTATCATCCCTTTCATATAGTTTGGAGTAGAAATCTTTCACTCTTGTCAAAATTTCGCCTCTATTTCTTGTTATAGAACCATCTTCTTTTCTCAGAGCCATAATCTGTTTTCTTCCCTTACTGAGATGTCCCTTTGCTATCTTTAGGCTTTGGTTGTTTTCAATTGCTTTCCTCACTAGCTCACAGTTGAATTTCCTTACGTCTTCAGTGATACTTTTTCGTGCTGTCTTGCATAGCTCTATATATTCCACTTTGGAAGTCACATCTTCTTTAGTTGTCCTCATCTCTCTTCTTTTTTGCATCAACATTTTGGTTTTTTCCTGATAATTTGTTTACATGCAACTTGTTCTTAGACCCAGCTAGTTTTGTTGCTGTTTCCATAAGAGCTTTGGTTACTTTTCTGTTAACTTCAGAAATATCCACTTCTTCCGATGTTAGGCCTTCTAAAGCAGAGAATCTGTTCTTCAGTTCCAACTTGAAAGTATTATGGTGTTTTTTAAGGTTGGTTATGTCAATACACTTTGTTTGTCTTATGAGCTTGCCACGTTCCAGTTTAGTGTTGAGGTGTATCTTACATCTCACCAATCTATGGTCACTACCTGTGTTGAACTTGTTTAGCACACTGCAGTCTTCTATGACGAATTTTTTGTTACACATAATAAAATCAATTTCACTTGTCGTCCCAATTGGATGTCTCCATGTCCATTTCCTGTGTGGCTTTTTCTTGAAAAAGGAATTCAAGATGAAAAATCCTTCTGCCTCTGCAAACTCAACGAGAGTATTTCCACGCTGGTTTCTGTTGCCGTGACCGAATTTACCTACTGAAGTTTCATTCTGTTGCCGGTGCCCTATTTTTGCATTGAAATCTCCCATAATTATCTTCAAGTGCTGCTTACCTTTATTATTTAGATGACGAATTTCCTCATAAAATTCTTCAATTTCTTCTTCATTATGACTTGTGGTGGGTGCATAAGTTTGAATAATCTGAGCCTGGTATCTTCTCGATAGTTGGATAGCGAGTCGTGCAGCTCTGTCAGAGGAACTTTCAACTTCTACCACTTTATCCTTCAGTTTCTTGTTTATTATAAATCCAACACCACTAGTTCTGCCAGTATCTGTCCCACGATAATAGAAGAGATGTCCACTTTTCAGTTCAATGAGATCTTCTCCTTTTCTCCTTACCTCACTCAGCCCGACGATGTCCCACTTGATCCTTTGTAGTTCCTCTTACCAATACTGTCTGGATAACCAAAAATATCCTAAATCCGAAAAACACCTCAGAATAGCAGAGTCGGTAATGATTGAAAAAAATAGGACAAAAGTTTGCAAACATAATGACCCTAATAATTTGAGAAACAGCTGGAGAAATTTAATTAAAATTGAGCAAAAAAATGAAAAAGTTCGAAAAATGAGATCACTGACCAACAAGAGATGGCCCCACAATGCCCAAGAAGAAGCGATAGCCGATGACAGAAGCAGCCCGCGAGAACCACCGAAATGCCCAGCTGACATGGTCCGTGCTAGTCGGAGCAAAACGTCCCCTCGAAGACGGTAAAGGAGTATTACCGAAAGTACTCGGGTTATGAATAAATATTGAAATGAGGATGCAGCAAAGGAAAAAAACTCATTTGGTGATGAAGCAAAATAAATTCCAACGGGGGAAAAAAAAAAAAAAGAAGCGGACCCGTGGCCAAATGAAAAACCCCCGTGCCGCATCCACATAACGGAAATATGAATTGAAAGCCAAGCCCCATGTGCGGTAAGTGTTCATCGAACTTTACCAACTAAAAGTGAAGTTCAAAAATGCAAATTCACATAGAAGGTTCAACCAGTGAGCTCCTCCGCATCCATATGATATCAATGTAGAATTTTAATCTTGTTTTTCAAGTTCAGATCTCATTTTTTCCATGTTCTTAGAATTATCAGTAATGATGCTTTTAATTTCACAGTCCTACTTAGTTTAAACAGTCGAAATGACCTTATTGCATTTCTTAATCTAGAATTCTGCTGTCTTTTTAGTTGTGCCTGTAGCTTCTACATCCACAATATGATGTTCCACAAACTTGAATACATGAAGCTGTTATCGGTTCATTATGAATGTTACTCCATCCATCAATCACAAGAGTTCCTTCTTTCCTTTCAAATTTTCTTTAAGTGATTGTTCCATTTCATTATAAACATCATCTAAAAGGCCATCTGCCAGTTCTTTACATGAAGGTAATTTATAGCCTGGCCTCAAGATAAGAATTAAGTTTTTCACTTTTCACAACAGCAAATGGAATATTGCAGGAATAGAATAGATTAGCAACCATCAAATCAATGTTTACTCTGTCACGAACTGACGATTTTGAGACAAACGTTTTGATACTGCCTCCTAAACACAGTATCTTTTGGCTTCCCCACACCCTGTCTCTAAATTACTAAGGTAACTCTTGTTCTTGGTCACATCTGTTGGCATGGATAAAGGCAGTAAGTACTTTCACACATTCACTTGAAGCCTTTTTCACACAGTTCTTAAAAACATGTACTTTTATCCTGGCTACTTTATTACTTATGTACATGTCCACATCTTTTGCACTTTGCAGCAGTTTTTCCATTGATAGATACTTCATCAAAAGATTCTCAAATAGGGTCTTTTCTCCTTCCTCCTTTGTACATTATTTGCCTAAAAAGGTTTGTTTTTCGTTTCTTTTCAATTTATTAAATTGAGAAGCCCTTGGTAAAATAAAATTACAGAAGTTGCTTTCCAGATTGGTTATGATGATTAATTTTTAAATATTACAGGCAGTTTTTTATAATGAAGTGCAGAATTCGTACTTAGGTTTGTAGTGGTAACTTTTACAATAATTTAGAGGTAATGTTGCCAAAATAATTAATAATACTGTTGCAATATTTTAGCAATAATACCATTCTCTTCCTGCAACGATGCGCACAAAACTGGCTGTAAATCGCTAACATGCGAAATCAGTGATTCATGTGCACTTTGTAAAGCACAAATCATGAGATCCCCGATGTTAACCCTCTCTTGTATGCCATACAGTGCTGAAGCGATCAGTAATTTGGACTAATTCTTACTTCGTTTGAGTGAGAAATCACAAGATCATCCGATGTTCTGCAGTTTTGGCGATCTGTTCAACATAGCTCTCCGGAACCTCATGATGTGACGTCTTGAACGAAACATCATGAGATCATCCGAAATTTCACTGTCGTATGCGGCTATGCGCAGACTGGATTGGCCGATGTGAGATCAAAGCTACAAATTCTCATGTGCGTCCCTCACATAGCTGGCTGCATCAGCAATTCCCGGGGTTTTCATGTTTCTTCACAGAACATTGTAACCCTCACATCGCTGGCAAAATCGGTGATTCCCAGTGTTTGTACGATTCTTCACAGAACATTGTGGTTGCGATGTTCTCAGAGCTTAACATTGATGCATCGATGTTAGACATATATCGGTTTTTTCGATGTATCGCCCAGTGCTACTGCCCTCCATACAAAATCTTGAATTTCAAGTTCTGACTATGCTACTTAGGCTAAAATCTTTCTTTCTGCAAAAAAAATAGTATAAAAGCATATCAAAACTTAAGTCTACTAAACTAATATTTAAAAAACTTATGACATTAAATTAATCAACGTAGAAGTCAGTTCATAATTCATATAAACCCTTGGTATCTCTTAAGAAATTGATGGCTGACAAAAATTTGCATTTTTAAAAAATATTTTAATGAAATGGAAATCCCAGCATAAATTATAATTAATTCCCAAAATAATTTATTTTAATCAACTACTTATATAGTTTCTTATTAATTTCTAAGCAATCTTAATTTCTAAGAATCAGTTTCATCCACTGATAAAACAGATTCTTGGAACACTTTAGTTTTTTTTTCAATATTGAAATCATTTTGCATTGTATTTTAAATTGTTTTTAATCAACAAAATTAATAAATGATTCTGAGTGACATATAAAAAAAATATTTCACTGTTGATATGACTATAAATCATTGCGATGTAAAGTGCATTATTGTGTTCAGTCTAAACATATTTTCCATTTTGCCATTTTTGCCATTTTTTTTTTCATTTTTGCCTTTTTACCAGTTTTTGCCACTGTCCCGACGAAAATACCTTTTTGCCGGCAAAATGACCTACCCTGTCAGCAGCAGTGACAACACAGTTCTTAAAACATTGCCACTTCATTTCTACATCCTTCTCAGATGACTTCAGCTTTTTCAGTCGTTTTCTGAGTAAGTTAAGAGTAACGCTGATGGTCTTCATGGAGCCTTTCAACTTTTATTCTTTCCATCCTTGGCCTTTTCTTATTCCTTTTCCTCCAACCAACATTCAGTTTCGCTCATGATACTACCAAGATCAAAATATTGACAACAGATCTAAAGTCTTAAAAATGATCTGCAGAGTATGCCATGACATTGAGTAAAGTACCCCAACATGTGACTGCTGGTGTAGGTGTAGCAGTGGGAAATTGGGATTTTTCTTTTGAAAAGATTAATCCTTGTTGATAATTTAACATGGTTTTCAATTCAATACTAGCTTGTTCAGGTTAGGATAAAGGGTTTGGATATTTTCATACAACCTGTGCAAAGCATGCACAGCACACATTACATGTATCATTTTTTAGAGAGCTTATGGAAAGGCTTGTCATCTGCTTTCTTCATGTGTGCTGCTACACCTGTAAGCAAGAGTAAACATTGTTGTACTTCACACCATTTGGCTAAAAGTGCATAAGATTCTTTTATCTAGCAGCTGTGACATGATTTGCTGTAGAAATGTCTTTGCATGCTAGCAAAAAAAAAAAAAAAAAATGGAAAGGGTTTCATCATTTTTTAACATACTGATAACATTTCCTGTTTTTCTGTCGCATGGACCTAATACATCCTGTTTCTTCATAGCACTCTGGAAGATAATTTTTCCGTAGAGTCAATTCATCAGGTGGATCAATGTTCGTATTGTTGATGTTAGACTTTCCGAACTCTGGATTGTTAACTTTATGTGTAGAAGAATATCAACTGAAACAAATACCTTGCATGAATCTGAATAATATACCAAACACTTTGGAAATCTGGAATATGAAGGTGGAACTGGTTCTCCTGGAAGGGCTAGTCTAGGTGGTGCATGCCAAGTAATGATGATATGTTTATTGCTAGACGAATGCTATGTTACTAGGTAATGTTGATCTGATTTTATAGATTTCCCACATTTCTGACAAAATAGCACTTTTCCGTAGGTAGTAAAATTGTTTTTAAATTCCATGACGTATTGCTTTAGACAGGAACTTATACTTGGTATATTTCACTTCATACTTTTCTACACAATTGATCATATCGCAAATGAGACTTGAGTACTGAAACTAAAGGAACAATACAGGCGGACAAAATCAAAACTTGCTACTGGTAAAAATCTTTATTTGAAAACTATAGAATCCACAAATGCTGCTAATAGGTATCAGAGAGGTGAAATAAAACTGCAAACTCCAATGAAATAAAACTGCAAACTCCACAAAATGTTTTTGTTTTGCATTTGGTCTTTACTTATTGCCCTTGTGGACGATAATACCCTGTCACATCCCCCTAATTTTTTGATAGGATGGTGTTAAGTTTTTGTTAGTTTTATTGAGTTTTGGATTCAAAGGATCCTTTTTCACTCGCAAACTTGCAATGAAGAAGTATATAACACTTGTTAAAGCTCAACACAGAAATTTATTTGGCACAGTTTAGTTCCTAGAAATAATTAACTAAGTGCACTTTACAACCATGCTTCAGCATGTAATATGGGATATTACATTCTGAAGCATGGTTAAGTGCAGTATTACTATAAATGCAATATTACTGACATATTTCACTGAAAACATCATTTAATCAGTTTTCAAAGTTTAAACATAGGTTATTGGTGTTTGAATAGTACAATTACATTATATTTTGAAGTCCAGCACAAAAAAACATTTAATAATTTTTTTTTTTAAATGTACAGAACATGGCAGTATATTTGTGCTGGTTTCATTTCTTTTTTAGGTTATTTATTTGCAAACTCATACTTTGCTAATGTTCTACTCTGTTCATTCCAAATTATATTTCTTTAGCTAGTGCTCATTACAAACATAACCTCATTATATTAAAGCATCACTGTATTTCAATTACAATTTTTTTTACAATTGGTACTATTGCAATTTTTTTATTAATTTTACTTTCATAAAAACTAATTTTTACAATTAGCCTGTGAGCTAATAAACAATTCCTTTGTAATATATTGGTAAAGTTACCAGTAGGTTTATAGAAGGATTAGGAACAGTAGATCTGTTGGATATTTCTCAGCTCCTTTTGGTCAAAAGTGTGAAGTCTTGCAGATAGTCCAAGTGGAGTAGGATTCCTTACTTTTAGCAGCACATTTTATAATGGCACTGGACTCATCTTTCTTCTTTCCAGATTTCTCTGGCCACTAGAACCCTTTAGCTGGACCATGGGAATACATAAATGACACAGTAATGTCCTTGAGCTCTCGAGATATACCTGTAATCTGCTCATCGACCAATTATTGTCATAAACACACCCAACAAACTCACCTACTTAGAAATCACTTACTGAGTAATGTTTTTTTTTACCTGGCTGGATGTTTGAACTTTCTCAACTTGATGTTTAATTGTATGTCCCATATAAGCCTCATTATTTTTAACAAGCCAGTAATGATTTGATTGTATTCCTACAACAGGTTTTACATTAGCCCATTCTTCTTTCTTACAAGACCTGTAAGCTTGAACAGTTTGACTTTTAAGAATCAGTAGTGTTATATTTTGTACTAAATGAAAAAGTACAGTAACAAATGAAGCTGTATCTCTTATAGCTTGCCACAGTCTATTTGGAGATTCAACTTTGTTGCATAATGCTTACACAGCCCACCTATAGCATCACATGCACTTTTACCATGCCCAGTATGTGAAAAAATCCATTTTTTCCCACAATTTGATTATTTTCAGATAGTTCATAAAGTTGGTATTTATTTTTGAAATGTCCGGCAGCCCCATCAGAAATGTAAACTAGTGATCTCATAATTTCTAATTGGCACAACTTACTTTGTCATGAATTGTATCATCAGACACTACAACAAAACTTTTTCTTTTTACTTCTTTACCAAAATATGCAACACATATAAATAGTGAAATCTGAACATTTTGCCAGTGGTAACTTTGGATTTCATCGGGCAGTATCACTGCCCAATTCTCAGCAAAATCAAAATGTCATACTAGAATAGAACTTTCTTTCACATAGATTTTTGCTTCAGCTATTCCTTCTCTTTGGATTTTCCTGATGGTGCCATGAGAAATTGCTTTCTTCGCCCAATGTCTTACATGTCCCAGGAACTTTTTTACACATACAGATTTTCTTATGAGGTCACTGCCTTCCCAAATAGCAAATGTAACTTCATTCAAGCAAAGAGTTTCAACTGTCAGTGCGTCTGTGCTGGGGCAGTCACAACACTCTTGGGGTCAACAATCTTCATTGCTTATTTTGTCACATAAACACTTCTGTAAAAGAACTTCTTCCTCAATTTTGTATGTGTTTGTTATATTTCAGAGAGTATTACATATAAGTTTCAGATTACTGCAATAAATACAAGTGCATACTGCTTGTATCTACTGGCTGAATTTTCACCCACCTTGGATGTAGAGTGTAAGTAAAACTTTGAAAGACAAATTTATATGTAGATTCCCCTTTCCTTTCTAACCTTAAATGATTTATGTAGGAAGTACTTTGATATTGCAGGTAACTTTCCTCTTTAATTCAATTTTACTAACAGTCTCTGGTAGCAGTGTCAGTAATTGCATTTTTTCAGTGTAGTTACAAGTATGAAGAGCTGTATTAATATTTGAAAACCACTGATTACAAGTAGAATGGTCAGGCTTTTCAACAGACAACTTACTTGAAACACCAACTCCATATGTCTTCTAATTTCTTCACAGCTGAAGTTGTTAGTGTTTCCTCCAATTTCAACTTTTTTTTCCTGATCTAACCTTCTCTCCTATCCTTCCTAAATTGTGAAGGGGCTTTAAGTGATGGCATATTAACATCTAGAGTTGTAATACTGCTATTTAAGACATCCACAATCTTATCCCTGGGAATGAAAACATACTCAGATGTGAGATATTCTTTAGTTTCATTTGTATGTTCCAAAATTTCTTTTGTGAAGAGCCACACAATTACTACACAAATTATCATTTTTATTTATAAAGACAGATTGGATCTACAATCCTTTTAACTTCATCAGCTAAATCACCAACACCACATAACACTTAGTTTTGTACACAACTCTTTTGTGTCTTTTAATGTAGTCCACACATCTCACTCCATCAGAACTATGATTATCAGATATTATAAATTATTCACTATGTCAATTGAACATCACTTAATTAATTCATACACGCCGCCCCGGTGGCGCAGTGGTCTAAGGCGCTGGCCTCTGATCATTCGTCGTAAGGGGTCCGGGTTCGAATCCCGGTCAGGCATGGATGTTGTTTGTCTTACGGCACTGGCTCTCTCCCTTCCCTGGAGCCAGTGACCCTAAATTAGGGACGGGCGACTGCTTATAGCCCATTAAGTTGCTCACGGTAGTCGTTAAACCTCCAATCAAAAAAAAAAATAATAATAATAATTCATACACTCTAGGTGGATCAGGAGCACCAAACAGAAGTAATCGCTCTTTCCACGTTGATAAGCGAGTCCCGGAAAAATTCTCATCTACTGCCACCGGGAATCTGAATCGAACCCAGGGTCTTCCAGTTACACGCCGGGCATGCTACCACCACAGCGGCCTCAAATTCTCCAGACTCAAAAGTGATAAACTGCCAAGCCACATGGCAGGTTGCTTCATGGAGCCCATGAAGCAACCTGCCATGTGGTTTGGCGCTGCTTTCCATCTTTGAATCCCCAGCATTGTGTGAGGCTCCATAAAGCAACCTGCCATGTGGTTTGGCAGTTAATCACTTTTGAGTCTGGAGAATTCGAGGCCGCTGTGGTGGTAGCATGCCCGGCGTGTAACTGGAAGACCCTGGGTTCGATTCCGATTCCCGGTGGCGGTAGATGAGAATTTTTCCGGGACTCGCTTATCAACGTGGAAAGAGTGATGACTTCTGTTTGGTGAACATCACTTATAACAACAGACAAGAGCAAACTGGAGTAGGAGAAAGATAGGGAATTAGTAAATTAAGGAAATGACAACTGCTGATTGGCTGTTCAGTGGACATGTTTGTACTTTTGTTGTTTCAGCAGGGCTGCTGAGTAGCTGTTCAGTGGGAATGTTTGTACTTGCAAAAGCATTTCAAAACCTGTTGTTCCAGCAATCTGGCTTGTGCAATTTCCTCACAAAATGCTTTAAATTTATGAAGAGGAACAGTGGACAGTTACAAAATTAATGAGTTTAACAAAATACACTATTTATTCACAGAATTTTTCTGCAAGAAATATATTGATACTTTCCAGAAATTTTTCAGCCAAATTATTAAAAATTTTATTTTGTAATAAATTTAATATGAACAGAATAGAACATTTGCAAAGTATGAGGTTGCAAATAATTCCCCTAAAAAAATGAAACCAGCAAAAATACCCTATGTTCTGCACATTAAAAAATATATATATATTAAATGTTTTTGTGCTGGACTTCAAAATATAATATAGCTGTAGTAATCAAACCCAAGTAGCCTATGTTGAAACTTTGAAAACTGATTAAATGATGTTTCCAGTCAATTATGGACCATCTATTGCATTATGTGCTGTATTACGCAACAGCACGGAAATGCTGAAAATGTGTAATTTAAAATATATATATATATATATATATATAATTTACCAGGCAAAGACAAACTTCTACAATTATCAATTTATTAACAACTGATAGGGCATCATATAGGCACATTTTTAAATTAAAAAAAAAAAGGTTTTGGAGTAACTGCCATTCAAAAATTGAGCATTTTTGAACTTCTGCATAACTTAAAGTTGAATTTTATGGACTGCTTGTAGCCTGGGTTTAAAATAAAATTTGCTGTAAAACTACCATAGAGGGACTTCAGATTGCCATCCTTACTCGCCTGAAAAATAATTTCATGTGAGAAAAAATTTCTCAAAATGCAAAAAAAAGCACATTTTTGTACAATGAAAATTAATTTTTTTCCTTATCAATAATGTCACCAGGCTTATTCAAACTATGCAACTATGCCTACTTGTTTTAAAATACAGCGGTTTCCCCATTTTTCAGAGATAGCTAGTTTTTAGCCAAACTTCAAAACACTGTAACAGGAGGGGGAGAAAATATTTGAGGAAAATCCTTTCAGGATATTTTGTCTCCAGTAGTTAGTTCTAAGTACTGTAATTTTTTTGGAAAAAATCTAAAATGGTCACCTGACATGCCCTGCCTGAACTTAGATGGAATCGCTTGTTCAGATCTGCCAGGTTTTACGGTTTACCCGTAAAATTTACAGAAATGTGACTTGTTTTGCGGTTTTACGGGCAAAATGTTAATTTTACGGATTTGGCGATTCTCAGAGATTTTTTTCTTTTTCTGACTATTTTGCACCGACTATTAAAACTTTTTTTTAAACTTAATCCATTCAAAGTAAAGTGCCGATGTAAGTTACGAATAAGTTTTTAGTTACATGTGTTTATTTGGGAACATTTTGCTGCAGTTTTCCCACGTTTTAGGTTATTGTTTTGCCTTTTTTTAAACACTAGAACACCAACCAGCTGGGCTATTTAACCTTCTGTTTGGTTATCTTTTTCTCTCTTGTGCACGCTGTTTCCCCCTGCTTTTCTTTTCAGATCATGCATTGTTCATCTCCAGAGTCGCAACTTCTCAGAAGGCCAGCGTGGGGTGTGTCCGCGTTGGAGCAGGTGTCTTTTATCTTTATTCCTCCCAGTTCGAAATGCTATCTCAGAACGTAGTTATCGTAGAAAAAAAATTCCAACGGATTTTAAATCTGTAGAATTTTTAACCCCAGATCGATACCCAACATGACAAAATTAAGCAAAAACTGCCAGTTTTGTGAAATTAAAAATTCATTGGGGCATGCATGGTTCGTAACTTCTTCTCTGGCAATAAATTTGACCTAACGAAAGAATGCTACTATAAGAGGAAGTTAAAAAAAAAAAAAAAAAAAAAAAAGTCCAATGTTCATTCCAGCCAGTGCTGCTCCAGCAATGATTTATTTTGCTGGTCCGTTAGTCAGTAAGTTTTCTACACTTTCGCTTTCCAACCGTGCTTTGTTCATCGCTCAGTAACGTTCATAAAAATGTCTTGGCTTGATTCAATGAAATTAATATGTTGGGGTACATACTAATTCATCTAATCCTTATTGAAAATGGTCAAAGGTAAGGTCAAGACGTAGGAGCAAGATTCATTCTTCCGCCCTTTTGCGTGATGACTTGCGTAAAATCAAAGCATGATTGTGATGAAGTTTGGGTATGCTGTTCAGCACCCATAGTGGACCTATCCTATTGAAAATAGTTGCTATCAGCATTCACGGGGACAGTGTAGTAGCACATGCGCGAGATTTGTTCGCTCGCGTTTCAGAATTTTAGCACAATATCTTCCGTGGAAATTGACCGATTTGGATGGAATTTTTAATTATAAAACGACGCGTGTGTAGCAGCTTTTTAATTTAGAAATTAACGGGCACAAAAAATGTTCTATAATAAAGCAAAAACACGCAAAATATTAATTAATTCATACTAAGGGATTCGTAAAGAAAACAGTAAAGTATCGGGGAGAACACTTGCTTTTGCAAACCCACACTTTTTTGTAGGTATGAAATTTTGGGCTTTTAGTAAACAACTCTGAATTTTAAAATATCCGGATTTTGACAGCATGAGTTTAATCTAGAGAGGAAGTGGATTTTTTTTTTTTTATATCTGTTTGAAAAAAACGCGCCATTGGCTTTGTAACTTCTATCAAACCGAATTGAATTGTGTGATATTTAGAGATTTTCATTTTCTAAAACAGTACGTGTATTCTACAGTTTGTCATGTTAGGCCTTTTTTTTTTTTTTTTTTTGCAGAGACATAAGATCGGAGTTAAAATCCCTGTTCAAACGTTTTATGCCGTGGTTACGCCGCCACAAAGGGAGCAGGGGACGAGATGGGGAGGATGTCACCGACGAAATGGCTGTATCGTTCCAGTTACGCCTGATGTAAAAGACAGTTGGTTTTGTTCCGGCAAAACAATTGTGTTAGTTTACTGCAGGAGATGGGTTGGTTCAGACGTTGATGGGCCCAGATTGTTTTTAAAAGGAATAACTAGAGAAGCTCTATTCGGTAAGATGAAGGCAGGGGGAGGACAGGAAGAGAAGACAGAACTATAAAATCAGTGCCATTTGGAAGTATAACGAATGCCGCTAAAGGGATCGGATTTAGTAAAAGACAAGGCGTCGATCCGCCTGTGAGGAATGATGGGGAGGGAGGGGACGAACTCAAGGGAATGACATTCGTAACTAAAACCTAAACCTTTGTTTGTATTATAGATGAAAGAGCCTTTCAGTTGCTCTCTGCTTTCCTATCTGACCAGCTCGAATCGGATAACTCTGTAATCGGTATTTTTTCCTCTACTATAGCAGTTTTTACTTTCATTTTTTTCCCCCGAGTGGTAATAAATTTAGTATTAGTGATTCGCTATGAGCAGCAACGTAAAAGGGGAAAAAAAGTACTATAAAATATTCCGTGATTCGTATTCTGCCGAATTCCCGTGTATTGCGAAATCTTCAAGAAAGGAAAATATGCGTTTCGCGCTATGTGCCGATGCAATTTCAACATTTCGCATGGTGGAAGGAATTATATTACAAATCATATTTCTAGTGACAAGCATAAATATAACGTTGACTGCGTGGGAAAAAAAATTACGAAATTAACTTCCTTTGTTAAAAGTTATAATGAACTCTGTGCGATTCGTACAAAATGTTTGTTCACTTCATTTTTAGTTGAACATAATTTACCAGTTAGTGTCTCTCAGTCACTCTTACTTATTTAATTTTTTTTATTTGACTGTCTCATCGTCCGTGTCTCCGTAAGATAAAAACCTAACATGAAAATGGTTCGTTTTTGAAAATATTTTAGTATGTTTCATGACGGCGTGGGACACTATCCCATTGAAAGGGTAGAACATCCTTCCCTTTAGATGCAAACTTCTGTAAAAGTACATTTTTATCACTTTACAGGTCATAATGCATAGTAATGAGAAATTATGTATAGAATTTATTTTAATCTATATGAATGTGCCGATAAATTTAAACATCTGTAGACACTTCAATTAAAAGTTGACGGTTCATTTGGGTAACATCGTTTTTTAAATCGATACGTTCGGTACATTTAATCAATATGCGCGACAAGTAATTTAATCGAATATATCGATTAAAATTTTCACCGAATATATCGATTAAATTTTTTTACGGATTTCTGTTTCTGAAAGTTGGCAGGTCTGCTTGTTTATAAGCAGCAGGCCTAGTAAAATTTTATTCCAAACATAAATAACAATCTAATGCATTTCAGGTTAACACTGTTTTGTTCTTCATTGTGGATATTTTATTCTTAGCACTCAGATTCATATATGTTCACTTGCTGTTCTTCTATTGCCATTCTTTATCTTTAGTTGTGTGCCGGGGCAGATTAGCCCACTGGATACTGGGATGTTTCCTAGTGGACCACTCAAGAAGTGGCCCACCTTCTCGCATACTTTTTATTTGAATTTTTTTTAACTAACTAATAATGTTTTGGTACTTATGAATAATAATATATATGTCTGAAAAGTTACTCACTTTAAAAAAAACAAAAAAACTTGGGTGTTTGTGCTGAAATGAAATAGAATTATCCATACTTAAGTGAGAAAAGGTCTGTCAGACCAAGCACGCTGTTATAAATTAAGCTGAAGCTAACTACAGTTAGACATAGGCTATTTGATTTGGAGCCCATAGTTATTGGTAGACCCTACCTCCCTTTTGTAATCTTGAAAGAGGCACTGAGGTGGAGTATCATTCACCCCCTTTTCCAGAGACTGGCACAAAGCAATTCTCCCACAGAGATATTTCAAAATCTGTTTCCCCACCCAGATTTATCGTTAAAGAAACAGTGATTTACCAGTAGTGGTCCCTAGGTCAAAATAGTGGGTAGACTTAGAAAAGGCATCTACTGAAGGAAAAGTTACCAATGTGTAGTAAGTGATCAGTGACCAAATAAATATAAAAATTAATTGCCTAGGAAAACTCCTATGTGGCACATGCACGTTTTAAATTTCAGAATTATCTTCATGGTGATTTAGATGGAAATGGGGATCTTCAAGGGACTTGTGATTTTGTCAAAACCAACGTTTTCAAAGGGAAATAATTATTTGTTACAACACCTCGTTTTGAGTGTGATTTAATGTTACATTGAACCATGAGCAGATTTTTAAGATTTTTTTCACCATTAAATTGTTAAAATTTGCTCATGACTGAATTTGTTTTATAATGCATATTTCAACAGTTCTCTTTCATCCAGGATGAAACAGAACTTCTTTTCATGAGGGAATTTATGAAGTGTTTTATTTGTAGGTAGGTGGGGTTTTGTAGTCTACCTCAAAACTTCTACAGGAACACTACTAAATAAAGAGGTTTGAAGTTTGGCATAAATTTGCTGAAGCAGCTGATGTGGGCCTTGGAACTTTTTTTTTCATTTGAATTTGCAAAATTAAAATTTTTAATCTTTGTAAAGAATAACACTGTTAAAAGATGAGCGATTCAGCACCCTCTACATTAGGTAAATGTCCTCCTGAACATTTTGGCTTTGTGCCAGACCTGTGCAGTGCGAGAACCAGGCATTGCTTAGGCTTAAAAAAAAAAAAAAAAAAAAAAAAAATCTGCTTCGTGGCCAACATTTTCAGAGTTTTCCTGAAATTATGATTAGGATATAATGCACAGAAGCATTTAATTGAAATATGGGGTTTAGAAAAGAATAAAATCTATACTTTTGTTGACACAATTGGATGAAACCAAGACTTTATTGATTGTGAACACAGGAAGTTTGAAATATTTGGAACATCTACGTTAGGATCTGTGTAATGTGCAGTTCGTTGGAAGTGCAAATAAGTTTATCTTTAACATGTTTTAAATCACTTAAGGCTTTACTCAGATATGCTCCTTTGATTCCAGTTGAAGAAATTTTGTTTGATCGTTTGATCTTCCTTCTCTCTGAGTTTTAGATTTTTACAGATGTTTCTGACCTCTTGATTTTAGTCAAGGCCTGTTCTCAATGTATAGAAGGATTAACCAAAGTTTTGTTTACTTCTGAAGAATTTAAATGTTGTTGCCAGCTGTCATTTAAATGTTGTTTGAAGAATTTAAATTCTTCAGAAGTAAAAAAAACTTTTGTTAATCCTTCTATACATTGAGAACAGGCCTTGACTAAAATCAAGAGGCCAGAAATGTTTGTAAAAATCCAAAAGAACTCTGAGAAGGAAGATTGAACAACATTTTTTCAACTGGAATAAAAGTTTATCCTTGAAGGGCCTTTGGATTAATAGCATTGAGTGTTCTTTCATTTGGAGCCAAGAGGTTTTAAGTTTTGCTAATAATAGAACAACAAACAGTTGGCCATAGGAAAAGCTTAAGTTTTACAGGTTGTGTCCAACAACTCTTAATGATTAATTAACCTTGTGCTTGTTGATAATCATGGTAAAACTGTAGTCTTTCAAACTGAAATGGGAAATTCAGATGGGACAATGGAAATGCGTGAAATAAAAATAAAATAAAGTCTTCTGCAGTATGCAAATCATGGTGTAGCTTTGATGACAATTTACATGTTTCTTGAGAGTCATGTTCCATTGCAGAGTGTTGGTGGATCCAAATTATGTCAACCCCCCCCCCCCCAAAATCAGGAGAATCTGTGAATAGAGAGACAGTAATGTTAAGCTGCAAAGAAATGAAATGCAAGAAAATTCAGTTTTCTCACATTCCACTTTTTGTGTACTATTTGCATGTCACTGAAGTATATTTTCTTTCCAAAAAAATTGCAGTATTGTTGTTTTTTTAATAGTGAAACTATTTATAGTGCATAAGTAACTTGTGAAAAGCTGCAGTCTGAAACATAAAGAAATCCACCAGAAGAATGTATGCTTAAGGAAGTCTAACATAGTAAACAGCAAAATCAAATATGTTATGCCAAATTTGGAACAACAGTTGAAGAAACGTAGTCAATCTTTCCATGGAAATAGATTGTAACTATTTATACCATGTAGTAATACAGAGTTATGGTCTGAAATGTAAACAAACCCTCTGGCAACTGCAGCAGTTAAGGATATACATGACACTTTCAAAATCAAACACATAATGCATGCAACTTGCAATTAGAAATTTGATCTTGCTGTTTAAAAAGATCAAATTTCTAATTGTAAGTTGCATGCATTATGTCAACTTTAAAACAATGGTTGAAAAAACCTCATCAAAATCTTCCTGTAGAAATTGCTTGGAACTAGTTATAGTACACTGGCGGGCAAAAATTAAGGACGAGACGGTTTTTCGAATGTAACGTCGTGCAGAAGTGCTCCACATCGACTCAAATCATACCATAAGGTCCCCAAGATGTAAGAATATGGGACAAGTGAGCAAAACCGTCCAAACAAGGAATCCAAAGGATACAAAGGTAACTTCGAGCACAACTGGACAGAAGACAGAAATGCCCATGTGACAGGCGGCTGCCAAGAAAAATCCAGTCTTTAGTAGGGGATATGATCACCCCTGACTGAGTTGCAGGATTTACAACTTCTGTCCATGCTGAGGACGAGGTTGTCAAGGAGCTGTTGAGGCATCACAGCCCATTCCTCTTGTAGCGCCAATCGCAGCTGCAGAATCGTTGCTGGCGGCTGGTGACGTGCTGCCGAGCGTCTCCCGAGAAGGTCCCACATGTGTTCGATTGGATTTAGATCTGGGGACCTTGCGGGCCAATCCATGTGTTGAATATCTTCATTCTCCAACAGCTCTGTGACAGCCACTGTACGATGAGGCGTAGCGTTGTCGTCCACGAAAAGAAACTCTGGACCCATAGCACCTCTAAACAGACACACGTGAAGCAGGAGAACCTCTGTACAATAGTGGACACCAGTGACTAAACCTCCTTGGAAGATGTGGAGGTCAGTACGGCTATCAAGCATGATACTGCTCCAAACAAGAACTCTGCCACCTCCAAACCGGTCCCTTTCGATGATGCTGGAGGTGTGATTGCATGTTCCCTGCTCTCTCCAGATGTGTATACATCCAGAATCGCTCGTCAGACTAAATCTGCTCTCGTCCGTAAAGAGAACTCTACCCCATTGCTGATGTGTCCAGTTCTTGTGTTCCTGGCACCACAGAAACCGCCGTCTCCGATTAGCAGGCGTTAATGGCACACACCGTACTGGTTGTCGTGCAAATAGACCACCTTTGTGCAGCCTCCTGGCCACGGTAAAATGCCATAACGGACGTCCAGTTGTCTGTTGTATGTGCCTTGCGGTTTCTCCCGCTGTCTGTCTCTTCTCGCCTGTAGGACAATATACTGGTCATCCGCCGCCGTGGTTGCTCGTGGACGACCACTGCTAAACTCTCTGACAGCTGTTCCTGTCGTTTAAAATGCTCTCCAAGCTCATGAAATGATGCTGTGAGTGATCTCGAACTCCTCGGCCACACTAGTCACACTTAGATCTTCTTCCAACATCCTAATGACGCGACCTCGGGTAAAGTCATCCAGATGTTGTCTACTGGATTGCCTGTTGGCCATATCACATGGTAGCAGCAACTCGATGTCGTTCAAACCGATGTACACTGTGCAATAGCTTTCACTGAATTGCTAAGCGTACACCGCCCGTATGCTTTATACCCTTTCGACCCAAAACGTCATGCTGCATATATGCGCATACCCTACCGTACCGGACCCTAGTCTATCTCCTGAGTGGTCTTTCGATCCGTTCTGCCTGCTCGTTCCACTGTTATACTAATTTCTCCTCTTCGTCCTTAATTTTTGCACACCAGTGTATGTAGTAACACACTGAAAGCCATGGTCTAAAATGTAAACAAACCTGCCAGCAACTGCAGCAAAAGGATACACATAACACTTCAAAATTTCATACAAAAATGTTGGCACAACCTATTAATATTGTTATTTCTATCCTCCTGTAGATGTTCTCCCACATAGGTTTGTAGACTGTGTAGGTGTGTGAAATATTTACACATATAAGTTGCTACATCAATAATAAAAAAAAAAATTAATAGCTTCTATCACATTTGAAGTGAGCAAGGAGGTTAGAAAACGTCAAGTAAAGATCCGCCAATTCATCTGGTGTAATCAAAATGAAACCAGCAGAATATTATGTTCATGATGTCACAGCCTCTGCTGCCATTTGGTGAGACTTGTTGAGATCAAAACATCGTATTGTGTTTTAAGGAAGGGACTGCTGTTTATTTAATTTTTTGCTGTATATCTTTAAATTTTAACTTTTGCTGTATATCTTTAAATTTTAACATGAAGATCAGTAAAAATATTGGTGATTATTAGGTAACATACTGTAAATAGACATTTAAGATTTGCAATGATATGTGTTTGTTGACTATTTTGAACATCAGACACATTCGTTGATGTTTGATGACCTTCAATCATCAGAAGTGCATACATACATCAGCCTTAAGTATATTTTTTCTGCCTATCAGTTTATGGGTTGTACCTCTGCAAAATCAAACTCTTCAGAACACATGAACTGTTGTGCTTATTATGAAAAATTTGGTAATCAGTTGAAGTATTTGACATTTCATAATTTTACAGTGAAAACTTCATTTAAACATTGACTGGATCTTAACATAAAGAATGCTTAAACATACAACCACTAATTTATCAGTTTCTTTATATTAAACATTTGTTCACTGTTATGTGCAGGCATGTCTCAGAAAGATCTGCCAAGAAAAATCGGCCATTTTGCTGTGATGCACTCTCTCTGCTGCTGAAAGCAGAGATAAAGATCCTCATACATGATTAGGAATAAAGATAACTCAAATGAGAAAGTCATATTGATTATTCATAAATGAATACATTATTGTAAATTGTTTTCTGTGGGTAAGGTGTTAAAAATTTGGTAAGTTTCAGAACTAACAGTTTCATAGTAATACCAGAGTGACTTCCTAAAAACACAAAATGTATGGAAAAATTAATATTCCATGTAAAATTACTCATGAAAAGTTACACCAGCAATGACTTTAGTTGATATGTTGACACCTCCAAATGCACAGCTCTATCACATCTCAAAAGATGCTAAAGTTTTGTGTTGAGAAAAGGTTTATTATGAATATTAAAATAGTGAAAAAGTACTTGCAATGTCTCACTGGGTGTGGCAATCAGCTCAGCATCATCTGCTCAAAAAGATTTACATTTGTGAGGTTATCCTAACTCCATCAATTCTAACCACCTTGGGAGTGAGGTTCTCGTACTTTAGTCACTATAGATCAATCAGATGTTGAATTTATTCAAAGTGTAAGAAAGTATTGTGCAAGAGTGTAAAGATATTGTGTTACAATGAAATAGATGTGACTCTGTGGTACAGATAACTGCAAGATCAGATTTCGGTAATGGTTGAATGCTTCAAAAACTAAATAAAATAATTAAATATTAGCAAATTTGAATTTAAAAAGGGGGGGGGCTTCAAGGTGCATCCTCCAGTTTTGTTTTCCCCCTTGTGTTTCCCAAATTTCAAGTCTGAGTTCAGTAGTTTCTTCTGTTGGTGACTGACTGATAAACAGACAGTAATTTTATTAGAAATGCTCAGTTCAAGTACCTGATGTAAACAAGGCTCCTCAAAGATAAACATCATTACACTTGGGACAACTGGTAAGCCTAATCCTGTAATTTTAGTTAAATTCAAGCAAAGCAGGTTCTTTTTTGCTAGTCTTTAGTTCAATGTAAAAAATTGGTTGTGTAACTCCAGAAGCAAAAGTAGATTTACCAGAAGGTTTATAAGTGATGTTCTTCATCAATAATTATCATCTTGACTTCATACATGAGATTCTTCCGCGAATTCGCGGAATTCCGCTTTTTTCGGCATCATTTTAGTCATTCTCGAGGTCATTGCAAAAACGAAGAGAAATTTTTGAGGATTTTTTAGGGGGGGGGTCGTCGTTCTATAGAAAAATAAATAAAAAAGCGGAATTCCGCGATTCCGCTTTTTTGTGGAGTAAAAGAACTAAGCGCTTTCTAGCTTAAAGCGTTGTTTTTGGAGCAGACGCGGGGGGCAAGAAGAAATGTTGGAGGGTGGAGTCAGGTGCTCAATTCGTTTACTGCTGTCAACAATGGATGGGATGTCAGTCACTTGAGCATCGCAGCGCAAAGGGTGGAAGCTCCGCCTACTTCGTGCGTTACGGAAACTACCGCAGCCCTTTCAGTGTCTTGCGGGAAATCGCCACTCTGCATTCTATCAGGGCCAAACTATCTACTTAATTCTATCCGTGACGTCATCGCCAGAAACTCTCTTGTAATTTGCAAATGTACCCGAATGCGTTCCCGTTTTTCTGAGATCGTTCGAGAATCGAAGCACTCGTGAATCCTCTTCCTACGGAGTATGCCAAAAAATACGGAATCTCCGTAATTATTACGGATTTCCCCCGGGATTACGGGTGACTAACAAAAAACATTATGGATATTCAGATTTTCGCTGTTATTAAGAAAGTTTTACTGATTTTGTAAATAAGCGACGTAAAAGCCTCTGAACAAAGTTCGTAACACAGCCCTTTGTCTTTTTTTTTTTTTTTTCTTCTCAGGTGGTGGAATTTGTTTTGCTTGTTTCAAAGTGTGAACAAAAAAAAAATGCCCGTCGTGATTCTTTCGCCGTGGCCCGGGATTACATCGACCTGAAGCATCTGAATAAAGTTCGTGACGCAGCTTTCTTTTCTTAAATTCGTTCTACCCTCCCCCCTCCTCCCCCCGAAGAGAAAGAATTTTTTTTGCTTGTTTGAAAGCTAAGTGGAAAGGAAGAATGGCGCCACGCCGGAATTATGTAGGCCTGGCGGGCTTCTTTTGCCGTGATCCGGAATTACGTTGGTTCGGACGTGCTTTCGCTGTTGCCCGGAATTGCGTCTGCCCGATGCCTCTGAACCATGTTCATGACGAACCTTTTTGTTTTTTTCTAAGGAGGAGGAATGTGTTCTGCTTGTTTGAAAACTTAGTGGAAAGAAAGCACGGCGCCCGGCTAGGATATAACGTCGGCCCGAAGCCGCTGAACAAAGTCCGTGACGCAACTCTGTTTCTTTCCTTTCTTTTTTTTTCTAAGGAAGAATGTGTTTTGCATGTTTGAAAGCTAAGTGTGTGTGTGGGGGGGGGGCACGGCTTCGGGCCGTTATTACGTCGGGCCAAAGCCTCTAAAAAGTTCGTGACGCAGCTTTTCGTTTTTTTTTTTTTTTGCTTTTTATTTTATTCTTTCTTTCTAAGAAGGAATTTGTTTTGCTTGTTTGAAAGCTAAGTGGAAAGAATGTCATGGGAGGCTCAAAAACAGGGTGAAAAACAAGAATTCGGCAGAGAAAATCTCCCCACTTGCTTGACGTTGATGGAGATTCATGTCACCATATTCACAATGCAAGCAAAAAATTTTGCAAGCCATTTTATAAGGTTACATTGAGAAATACTTTATTGACTTCTTCAAAGACTAAAAACTAAGCTGTGGATATATGTTTCTAATTCTTGCAAGTTTCTAATTGCTTGACTAAATTCACAAACTTTCCTAGACAAATACTTTTCACCTCAGGATTTAGCTAGTAAAGATTCACTTGTAAGTTTTAAATCTGATTTTTTAAAAATATTTCATTTTATTTTGTTCTTAAATCCCTACTTTTCTATTGTGAATATAATAATGTGCTTCACTTTAATATTTACTTACATAATTTACAGAAAATAATTCCATATGGCTAGCATACTCTTAAATATTGTATATATGCTGTATTTGAATTTGCTCACCGCGCTTTCGTGTGTCCCAATTTTCCACCCAGTTAAAAAGTTCAGCTTTTTTTGTCATCGGCCGGTCTCATGTGTGTGACTTCTTTCTATGCACACCTTTTGTTTGGCTGCAACTTGCTGGAAGATATTTAATGTTTTACCAAGTCACACATTCCTTCTCCTGCAGTTTTCGGTCCCAGTCTGGTATGATTTGCTGCTCAGACTAGTATTTCCCATCTTTTTTTTTACCCAGTTTAATCCCCCCCCCTTCACACACACACACTTTTTTTTTTTTACTTTAATCTATTCTATTTTATTTAGTCATTTGCATTCTCTTTCATGCACTAGCATATCATATCATCTTCACCTCTGGATTGACCATCACCCTTGGTGGCCAAGGGGTATGGAGCTCTGACTTCTAATAATTCACTTGAGATGGGTCTGAGTTTGAATCCTGGGTGAAGCATAAATGGTGTGTTCGTCTTATGGCAGTAACTATCTCCTTTTCCTGAAACCTGTGGGACCCAAATTTGGGACAAGGTAACTGTTTAGAGTCTATTGAGTTGCTTACGGAAGTAACTAAGCCCACAAACAACAACAGCAGTAACTTAATAGTATTCTCCCTAGAGCCTTTTTACTGGCCGGCCCACCCAGTTAATTTTGTCTGCCACCCGGCTATGTTTCTTTTAATGAATGTTTTCACAATGCACATAATAATAGGAGTGGAAAACTTATTCCCACATACACCATCAGTGTTGAAAACTGGCTGAAATCTGTGTTACCGCCCTGGTGCGACAGTGATGACCATTTGTCCAAGAAGGGTCCACGTTCAAATCCCGGTGAGGCGTGGATGTTGTGCTTGTCTTACGACACTGGTTCTCTCCTTTTCCTGGAACCAGTGGTCCTAAAATAGGGATGGGCAACTGCTTATAGCCCACTGAATTGCTCGTGGTGGTCGTTAAACCTTCAATCTAAAAAAAAAAAAAAAGTGTTTAATATGATTTGTGGTAAATACTAATTTTTTTTTAATCGTTTTTGTACAATTTTCTAGCTTTGTTTATCACGTTATGTTACATTAATGCCTACCACACTGCTAAAGATGTTTAGTAAGTACAATAATGTTAAGAAAAACATCTTTTTTTTTTTTTTTCGAATGTGGAAGGGGTCATTAAAAGTACCACCTAGATAAAATTTCTTGCCATCCAGCTGTAAAAAAAAGTCTAGGGAGAACAAACTATTTAAACTGACCATTATCTCAGTTTTTGCCACATTTATCTTCAGAGCAGTTCTCTTTTCAAGAGACAATTCTCAATTCAGTTTTTTTTTTGGGGGGGGGGGTCAACTGATTATGGTGTAATGACTGAATCATTAGCAAACAATGTTTCATGGTATGACTTTTTTTGGCACACTTTACTTAATGCATCCAAGACAGTTTGCAAAAATAAAAGGGTTCATCCTTGGTGAAATTTAACTTCTTTGGCAAAATATTGTCACACCGCTTTTAGAGCAGTTTTTGTTTTCATACTTTGCTCATACAGTTCATATTTTTTCAGATGCCCCTTTTCGTTTTCAATGCCCAGTAAATAATTTTTTGTTATCTTCCTTTCAAGTATACAGCTAGTCTATTAAGTTTTGCCAAACTTTCTTCTGGTTTAATTTGTTTTATTAGATTTTTGCTTCTGAGTTAAAACTTAGGTGCTTTTAATAATTCTGAATGACATAATTTTTTAAAGGCTGCTTAAAATATGCATGTAACTTAAAATGCAAATATTTTATCATTGTAGACTTTGGCTGTTGCTCTGCATAGGCCTATTCGAGTTATAGGATGGTATCACTCTCATCCTCACATAACGGTGTGGCCATCTCATGTTGGTAGGTATTAAAAGTAAACTATTAGTCTGTTCATATTTGTCTGCCATGGTTAATAAGTGATCAAAGTAAAATATAGAGAAATTTTTAACAGTGGTGAATCTATAGTTACATTTTCAGCTGAATACTACACTGGTGTGCAAAAATTAAGGACGAAGAGAAATTAGCATAACAGCGGAACGAGCAGGCAGAACGGACCGAAGGACCACTCAGGAGATAGACTAGGGTCCGATACGGTATGGCATGTGCATATATGCAGCATGATGTGTGTGGGGGGAGTGTCGAAGGGTATAAAGCACACGGGCGGTGTACGCTCAGCAATTCGGTGAAAGCTATTGTATGGTGTACATCGGTTTGAACGACGTCGAGTTGCTGCCACTGTGTGATATCGCCAATGGGGAAATCCAGTAGACAACATCAGGATGACTTTAACCGAGGTCGCGTCATTGGGAAGTTGGAAGAAGGGCGAAGTGACTAGTGTGGCCGAGGAGTTCGGGATCGCTCACAGCATCGTTTCATGAGCTTGGAGAGCATTTCAAACGACAGGAACAGCTGTCAGAGAGTTTGGCAGTGGTCTTCCACGAGCAACCACTGCGGCGTACGACCGGTGTATTGTCCTACAGGCGAAGAGACAGCGGGAGAAATCGCAAGACACATGCAACCGACAACTGGAAGTCTGTTATCGCGTTTTACCATGGCCAGGAGGCTGCACAAAGGTGGTCTATTTGCACAACGACCAGTACGGTGTGCTCTCATCAGAGACGGCAGTTTCTGTGGTGCCAGGAACACAAGAGCTGGACACATCAGCAATGGGGTCGAGTTTTCTTTACAGTTGAGAGCCGATTTAATCTGACGAGCGATTCTGGACATATACACATCTGGAGAGAGCAGGGAACACGCAATCACACCTCCAACATCATCGAAAGGGACCACATCTTCCAAGGAGGTTCAGTCACTGGTGTCCACTATTGTACCGAGGTTCTCCTGCCTCATGTGGGTCTGTTTAGAGGTGCAGTGGGTCCTGAGTTCCTCTTCATGGACGACAACGCTACGCCTCATCGTACAGTGGCTGTTGCAGAGCTGTTGGAGAGTGAGGATATTCAACGCATGGATTGGCCCGCAAGGTCCCCAGATCTAAATCCAATCGAACATGTGTAGGACTTTCTCGGGAGACGCTTGGCAGCACGTCACCAGCCGCCAGCAACGATTCTGCAGCTGCAATTGGCGCTACAAGAGTAATGGGCCGTGATGCCTCAACAGCTCCTTGACAACCTCTTCCTCAGCCTGGATAGACGTTGTAAATCCTGTAATGCAGTCAGGGGTGATCATATCTCCTACTAAAGACTGGATTTTTCTTGGCAGCCGCCTGTCACATGGACGTTTCTGTCTTCTGTCCAGTTGTGCTTGAAGCTATCTTTACAATAAAGTGCCTTTGTATCCTTTGGATTCCTTGTTTGGACAGTTTTGCTCACTTGTCCCATATACTTACATCTTGGGGATCTTATGGTATGATTTGAGTCGATGTGAAGCACTTCTGCATGACGTTACATTCGAAAAACTGTCTCGTCCTTAATTTTTGCACGTCAGTGTATGTCTTCTCAGAGTCACTTTAGAAGCAAGTGGCAGCAGTCTCAGTTCAGCTTTCATTACCGATAGTCATGTCATTATAATGTTCATTCATCTTTCTAATTTGCAATTTAAAAATGTGTATTAGGTCTTGGCAGGATGTTAAAATTTGATTCCTGAATATGAGAGTTTACTTTTAAAATTTCAAGATATATAAGCTGTGTCCTTTAAATATATATATATATATATGCACCTGTGGTATTTATTATGTTTATATATATTTGATTGTTTGCTGAACTCTCAAAGTAAACACCTGTACAGATGATTTGGTAATAGCACATGTTGGGAGACCTGGTGTTTTTAATGGGAATTTGATATGGCATCATTTTCTGCACTTATTCCGTATTTTGTAGCAGAAAAAGTATAAATGATTAGTTTACATGGGTGTGCATTTTTTTTTTTTTTTTTTCTAACCCAATTGTTGATTTGGTATCATCTGCAGAACCAGTATTCCTAAATCGATCGGATAGGTTAGGAGGTATTCCTTGAAACTCCAATCACAACATTTTTTAGGTAATTAATGTTTCATAGTGGTATGATAAACCCCTTGTGCCCAGCGTGTAGATTCTGAAGAGTTTGCCTCATGTTGGAGGGTGCATTTATCAGTTTTTCTGCCGTATGTTCAAGGTTGCATATTTCAGTTTAATTGAAGTTTAGTTTTGCTTCTGTTTCACCACTTTGTTAAAAACTAGCTCATTAATTCATAGTTTGCCCAATGTTTCAATTTAAAACTTATCATACTCATTTTACTGATATTTCCATTCAAAAACAAGTTGCTGTCAAAGTAGTAATTGGCATCCTCTTTCTCCTTCTGTCTCTTGGTGACACAGCAAGATTTAATTTAGTTTCATATTTCCAATATCGTGCTTGTGGAAATCCTGAAATTTTCGTCAGCAGAGATAATTGTGCTTGTAGGTTTCAATACACAATAATGTATATATATTATTCTCCTTATTCCACCCATAGCAAGGAAGTGGTCTTTGCCATGTGCTGTGGCCTAATTACTTGACTTCCAACAGGGATTTCTGACAAAATTCCCATGAACCTTATACCGTATCTAAGAAATAATGTTCTAATGTCCAGCATCAAATACAGCATTACAGATCTTCCTAGCCTCAGAAATTTTTATGCAAATTTTGCATGGTCTGATTTTCATTTCTTTACTTACATTTCCACTTGTGTACAGAATGTTGGGGATGTATTTGCAAGAATGAAAGCTTTAATTCCCACATCTCTGGCATTTTTAATATTGCTGGGGAAAATCCTAGTTTTAATAACACCTGCTTCCTGGCCATCCTGGCCATTGTTCTCTAAAACTAATTCTGTCACAACTGACAACTGTTTATCATCTATATCATATCCACTTCTGTGGGAATTTTGAAATATATTCAACAAGTAGTTAATTGAAATATATTTAACAAGTAGGCATCTGGATACACCAGTCATCTCCATACCTGTATGAAGGCCACATTACACACAGCTTGGTTGGCCATACTTCTCAACTGTTTCCAGCATCTTTTTGAATCAATGCCACATTGGATAGCTGCTCTACTGAGGGCAAAAGGAGGACCTACAAAGTATTAGGTAGATGGTCATAATTCAGTGATGGTGTATTGCAGACTTTTTTAAGAGGAAGTACCAAAAGCTTGTTTCTTGTCCAGATGGTTGTAGTTCATTTTGGTCTATCACTGACACTGATTGCTGCACTTTTTGTTCTTGTGTCATCCTATCCCCATCTGCCCAGATGGTTCTGGTGTTCATTCTAAGAGAACTCTAATGCACTGTATATATGTATTACACATTGTACAGCTCTGAAACCAGGTAGTGGAAAGTTGTAGATTTACATGTACTTCCTGCACAAAGACAAAGGTGTTCCTCCAGAAGCAGAGAGAGAAACTGTGGTGATATAATGTACATATAAAAACTGCAATGATGTATGAAAAAAGGTACATGTGTAATATAATGCATTCTTAAATTAATTTATGAAACAGGTGCTTAATCTCAGTCTGGTGAACTAGAGGTGAAAAACAGTGCTCATATGCTATCTATAAAAGAAAAAATCTTGCAACCTGAAGTGACTACACTGCAGGTGCATTTTGAAGGAAGTCCACATCACTCTCTTGGCCCCTCCTCTTAAGTACATCCCTGTTGGATGGCTGCATACTTAGTATTTATTGCTTTCCCATGGGAAGCACTTTTTGGTAGGATTTTCTGCTTTGTATAGTGCATACACCAGTTTCAGTAGACCTTGTAATTTAGAAACTCAACTAACTAATCAGTGAGCCAATTTTCCTTGGCTGTATATAACTAAAAAAGTTGTGGTATCATAGGAAGCAAAAACCTCGTTTTTTGGAAAGCCCCACCACCACCACCACCACCACCCCCATCCCATTCCATAAAGTATCATTTGGATGTTGAAAGAAATGGTCATGCTCTGATTTTTCACCTGGTTAATGACTGTGTTTACTTAGTTTATTTGAGTGTACTGCCTAAAATTTAAGGGAGCAATTCAGTTACCAAGGATTTTAAGAGAAACTTCATAAGAGACAAAAAGATCTATATCTGAGTTATCTAATCTGAATGACAATGCTGAAATCCATTTTTATTAGTGTAATATTACAAAAACTAGAACAAAACGCTAGCTTTCACCACCACAGGTGGCTTTTTCAACTGAAGATGTGTTGAAGTTGTGTGATGTGAAGCAAAATGTTGTTAGCAAGGTGGGGACTAATATGCTTTGGTGGTTTGGCCATGTTGAAAAATGAGTGATGAGATGCTTACTAAGAAAATCTTTTTAGCCCATGTGGCAGGAAGGAAAGGCAGAGGAAGGCCAAGGAAGTCATGGGAGGGTCAGATTCAGGAGTGTCTGCATGAGAAACAAATTATGAGTATGAAGTATAGAAGATGTTGTGTACAGCCTGTAATGGATGTGAGTGAAGCCGAATTGTATGTCAAGATCACTGTAAATGGAGAAGTTTGATAAGGCAACAGTAAGTAGAAACTATCTGGTAGTTTGTTTTTCTTTTTGGAGCTAACCTCTGAATCTCAGAGAACAGCTTAAGTGATATGTATGTACATATCAAAAATAAACAAAACCAAACTTTTATGTGTTAATAGAATGATATGTATTAATAGAATATTTTGTTTTAGCTAAAGTTACCAAAGGAATAGTTTCTTTACATGCTAAGTCAGAAGTAAGATGGAAGTATTCTAATGCAATAACCCATGTCAGAATAGTCATCCACCACTGCTTGGGCCATCATGACCTGCAGGTTTGATTGACATTACAAGATTGGCCAATTGCAAATTTGACTATATTTGCTAAATTGTTAGAAAAATTAATTTACATTAGATTAATTTCCTTTCTACAAAAATACAACATATTAAACAAAAATCAATTTGGCTTTTTGCCAAATAATTCAACAGAGCTTGCTATTTCATTTACACATAACTTAATTCAACAAAATGCTATAAAAAAATCAATCAACAATTGCAATTTTCTTAGATTTATCTAAGGCTTTTGATACGTTAAACCATGATATTTTACTAACCAAATTATTTGCTATTGGAATTAGGGGTTCTACATATTGCTTATTCAAAAGTTATTTATCAGCTAGGAAGCAATATACTGTGATTAATATGACTCAATCCACAATGGGAAATATAACTTCTGGTGTGCTGCAAGATTCGGTTCTAGGTCCTATATTATTTCATTTGTATATTAATCTTTTTACAGTGGTAAAAGACAATGATTTAATTTTATTTTCTGATGATGCCAACAATCTTATTCAAGGGTAATAATACTGCAGATTTTATGTCTAGAATAAATGCACAACTTGTTTTGGTGACAAATTGGTTAAATAACAATTAATTGTTTATTAATGTAAACAAGACCAAGGCTATGATCTTTTCTAAACTACAATCTATGAGTGACTTGGTGGTCTTGAATGGAGCTAAAATTGATTTTGTGAATAGTCATTCTTACTTGACAGTATTGATTCGAAATGATTTGAAATGGAATATGCATATTAACAACCTGACCAATATATTATCTAGAAACATTGGGATAGTTAGTAAGAATATGATAAATTTGTCCCATAAAATAATTATATTGGTATACTATGCACTAATACAAACACTTATAAATTACTGTATACTGACATGGGGGCAAACAACACAATATAACTTTAAAAAAATACAGGTATTACAGAATAGATACATAAAATTAATAGACCTAAAAACTCTTAATAATTCTATACCTAATCTTATCTTTAGGCCAGAAGTAAATCCCAATAAATATAATATACTTACAATAAAACAATTATTTGACTATAATCTTGGTAAAATAATGTTCAGAAGAATTTTAAAAATGATTTATACCATGACTTAATATCATTAAGTATTTGTACCGTAGTTATGGAACCAGGAAACGATCAACACTCATACCTAATTTCCCTCGGACAGAAACAATTAAAATGAATATAAATTATTCGGATCCAAAACTTTGGAACTCTTTGCCTTGTGACATAACATCCATTAACAATTTTGACCTATTTAAAAAAAAAAAAATTCAAACACCACCTTATGAACAAGTCTCTCAATTAATATGAAATTGACCTGAGCTGGTCGCTGGATGGATTTCACGGCTTATGGATGGGCCTTGTATCTATACACACTTATGTATTTATTTAATCTTTCAGTTATATTCAATATGCCTCTGACTTGTCTTTTGTATTGTTCTTTGTTGTTTGTGTTGTTTTTTTCTTTTTAGTACTAGGGGTGGGAGGGCCATGTCAGGCCTTACGGCCTTTACCCTTCTCCTCCTGGTTGCTACATTTTTTGTAATTGATTATATTGCTTGTATTTTGAACTGTAATATGTGGCAACTGAAAAATGAATAAAGAAAGAAAGAATAAAGAAAAGAAGCATGGCCATCTAACATACTTTTTACACTCAGCTGAAAGAGTGCCACACTAAGAATCATATTACCTAAAATGAAAATTTGAATTCCTTACAGCTCTGAAAATTTTACTAGCTGCATTGAAACTCTGGTTCCTTCTTTGGTTACGTTTTCATTGGTAATTAGAACTTTCAACTATTTCAATTAAGGACTAATGAATTTTAGAACTTGTGTACGAGTAAATGGTGTTTTATCAAAATGGTTCTCTGTTGATGCAGAAGTCAGGCAAGGTTGTGTAATGTCACCATGGCTGTTTAATATATTTATGGATGCATGCATGTGTGATGCCAAGATGGGAGAAAACTGGTTTATGTCTTGGTAATATACGTTTGTGCAGATTGCTGTGTGCTGATGACATAGTCCTGTCCTGTTGGTAGAGAGGAAAAGTGAGTTGCAGAGTATTTTGTCCCAGATGTACGAAGTTTGCATGAAAATTCAAACTGAGTGTAAATAAGGGAAAAACCAAAATGGTTTTTGAGCGAGGAACTGTTTGTACTGAATGAAGGATAAGTCTAAATGGCACAGTGATTAACCAGATGAATGAGTTTGTGTATTTAGGAAGCGTGTTTGACATAGAACAAATTGGATGGTGAAATTAGTAAGCGAGTGAATTCTTCATTGAAAGCCATAACTGCTTTAGAAGGTTTTTCACAGAAATGATGTGTTCTTAAGAGAGTCCTGCATGGCTGTGTATGAAAGTGCAACTGTTCTTACTCTGATGTATGGCAGTGAAACCTGGGTACTACAGAAGAAACATAGGAGTCGTTTGTGTGCTGGACGACAGTCGTTGTTTACTTCGTGTTAATATTTTGTTCCGTTTGTGATAATATCAGAGTCTACAGCTCCTAATTTTGTGCGTGCAGCATGTGTGAAGGTGCCGTCCCACTTCTAATCCATTTACCAGGTCGGTAAGTGCCCTTTTTGAGTTGTATTCCTCATTTTCCTGCTTTGGTCGAGTTGGCCAAAGCTCGTAATCTTATCGCCATTGCAAATGGCGCTTCCGGGGATAGCGGAGCTTTCTATCCTCACTTCTGGATGTGACTCTTTATCCCTATCAGCTGCTCAGAAGCAATTCACCAATGGAGGGCTTCCTTTGACAAGCTCCTCTTCTCCGCAGCGTGACAAAGTTGCCTTGGCCATGGAGCTATCTCCTTCCCATCTGACGTAGAGTGGCAAACCATTGCCTTCCCCTGTACCTTTTGATGACGCCATGGACGTCACACTTCCACCAGCCACTTCCACGTTATCACAACGCGCGCCAGGGGTTTCGTATGCTGCCATCACCTCAGGTGCATCAACTTCTTCTTCTCATCAGCCCCCTTCTTCAAAGTGCCATTATCAGATGACGTATGGTGCAGACCAGATCTACGTGGATGTTCAGACTACTTGCCCTCAAGGTCAGCTTTTTCTTGACAAAATCGGACTGGGTGTATTTTTCCGTAGCCTCCCCAATACCAAGCTGACTGCGTACAGCGCTGCTCTTCGACAAATTGTTCCAAAAGAGGCTATTACTCACGTAGGTAGAAGAACCAGCCAAGTCGTAGCTTATCTTGCAACCCCTGCCGTCGCCCTTCAAGTTCTGACCAAAGGCATTTCCATCGGCGATCGCCATCTCCTTGCGACCCCACTCACACAAGCGCCTACTACAGTCAGTTTCGCCCTGTTCCTCCAGAAGTATCCGACGATCTATTGCTCTCCGTCACTCAGAATTGTGGACGTACTGTCGGATCGGTCATCGTGTACTCCTCCTTTCCGGGAGTCCCTGAGTACCGTTATCTCTTAGGGTTTCACCGTAACGTAGTGTGATCTTTCCCTTGGAGGAAGCCATGTTACGTGTTCCATCGGTACTCAATGTACGCTGTGACACTCATATTAGGCACATTGACATCACTGTGGGGCACCCTTTGTTCGGTATGTAAGAGCACTGGTCACCCTAGTGTGCTATGCCCTCATCGTGCAGCTACTGCTTCCAAATCTTCAGTACAGCCTACTCAACGGTCAACTGGACTCCCAGCATCTTCATCTGGCGCCTCACCAGCTGCAGTCGAGTTATTCCGAAAGTATCCATAAAGTCGTTGGTCAACGCGTGACCTCATCGCAACCTACCACTTCCAACTCAGCTTCTACACTCCAGACATGCCCACAGCAGGAGAATTCTTCGACCGGAGACCCGCTGAACTATCCTCTACTTTCTACAATTACTCCACAGCACCCTTCAGAGCCCGATAATGGGGTCACTGCGCCTGATGCCTTCACAGAGCCAGACCCTCTAGCCTTTGGTCCCGAGCAACAGAGGGCACGCTCGAAGCGTCATCGGACTACTCCACATCGCAATAAGAAGACACTCACATCTCCCACCTTTCAAGGAGGACGTGATCGCTCGGAAAGTCGTTCACTCCCATCTGACGCTTCTAGCATCTCTGACTCTGATGACAGCACATTGGTCCCACTTACTCTAGAAGATTTCATACAGCAACTGGAAGATTCCTCACTACCACAGACACCGATTTCTGGTGCAGAGTTATACTCCTATCTCGTCGGTTCTCGTAGTAAAACCATGTCTCATGATTTTCTCCAATCCTATCTCACGGAGCTTGCAGCAACTATGACGCAAGTGGTGGTTGTTCGATCTCGCCTCCAAGCCTTACCATACACATCTTTCGGCGAAAGCGGATGTCTCAAGAAAGTCTGTGATCGTCTCTCTTGGCTCCAACAAGCCGCTGCCAAGCTCCTTGAACCGCTGCCGGACATTTCTGTTCAAGATAACGACACTGAACTGTAGGGGGTTTGGGTCCCCTCTGGCGAACTCGCTTCCTCGTGAGGATTTCCATCACCTAACAGCAGACATTCTTTTGCTCCAAGAGACTAATTGCCTGTCTACAACACCCTTCAATCGATGGCGTACGTGGAACTATCGGTTCCACCACGCTTTCCGACAATCGGCGGTCTGGCCATAGGCATCCGCACTCAGTTCCATCAAGTTCTATTTTCAGTGTCGGTGCAGCATCTCTGCCGTGACTTGCTATAACGCCTCACCTTTGTTCTGGACGAGCGTCGTTATGTCATTTTCAACATCTACGTCCCGTGCACACCTCAACATCACACCCTACTTTTCATAGCACTCCTTCATAGCAGAACTTCTAGCTGAACCCCTCTTCTACTCCTCCATCCTCCTAATGCACCATATTTCACTGACCTTTCCTGGCTCCCCACTGGGATCGTATCCATCCGAGACTTACTTTCCTCCGACCTAACATGGAAACCCTTTTCCGACCTCTCTCCCTTTCCTTCCACGCATGTCTGCCTCTCTTGCACTCTACGATTCTCTCCGCTCCTCGATCGTTACTCTTTTTCCTGCTCTCGCTTCTCCGGCTGGACTCTTTCTTGTTTCATCTGCTTCTCATCCCCTTCCTTTTTTTCTTCCTGTTCGTGGCTCATTTCTTCTGATCTCCAGTTTTACTGTCCGTACTCTATCGCTTTCTCCTTCAGGATCCATCGCCACCCGCACCCCAGCTCATTTCAGGAGTGCCGCTCTTCTGAGTGTGTGGTCGGCAACAGCTTCACCCATCTCGACACCAGATGAAAGGAATATTCACTGGCTCTTCCTTCACCGCTGCCTGCCAGTGCCAGCCACGTTATTTTGGATGACGCTGGCGGCCGCACCCACCTGCATATTCTGTTCTGAGCATGCCGATGTTCTACACATCTACCAGTATTGCCCGGCGATCCTTCCTTTACTACACCTAGCCTTTACCATTGCCAAGTGTCTCTGTGCCAAAGAGCTGCCTTTTCCTTCGTAAAGTACGTTGCTGGTTTCTTATTCTCTACAGGTGCCTTTATCTAAGTCATGCGCATACATCGTTGTACTCGCAAAGCATGCGATTTACTGCTTCTATCTGCAACTCCGTCATACCTCTAATGCGCCTACGCTCCTTCAAGCAGGAGATACCCTCTGTGCGCAATTCCGCAACCAGCTGACCTCACGGCTCCGATTGGCGTTTACCGTTGCCCGGGCCACTGACCAGAGCCAGCAGTTCCTGAGTGTATGGTCACCATTACACCGCTGGTTTTCCGGGCCTTCTGCAGACCTACATCTTCTGCTTTGACTTCCACCCTGTACGTCGGGACCTTCCCCGCTTTGATCTTTGTGATGAACCCTGAACTAGCTCACCGGATCCGGAGAGGATCTCCCTAAGCTTGTCAGACATATATTCTGTACATTCTTCATATTCCCATCTCCAGTTTATCTTTTTACTGTCAGTGTTTGTAGTGTATTCATGTGCACTTTGTGGTGCCCTCTTCCGAATAAGTGTTCTTTTTAGTAATTTCTTCTGTGTGCCTCACATTGTACCTGTATATTCAATGTTTTTATTTCGTCATATATCTTCTGCTCATTCATTTGCCATATTGCTCATATAAATTGTACAAACACATCCTGTATATATTTTGCTGTTCATTATGTACATATACACATTCCTTGGTACTGTGTATGCTCCTTTTCGGAGCCGTCCTACAAGTTCATTCTTTACTATCTGCATCATGCGTATCTCAGTCGTGCACTTTTTGTACACATCTTGTATATATGGTGGAAAGTGAAAAAATAACACCAAGAAGGAGACGTCTGATACCAACGAAATTTATACAGCATAATAACGGAATACAGAGGATAACGTGATCAAAACATTATGGCAAAATACAGCTGTAGTTGCTGGTAAACTGAAAAATAACATTTCCGTGTAACATGGTTAGTACGAGGTTGAACCGCCACGAACTGCGTCACACTGTGCAATTCTAGCATGGAGTCTGTCGTACAGATGTTGGATGTAAGTTTGAGGTATTGAGTTCCAAGCATCCTCAACCTGGACGCGTAAATCGGGGATGGTCGTTGCTAGCCGTGGAGACCGGATAAGTCGTCCCATAAAATCTCACACATGCTCAATGGGGGACAAATCCATTGAACGTGCAGGCCATAGAAGTTGTCTCACACCCTGAAGTGCATGTTGCGTTGCACGTGCCGTGTGTGGGTGTGCGTTATCTTGCTGGAAAACACCACGATGGACCGACCTTACAAATGGCACAACAACGGGCTGAATGATGTTGTTGGTGTAGGAGGTGCTGTTTAACGTACCCGGTACAAACACTAGTTGTGTATGGGAGTGATAGCTGATCGCTCCCCACACCAGGAGACCAGGTGTAGGCCCTGTGTGTCGCTGGCGGATGCAAGAAGGGTGGAGACGCTCCCCTATGCATCTGCAAACATGCATACAGCCATCGGAGGCTCCCAAGCAGATTCTGCTTTCATCGCTGAACACGACAGATCCCTATTGCGTTCTCCAGTGCAGACGTTGGCGACACCATTGCAGCCGTTCCTGACGGTGGGCTGGAGTCAGAGGTACACATGGCAGAGGCACACGTGCACATAGTCCTGCATCCAGTAGACGGTTGCGTATTGTTCGCACAGTCACCTCAGGTGCAATGGCAGCTCGGATTTGCGTCGCAGTGGATGTTCTGCTTGACAACGCCGCTCTTCTTATGCGTCGATCGGTCCGCTCATCAGTCCGTCTGTGACTCCCGGTTCCACGTCTTCTCGTGTAGGATTGTTCCTCGGACCATCTACACCACCATCGTACCACCACCGATACTTCCCATCCAACTTGCTCCGCACTGCGACGATATGACCACCCGGCCTCGCAGAGTCCGACTAGACGACCTCGCTCAAAGTCCTATAACTGCTGAAATCGTACAAGTCTTCCATGTCCAGGCATTGCAGCTTCTTCAGGGTCTTCTCACGTGTCCGTACGCCGACGACTGATTACATTCACTTCGCCGTACTCCTTAAATACCACCGATGATAATTTGCATATTATACCGTGCTGTGGCGTAAGCGCTCACCGGTTGGTCCCGAAATTAACATCACACCTACGTAAACTCAACCCCATTAACATATGTAAATTTCACGATCATCCGCCAATTCCTTCTTGGTGTTCTTTTTTCACTTTCCGGCAGTGTAGTACACATTTTCAATTTCATCATTATGTTCTGCGTCATTTGTATTCATATTTTCATTGCATTGTATGTATATCTCACTTGCTGCACATAGTTTGTTCCCTGTTCCTATATGGCTTCCCGCACATCTATATATAATTCGCCTAAATTGTACGTGTATTCAGTCTCGCCTATAAATTTCCCATTATCACACCCTGCACTGTTGCACTTATGTTGTATCATCGCTCATCTATCTCACTAGCACTGTATTATATATACACCTCTCGTACTGTAACTTGCGCACTAGCTGTAGGTATACACCTTTCATACTGTAAATAGGGCACTTCTTGTATACATACTACGGTAATTATGTCTTGTTGTCCGCTCATCTATTTCACTTGCATTGTATATACCCCTCGCATAATGTAAATTGCGCACACTTTGTATATATCTGACTCCTGTTATGATTTCAGGCATTGTAAAGGCACAATGCCGCCTACCGCCTTCATTCCCTGTAACTTTCGCTCAGAATAAAATATTTTCAAAGTTTGTGTGCTGGAGAAATGCGTTACTTATGGGGGGGGTACAAGACACATTCTGAGATCATGTGAGGAATGAAGATGTGTTGCAGTTCTGCAATGTGAAGCAAAATGTTGTTATCAAAGTGGAGACTAATATGCTCTAGTGGTTTGGCCATGTTGAAAGAATGATTGATCAGATGCTTATTAAGAATTTTTTTTTTTTTTTAGCCCAAGTGGCTTGAAAGAAAGGCAGAGGAAGGCCAAGGAAATCATGGGAGGGTCAGATTCAGGAGTGTCTGCATGAGAAAAAAATTATGAAGTATCTTAGAAGGTCTTGTGTATGACATGTGATGGATGTCAGTGAAGCCTGAGTTGTGTGTCAAGATCGATGTAAATGGAGAAGTTTGATACAGTAACTGTAAGTAAAAATCGTCTAGTAGTATTTCTTTGTGGAGCTGACCTCTGAATCTTAGAGAACAGCTTAGTGGTGTGTGTGTGTTTTTCCAGTCTTGTCTTACATTTTGGAAATAGAACTGATCACATAATGAGCACTGTAGCTTTTTCCTGACACAATCAGTTTTAAGTTTATAAGCACTTCCCTACAGATGGTGGATCTAATTAGAGATTGCTATAGCATTGTGAAGTAAAATAATTATCGTAAGCTATATAAACGTGCTTTATGGAAAAAGTAATAACTTACATTAAAAGTATCTTGACAGTCTTCAAGTGAGTTGTGGAGTCTACCTATTTTGTTTAATAGAATTTTTTCCAATTTCGTTTCTGGAGAATGGTGTATCAAATATTTCACACTTAGATCTTGTTGAATATGGTACATAAATTATTCGGTTTAGAATTAATGCTATCAACCTCATCATTTATGGTACTGTACAGAAGTGTATCACTTTCTTCTTGAATGTAGAGAGGTCATCTTGGAAAAATGACACACACTTGTGAAAAATAAGTGTCACAGAAAAAAGCAATTGTAATTTTTCTGTCATTTACTTTTATATTGAGATTGACTGTCAATGATGGCAGCCTACTCTAATGAAAGGCTGAGCAGTTTCTCAAAAATGTGAATAAGTGCCCAAGGTTTAAAAAAAAAACAAAGTCTTCTGAAGGCAGAACATACAATTCCTTGGTGGATGTGGCTTTTAAAGTCCAAGTTTGAATCAAATGTAACTCCCAAGTCCTGGACATTATTTATTCTGTTCAGAATATAGTCTAGCTTTGTACATGAACAGAAGTGGGTTTCATGAAAAAGAACATGACATTTGGAGATGTTGAAGTGGGGGTGGTTAAGAGTACAACCCTGAAGCAGATTATAATGCCAATTTGAAGGGCAACACAATCTTTAAGGCATAACACTGTGATGCAGCTTAAAATCAGCAAACAAGAGACCAGTGCCATCAATGTAAAAAGTTGGGTCATTGATGAAAATGGAGTGCAACATTGATCCTAAATTAGAGCTAGATGGACTTTTATTTCATTTGATTAAATTTGTCATTTAGCTTAAAACATTTTAATGATTCTTTACTTACCTAGTTTTATTTTGATTACTGTTTGCAGCTCAGAATTTAAAATGGTTCTTTATTATATCACCATGCTATGTTTACTATGTTATGAATATTTTACATAAGGAAACATTATTTAATTTTAATTGAGAAGATAATCAGTGCATTGAAAGTTCTTCCAAATTTTGTGTGTTGGGTGTTTAATGCATAGTTATTAGAAAGTTAACGCAAATTGGAAAATTGTACAGATATGACAAAATGTATGTTCTGGAAAATCTAAACTTTTGTGGAAAAGGTATTGCTACAGAACTTAAAACTTTCATGGTGGATGGGAGAAATTTTATGAATTGACTATTACTGTGCCTTTTAATAGAGGGTACACTTGCATAATAAAATGTCTAATATTGTTGATAATTGACAAAAGCTGTCATGTATTTGGTGATTTGTTTCTGCCATTGCACTTTCACAATGTACTGTAATTGACATGTTATCTGTTAATATTACACATAATCAGTGAGGAACTTTGGATGCAAAAATAGCAACTACAGCCATGACTAATATTAAACTTGCACCAACATTTTTGATTATGTAAAATTGTGGGAACAGTAATACTTTGGCTATCCATTGGCCTTGATAAGTCTCATTGTAATTGAGCCTGTTGACCTAGCTAAAAAAAAGTCTTATTTTCAGTATTGTAATTTTATTTAATGAAAATTTTAGCATGAGTATGTTTTTTATCTAACACTACATGAATCAGATCGAAATCAGCAGTTTCCATGTTATCTGCAGATTGGGACGATTTTATGCATGTGGGAGCCAAAAGCAAAGTGATATCTGTAAAAAAAAAAAAAAAAAAAAAAAAAACAGTAATTCATTGTATACAGTAACAATTTGTTTGAAAAAACTTAAAAGTTTTACAGTATTGTTTTGTACAAGTATAACTCATCCCAGACTCCTGACTTTAGTATGAACTTTTGTTGCTGCAACATGCATCAGGTCATGTATTGATATTTGTGCTCTAATGTATGAAATGAGGCAAATCAGAAAAGTTTTGGTTTCTCAGTCTCATTACATATAGATCCAATCAAAAATGAAACTGAACAAAGATTTAATAGAAAAACTATCTTGCATCCATTCTTTTTGTGTAATATACATACATTTTTTTTTAAATTTAAATACTCAGTTGTTCTGAAATTATATTTTCAGATGTAGCTACCCAAGCATCATATCAACTGATGGAGCCAATGTTTGTTGGACTAATTTTTTCTGTATTTGAGGATCCAGTGAAGGTATGCCTCTGTAATGAAAGTTGATGCCTTTCTATTTACAATAAGTTTATGCTTTTTCTTGATCTATAAAAATCATTGTGTTTCCATTGTGGTAATTAACTCAGTGTAACTGTTGTTGGTGAACATCTACCTCCTAAACTGAAGTATTTTACATTGCCCTTAATGAATAGTGCATCACTTACAATCAGATTAAAAGGAAAAGGTCTGTAGCATGTTCACAATTCTGGGTATCACTTTTCCATATGTACTTAGCAGTGACAGATGCTGATTATAGAATACTAATACTTCCATCATACTTCTGACTTACTCACAAAGTAACTCATACTTTGGTATGGGCTACTGCAAATCATTGTTTGACTAATACATGCAAAGAATGGAGGTTCTTTGATTAAACTCATTCATTAAAATTATTTAGCAGTCTCTCAAATGGGATAAGCCACTGTACACAAATATGTCAAAATTTGAAATCTGCTTCAGATTGCAGGTGTGTTAAGGTCTAACTTTGTGTTTCTCAAGATATACACATGGCTGCCATTCTTCTGTCCTGGAGGATTTCCATCTTTGAAAATTTCGGAAACTTATGACTGTCAGATGATTTTAAAACTCTGTTCCACCTTTTTTTTTATTTTCCCTCCAAAAATTATGCAAACTCGTACTTTTGTGATCACTGAAATTGTGGAATTGCACCAAATGTTTTAAGTGTTCAAAATGTTTTTAAAAATTTGACGCAATTGTGAACCCGTTTTTCGGGATTTTGGTTTTGTCTTCCAGTTGAACAAAGCTTTACCAGATTCCATTATACAATATGTCTTAATGTTTGCAAGATGTCTATCCACCTGCCGAAGTTTTTTTGGAATCGGTGCAAACACCCACTCAAGCTGGAATGTAAATATTCTGCGCTTTTCCACGTTTTGAATTATTCAGACGAAGTTGTATTTTTGTTTTTTTACTATTTCTCCTCCTGAGTTCATTCTTTATTTTTGATTATTTTCTGATAATGTTCATTTCTTATTTTTTCATAATGATGTAAATGAGCGACTTGGTATTTTAAAAGAATTTGTCTTAAAGAAACATGTTTTTATATTTCGTCTCTCCTTCAAGAGCACTTATTGGAACTCATATTTTATCCCCTCCTCTTACCAATTTTCTAAAGTGAAATGAAATTTCAAACTTAGTTTTCTTAATCTGTCTGTGATGGTCTTAAAGAAACAGGTTTCCTTATTTCATCTCTTTCTCCTTCAAGATCACTTGTTGGAGTTCATGTTATTTTACCACCCCCTCCCCTTACCAATTTTTTAAAGAGAAATTAAATTTCGAACTCTGTTCTGAATCTACTTTTGATGGAATCAGCACCATTTCTGTGACCTGTAAAATTTTCACGGCAGAGTGTGCCCTGGCAGTTATAATTTGTAGAATTAATTTCACCTAAAATGCATGTTTTGTCATTCCTTATGTCTTGCTGTATCAAGGAACAGATGAGGCATTTTCTTAGTGAAATTAAAGTTCAAAAACACCATTTCCTATTCATTGTGCAGAGAAAACTACTTTGAGTATCATGATAGACGGCAACAGACAGTTGAAGTTCTGATTTTGAACTTTAATATCTCATCAGAGAAAAGGAAAAATGCTCATGCCTTTTGCTTTTTGGCACAGTAAACTGGGACTAATAAGTGGGAAAACATTCATTTTCAGAAAAAAATTAAAGTTTAAAATGCAAAATGCTGCTTCTCATTCTGCCATGAAACAACTGTACAGGTCACAGAAATGGCATATCTAGCATGCACAGGGTAAATAAAGATTTTCAACTTGAACTGTGCTCTAAAAAAGAAAAATTAATTAGGAAAAAAGGCTTTCCCCTGTGTTGAGTATAGCAAGAAGGAACTGTAAAGAACTAAAAAAAAAAAAAAATGTTTTAAATATAGTCATATTTTCAATGACATCTGGAACTAGTAAAAAAAAAGTTTCATCTTCGAGAAAATATTTATAACTAGTTAAGTTTTTAGGATTCTTGCAAATCATATTTAATACCTTTTCACCCCCTCCCCCATATCTAATAAGGGTTTCAATTCTGAGTACAGTAATTGCCAATGGCCCAAGAATTTTGAACTTCTGAAAACTTCTAATTCATATCAGTATTTAAGTAATTATATATTAATGTTTAAGTAATCATTGAAATGCATAAATTTAAATGTATATGACTGGTGTATGTCTATTTTCTTATTTAGCAGTTTTTTTTTTCAAATGACAGATTTATTTCCTGCTGTGTGTGTGTGTTGTTGTTGTGGGTGTGTTGTGGGTGTATGTATGTGGGTGTTTGTTGTTGTGTGGGGTGGGGTGTTTGTTGTTGTGGGGGTGGGGTGTTTGTTGTTGTGGGTGTGTGGGTGTTTGTTGTTGTGGGTGTGTGGGTGTTTGTTGTTGTGGGTGTGTGTTGTTGTGGGTGTGTGGGTGTTTGTTGTTGTGGGTGTGTGGGTGTTTGTTGTCGTGGGTGTGTGGGTGTTGTTGTTGTGGGTGTATGTTTTCTAACAGTCTGTTGTCTGTAAAGCTCTAAAGTTTAGGGAGGTGGGGTAATTATGTGTGCAATGTATACTTGTATATTCCTTACCACATTGACCTGTGAGGCCCAACTTCTCACAGTGAGTTTCACTCAATTTTCATTCTTGGCTTGAGCACTTTAGTGGCACCCATGATATAAAACTGTGGGTACAAGAAGTGCAACTTTTGGACTTTTCATGCTAATTTATTTAGCACACCAATGTTATTTGCACATGCCACCATGACAGTCTTCCCATGTACTGAAGACACAAGACCATCAAAAATGTTGGTTCAGTGTTTGGTATCCAATTAAGTATTTATTTGTTATAGCTGGTGGCCCAAAGATGCCATACATATGTGCATTTGCTGTCTATATTTCACACTCAAACAGGTAAATCTAAGTCCTTTTTACACTGCAGCATAAAATTTCTAGAAATTCCCTTCAGCTAAAATTATTTTCATTAAATATTTAATTAAATCTTCAATAGAAAACACGTAAACTATTTTTTAAACTGATAAAATCATTAACCAGGCAAGTAAGTGCCTGACATAACCATACATGAGATTCTTCCGCGAATTCGCGGAATTCGCTTTTTTCGGCATCATTTTGGTCATTCTCGAGGTCATTGCAAAAATGAAGAGAAATTTTTCAGGATTTTTAGGGGGGGGGTCATCGTTCTATGAAAAAAAAATAAAAAAGCGGAATTCCGCGATTCCCGCTTTTTGTGGAGTAAAAGAAATAAGCGCTTTCTAGCTTAAAGCGTTGTTTTTGGAGCAGACGCGGGGGCAAGAAGAAATGTTGGAGGGTGGAGTCAGGAGCTCAATTCGTTTACTGCTGTCAACAATGGATGGGATGTCAGTCACTTGAGCATCGCAGCGCAAAGGGTGGGAGCTCCGCCTACTTCGTGCGTTAGGAAAACTACCGCAGCCCTTTCCGTGTCTTGCGGGAAATCGCCACTCTGCATTCTATCAGGGCCAAACTATCTGCTTAATTCTATCCGTGACGTCTATCGCCAGAAACTCTCTCTTGTAATTTGCAAATGTACCCGAATGCGTTCCCGCTTTTCTGAGATCGTTCGAGAATCGAAGCACTCGTGAAAAAATACGGAATCTCCGTAATTATTACGGATTTCCCCGGGATTACGGGTGACTAACAAAAAAATTATGGATATTCAGATTTTCGCTGTTATTAAGAAAGTTTTACTGATTTTATAAATAATCGACATTAAAGCCTCTGAACAAAGTTCGTAACACAGCCCTTTGTCTTTTTTTTTTTTTTTTCTCAGGTGGTGGAATTTGCTTTGCTTGTTTCAAAGTGTGAACAAAAAAAAAAAAAAAAATGTCCGTGCTTCTTTCGCCGTGGCTCAGGATTACGTCGACCTGAAGCATCTGAATAAAGTTCGTGACGCAGCTTTCTTTTCTTAAAATCGTTCTACCCCCCCCCTCCCCCCGAAGGGAAAGAATTTGTTTTGCTTGTTTGAAAGAAAAGTGGAGAGGAAAATGGCGCCACGCCGGAATTATGAGGCCTGGCGGGCTTTTTTGCCGTGATCCGGAATTACGTTGGTTCGGACGTGCTTCTTTTGCCGTGATCCGGAAATACGTTGGTTCGGACGTGCTTCTTTTGCCGTGATCCGGAATTACGTTGGTTCGGACGTGCTTTCGCTGTTGCCCAGAATTGCGTCTGCCCGATTCCTCTGAACCATGTTCGTGACGAACCTTTTTGTTTGTTTTTTTCTAAGGAGGAGGAATGTGTTCTGCTTGTTTGAAAACTTAGTGGAAAGAAAGCACGGCACCCGGCTAGGATAACGTCGGCCCGAAGCCGCTGAACAAAGTTCGTGACGCAACTCTGTTTCTTTCCTTTCTTTTTTTTTTTTCTAAGGAAGAATGTGTTTTGCGTGTTTGAAAGCTAAGTGGGGGGGGGGGGGGGCCGGGCCGTTATTACGTCGGGCCGAAGCCTTCCCAAAAAGTTCGTGACGCAGCTTTCCGTTTTTTTTTTTTGCTTTTTATTTTATTCTTTCTTTCTAAGAAGGGATTTGTTTTGCTTGTTTGAAAGCTAAATGGAAAGAATGTGTCATGGGAGGCTCAAAAACAGGGTGAAAAACAAGAATTCGGCAGAGAAAATCTCCCCACTTGCTTGACGTTGATGGAGATTCATGTCACCATATTCACAATGCAAGCAAAAAATTTTGCAAACCATTTTATAAGGTTACATTGAGAAATACTTTATTGACTTCTTCAATGACTAAAAACTAAGCTGTGGATATATGTTTCTAATTCTTGCAAGTTTCTAATTGCTTGACTAAATTCACAAACTTTCCTAGACAAATACTTTTCACCTCAGGATTTAGCTAGTAAAGATTCACATGTAAGTTTTAAATCTGATTTTTTAAAATATTTCATTTTATTTTGTTCTTAAATCCCTACTTTTCTATTGTGAATATAATAATGTGCTTCATTTTAATATTTACTTACATAATTTACAGAAAATAATTCCATATGGCTAGCATACTCTTAAATATTGTATATATGCTGTATTTGAATTTGCTCACCGCGCGTTCGTGTCCCAATTTTCCACCCAGTTAAAAAGTTCAGCTTTTTTTGTCATCGGCCGGTCTCATGTATGCATAACTCCATTTTTCAAAATCTAAGCATCACCCCCCCCCCCCCACACACACACACACACACCCTCAAAAAAATATAAAAAGCTGAGAGCTTCTTCCTTTTGTTCAATTTTAATTATATTACAGCCAAGGAAAATCATCTCATTTATTGGTAGACCATGGATAAGAGAAAGCCCTGTTGAACAGAATTTTCCATGACTGTGTGGTAAATGATAACTCATACACTTATCCATCTGTATTGTAAGCTTTTAAAAATGAACTATAGTTTTCTAGATAAATATATCCGGAAAATGCCAGTGTTTCTTTTTTTGTAAAAGTTAGTTGATATTGATGTCTTATAGTTGGTATATTGCCAAACTTGTAGTTGATGGTACTGTCAATAAACATGATTGAGAGGATGCCACTGGTGCTCAGCTATCATACCAAAATAATGTTTTCTGGAACTTCATAGTGTAGTCTGTTAAAGAAAAATATTCTTCCACATTTTATCATTTGTGCAATGATCAGCTTTATTGCACTGATCATGGTATCTTTATTCAGTTTGGGTACTTTTATGCCTGATCTTTTGAACTACATACTCATTCAATCCTTCTTGATTTATTCTTTTAATGTCCAAACCATTTAAGAGCATTTCTTTCAAGTAAGAGTGTGTTTTATGTTGTATAATTATGAAATATCACTATGTTTGACCTTAGTTTGGGTGTGTGATTAAAATTTATGCCATACAGCATTCTGTATACATAACAATTTTGTATCACACACACATGCATTCATCCATTAAGATAAGGAATGAGGAAAACTTTCGTGTATTCTGCCATCATGGAACTCTACCAATATCTTCAGGAAAGTGAGTAAAATTGTAATGTAACGCTTCATATAGTTAATGCTGAATATGGTGATAGTCAGACCACAGATTTGAGTGGTGTATTTTTTTTGTAGATGCACTATTTTTTATGGAAGTGTAATTTGTACCTGCATTATTGTGGTCATTGATCTTGAGGCGGGCTTTGAAAGGAATGCTGAATTTGCCTCAGTGGTCAAGAAATTAAACTACGCAGTAATGCTGAAAATATTATAAGATGTCCTGCATAATGCTTTTGATGCCATTTACTCACACACAATTTATATTCACAAAAATAAAAACCTACAAGTTCACTAAAAATTTAGAGTTTGTAGAAAAGTTTGGCTGAGCTGCTACGCAATGTACACTGCACTGCTACGCAATGGCTCCTGATCTGGGTATATCAAGTTGTGTGAAATTTACTTGAGAACTAATATGGTTAGAATGTTCAAATCACATTGTATCTCTGTCTGTGGAAATCGTTCGAAAGGCCATATTGTGTGTCTTTTGTAATTGTGTCATCTGTTTAGTTTCAGTTCTCATTCATGTTTTGACTTTAGTGCCTTACCAGTATTTTTCTGAGGTACTAAGAATTAACTCTGTGTGTTTGTAGGAGGATAATATTTTTAACATCAGGAATTGAAAAATCTAGTAGTCAAACTCCCAGGACTACCAGTTCTTACATTCAGACTAGAGCCAAATTGCTTTTGTTGCCCAAAACTACCATTTAAAAGTTCATTTTTTCCAAAGCTGTGGCACATAAAACTGTGTGGCTCTTAAGCTGGGGTATTTCTCAGATATTTTACATTTTTTTTAAAGGTTGAATCTTGCACATCTTGACATGTAACAGTTTCTTTTTTTTTTTTTTTTTTTTTTCAGAAACTTCATCTACAGTGGTGTGGAATATATCATGGGTGTAAAGTATCTACTGTGGTGTGGAGTATGTCATGAGTCAGGGGAAATATTGATCAAAGCTGCCTGTTTGTTTCAGTGTTGGTGAATTGGCAGGGTGGGGGAAAAAAAAAGCCCTTGATGTTAAATGTGGGTGAGCATTAATGGAAGGGTGGATAAAGTCTGTTTTGTCTGCACATCATAGTCTGTTTAATCAAAATTTCTGAAGTCAGAGCTTTACTTTATCCTAATTTGTTTGGGACTTGATGAAAGTAAGTTGGGACTAGTGAATTTTTATTCTAGTTAGTCTGGGACTAATACACAAAAAATAATTTTCGACCCCAAACTTAGTTGAGGCTTTTTAGCTTTGTTTTAAATAACTGTAATTTAGGAACAATATAGAAAATTCTTTGACAATACATTGCTGGTAACACTGAAACATCTAAATGTTCTCCACTGCCTTTTTCGGTCCCAATGAACACCTTCTCCTCCAACTAATCTGCCACCCACAGTTCTTCACTTTGTATGTAGTATATATTTATGTATTTCTGCTTTTTTTTTTTTTTTTTTTTTTTGTAATTCACTTAATGAAGAACATAATATGTTAATTTGTGTTCAGACTTTAAAAATTAGTTTTAATTTGCAGGAACGTGAGCGATCAGGGGACCCGACTCGAATGTCTAGGGATGGTGGCTCATTAGGACAAGGTTTAGACAACAACAGAGAGGAAAAGGTAGGATGTTCATGAATGGGAAGTATGTACTGAAAAGCTATCTGTTGGAGACTAAGGCTACAGTAGTGACTTTTAGAATTTGTGGGCTTAACAAACTATCGCATCTGTTCAGTGTTAAACATGTTATTGCAGATTTATTGTATAGCCAGATGTTTGGGCTCATTGTGGTTCCCTTATTTGCCATTGCAACAATGTGTCAAATGTATTTATTAAAATCTAAAATGTTTACGTAATAAATATTTATCATTTTTCACATTTTCATGTATCAAAAGTCTTTTCTTACTTCTGCTGCCTCTCTCTCTACAGTATTATGTCTGACTGACCTCACCTTCTAAATGTTGTGATCACAGCCAGCATACTCTTAGAGTAATTGTGTATTTTTTATTGTGTCAATAGATTCTTTGTGATACAATTAATCAAACATTTCAAGTCTTTGACTCTGATAAACAACAAATATTTTGTATTGATCACACCAAATGGAGGGCAAAATTAGTTCGAATTTTGCTTTGAGCAATTCGTTGTTTTTCCTGTTGATTTCAAGATTTTAAAACCCCTTTTCTAACATTGGGTATTGAGAAAAATTCTTCCCACCCCCTGTGGTGCAGTGGTCTTTTGGCCATTCATCCAAGATAGGTCCAGACTTGAATCACAGGAAGGCATAGATTTTGTGTTTGTCTTACAGCACTAGCTCTTTCCCTTCCCTGGAACCAGTGTCCCTAAATTAGGAACATGCGACTGTGTATACCCCTTGGAGTTGCTCATGGTGGTCGTTAAACCCCAAACAAACACAATTCCTGTTCATAATTGGTGAGCTTATAGACTATCATATGTATTTGCATATAAGCCAAAAGTTTTTGGAAGAAATCCTGCTTTCACAGGGGAGAAAGTGGACTGCTTATATGTGGGTCAGTAATAAATAGGGCTGGACTTCCAAAGTGTTGCTTGAATTCTCCTGCAGCATTTGCCGGCAGGTTTATTAGCATTTTAGACCACAGCTCTTGGCGTGTCACTACGTGATAGCTTTCTGTTCTGTCATATCTCCAGCTGTGCCCCCACTTTGAGAAAGGCACAGCTGTGAATGACTGGCAGGTATGATTATTTTGCTCTCAAGACATTGTGGAGAAACTGCACTCCTTCCATCAGTTAACAGCTTGCATGCAATGCAAAAGAAGACATTGATTTCATTTTGAAGTAAGAAGAAAATTATGAGTACAGCAATTTTTCACATTTTATTCTACATATTTTACTTGTGTTCATTGAAATGTTTATATATCTGTATTAGAAAATTCTGATGCTGTTTTACATTTCACTGTTTGTAGCGTATAAAGGCACACAGAGAGCTGCTGTCTCATGCATGCATGCATACATACATACATACATACATACATACATATCACTAAGCTGTTCTCTGTGATTCAGAGGTTAGCTTCAAAAAGAAATGCAAACTACTAGATAATTTCTACTTTCTGTTGCCTAATCGAACTTCTCCACTTACAGCGATCTTGACATACAACTCGGGCTTCACTGACATCCATCACACGCCGTACGCAAGATCTTCTATACTTCATACTCATAATCTTTTTCTCAAGCAGACATTCTTGAATCTGGTCCTCCTATAATTTCCTTGGCCTTCCTCTACCTTCCTGCCACTTGGGCTAAAAGATTTTCTTAATAAGCATCTCATCACTCATTCTTTCAACATGGCCACACCACTAAAGCATATTAATCTCCACCTTGCTAACAACATTTTGCTTCATGTTACACAACTGCAACACATCTTCATTCCTCACACGATCACAATGTGTCTTGCCACAACTCCCCCGTAAGTAACGCATTTCTCCAGCACACAAACAACTTCTGTGTTTCTTCTGTAGTACCCAGGTTTCACTGCTATACATCAGAGTAGGAACAATTACACTTTCATACACAGCCATGCAGTACTCTCCTGAGAACCCATTATTTCTGCGAAAACCTCCCAGAGCAGCCATGAGTTTCAATGAAGAATTCACTTGCCTACTAATTTCACCATCCAATTTGTTCTCCCTGTCAAATATGCTTCCTAAATACACAAACTCATTCACCTGGTCAATCACTGTGCTATTTATTTAGACTTATCCTGCATTCAGTACAAACAGTTCCTTGCTCAAAAACCATAATTAGTCACCATCCTATTTCAACATCTCGGCAGTTATGCCATCAACTCCTGGAGCCTTACCATTCTGAAGAGATTTTAAAGCTTTACACACATCTCTTCTCTTGAGATCCCTCCTGTGCTTCCATCCTTCACTGTGACATCATCTGCATCTGCCTCAGGATCACCTTTACTTTCCTGATCTAATAACTCGCAGAAGTATTCACTCCATCTTTCACTTAACTCATTGGGCTCCCATATCATTTCCCCTACCCTTATCTTCACACAACTTAACACTTTGTTTCCCCTATTTTTCCTGAGTCTCGTGTACTTCCAGAAAGTCTTTCTATCTTTCCAAAAAGCCAATTCGTGCCTAGTGCCACAGACCTCTTCAGGAGCAGTGACAACACAGTTCTTAAAACATTCCCACTTTTTATACATCTTGCTCACGTGACTTCAGCTCCTTCAGTTGTTCTCTGAGTAAGTAGAGTAACGCTGATGGTCTTCATGGAGCCTTTCAACTTTTATTCTTTCCATCCTGTGCCTCTTCCTCCATCAACATGAAGTTTCACTCATGACACTACCAAGTAATGATCAGAACCAACATCTGCACCTCTCATCACATGAGTGCCAACAACTAAGTGTTTCACTTTTGCTCTTTGCCACTGTCCTGTTGGCAGAGAGCAAAAGTGAGTTGCAGAGTATGTTGTCTCGGATGTACGAAGTTTGCATGAAAATTCAAACTGAGTGTAAATAAGGGGAAAACCAAAATTATGGTTTTTGAGGGAGAAACTGGTAGCACTGAATGTAATGTAAGTCTAAATGGCACAGAGATTGGCCAGGTGAGTGAGTTTGGGTATTTAGGAAGCATGTTTGAGAGAGAGAACAAACTGGATGGTGAAATTAGTAGGTGAGTGAATTCTTCATTGAAAGTTATGACTGTTCTGGGAGGTTTTCACAGGAATGATGGGTGCTCAAGAGAGTCCTGCATGGCTGTGTATGAGAGTGTAATTGTTCCTACTCTGATGTATGGCAGTGAAACCTGGGTACTGCAGAAGAAACATAGAAATCGTTTGTGTGCTGAAGAAATTTTACTTGCGGGAAGTTTGTGGCAAGAAACGTTCTGATTGTGTGAAGAATGAAGATTTGTTGCAGTTGTGTAATGTGAAGCAGAATGTTGTTAGCAAGGTGGAGACTAATATGCTTCGGTGGTTGGCCATGTTGAAAAATAAATGCTGAGATGCTTACTAAGAAAATCTTTTAGCCCACGTGGCAGGAAGGGAAGGCAGAGGATGGCCAAGGAAGTCATTGGGGGATCAGATCAGTAGTGTCTGCATGAGAAAAAGATTGAGTATGAAGTATAGAAGATCTTGTGTACGGCGTGTGATGGATGTCAGTGAAGCCAGAGTTGTATGTCAAGATCGCTGTAAATGAAGGAGTTTGGTACGACAAGAGGAAGTAAATGATCAGCTAAAAATTTATCTGGTTGTTTGTATTTCTTTCTGGAGCTAACCTCTGAATCTCAGAGAACAGCTTAATGATATGTATGTATGTAGGCTCCTGCTATTGTAGTTCAAAGAAAAGTTGCTGCTTTCCTTAAGGCTCTACAAGACCCGCCATCTTGTATCACTGCCTTCTCTTATTAACCAACGGGCAAGCGTATTTCACAAATTGCTTGGGCAATTTTGCACATTTTGGAACACCGTTTGTGGCCAACGCAAGATATATGATAAATAAAGAGTTCCCTGGTTTCAGAATTTTTATTGGCCTTTCCCCCTTCATTTTTTATCTGCAGTGAAAGTCGTACCAAGGCGTCTTCCATAGTTTTATGAATAATAAAAAATACTTAAAGGGTCCAAAATGAAAATCTGAAACCAGGGAACTCTTTATTTATCATATATCTTGCATTAGCCACAAACAGTGTTCCAAAATGTGCAAAATTGCCAGAACAATTTGTGAAATACGCTTGCCCGTTGGTTAATAAGAGAAGGCAGCAATACAAGATGGCGGGTCTTGTAGAGCCTTAATGACACATTACTGCTTCAACTGTAAATACATGAAGCCTTAAAAGAATATTGTATGGTACTAGAGTAGAAATTAAATCCATATCTTGTAATTTATGGGTGAATATATTATGAGTGTATATAGCACCCAAGCCAAGATAAGATAACTGAAAGATATTGAACTGAATATGCATCCACATAATGGTAGATGATTTTTTTCTGTCTTTAATTTCCAAGTTGTCTAACAATTGGCTGTATTATAATAACTTCATTTTTACACAAAAAAAAGGGGGGGGATATTCTCGTAGGTTTTTGTTACCTCACAATTCTGGATAAAATATAAACTAAATGGAGCTTTCTGGTAATAAATGCCTCATATTAAAGAAATTCTTGCAAGACTTGATGACACCTTATAGCTCATTTAACAAAAGTTGAAAGCAATTAAAAGATTGTTTTTCCCTTTAATTTATATGATGGTAATATTATTGCATTGTTTATAAAGAAAGTATCGGTAAGCTTTACATTCTGTGAATGTGATGCTGCAAAACTATTTCCAAGGGTACATGAGGAGAGGAAGTTAGTTTTCTGTAACCCCTTCCCCCTCTCCGTTTTTGTTGAAGTGCCCAATACAGAGTTTCTTACTAGTAGAGTAGAGCCATTTGTCACTACCCTCCTTCCCAAAGGAAGGTTATGGAAAAAAAAAAAAAAACTTGCAGTGCGAAATTCAAATCTAAATATGGTGTTCAGAATCTTTTTCCTTTCCTTAAGCCCAGTTTTTCAGGATCCATCCTTGGTACATCTGGCAGAAAAAAAAGAAAGAAAAAGAAATTGGACATTTGAAACATCTGGAAGTATAAATTAACTTTTAAACTCAGTCTTTAAAAAAATTAACATTTAAACCCTGCTGTCTAAAATAATTGTGAAACATGGTTTCTATTAACTTATGCAGTTAGGAAATTTATTTTCTGACTGTTCTCCATAAATACAGGGTATATGTCAGGGGTGCAGAATTTGTCCAAACTCGTGAACGAGGTTCGGGGGAAATTAAGGTAGCTCTGGGGAAATTTGTGCCCGCGGGTAAAATAATAATAGTAGTAATAATAATAAAACGAAAAATTGACTTATTAACAACAAGTATAACACAAAAGATAAGAGTAATTTACTGCACTGTAATCAGGTAATCATTTTGAAAAATGTCATGTCTTTATAAATACAAGAGGTTATGAGCACAGTGACGTACTGCAGACTGCCGCTGGCATATGATTCACAGAGCTCAAACGACTTTACTAATGCCAAGGCGTAGACAGGGTGGCAGAGTAATAAGTACAGCGCAACCACTAGTCATGCTAATAAAAATTTTCCGAAACTAATGGCAGCTTATGTGTCGTAGGCGCCGATCTGAAAAATTATTAGGGGTTCCGCACATTTTAAAGCGTATGACCCATGCATTTTTCAAAGGATTTAAGTCTAGTTTAAATTTCATTCAGTAAAATTATCTGGCACAATTTACGCCTGAAATGCTAGAATGAAATAAATTATAGTTAATTGCAGAATTTATTTTAGCTGTTTATTTTTCAGCCTCTCTGCCCCACCACTGTTTTCACCTAGACCCAAAAATGTTTCAGACATTTTGAATCTAAAATAAATATTAGGTTTGTTTTTTGTTTTTTCAAATTTTTAAGTAATAGGCTTTAAGGATTAGTTTTTAATCATCAACATATAGATCTAATACTTGCTTAAACTTGTATGAAAGTCCGCTACAGTTTTGGGGGAAATTTCGGGAAAAAAAAATTAGGTTCTGGGGAAATATTGGGCCCTGAAAATTTTCTGCACCCCTGGGATATGTTACATCAGCAAATTCTTCAATTTTGTGCATTCCAGAAAAAAACGCTTATGGCTAGTGGAAAGTCTTATAAGGGAACCATATTTTTTACTTCCTTTATAAAGACCATTGTTTTAGATTATTATGAAAGCATCGACATTACTCTGAGCACCTGTGACTGTCTCTTTTATCTGCCATCCAATATTTTGAATATTTGAAAAAAAAAATTCCAGCTATGAACATTTTTGTACTAAATTCTGCAAATTTCTTACATTTTACTAAGCTATCTCTGTGATGTATGTTTGCATTTTAAAAGTTTTTATTTTATCTTAATTTTTTTTTAGAACATACATCTTCATGAAATTAGAGACTAACTCTCTGAGCTTTCGGTTGTTACATTTCATACAAATCCAAAAATTATATTGATAAACTACCTGACATGCAGGGGTTTTTGCACAGTGGTCTTATCTTATAGTTTAGATCATATCTTATTACATAACCTCTACAAAAAATACATTATATAAGTTGATGCTTATAAAAGATGGGGCAAGTCACTAAGTTTTTATTATGGTTATTTGTTCAACTGTCTTGGCAAAACACTGTTATCAGATCATGATGACAACATGTGCCATTATGTTATAAGTTAAAAAGAAAACTTCAAACTGAATTGTAACCTTATTACAGCACATGGCTTTATGAAAAATGTGAAAGCATATACACTCAGTTTTGTGAACCAATATCATAGGTACAAGACTATATATCAATGTGGCATTCAGCTATGTTTCCAGCGCAGGCCGCAGAAAAGTAAACAAAGTGTTTTATTTACAATCAAATTACTCCAGCTTTTTCTGCTCATTGGAAGGTATTTTGCAACTGCTGTTCTTGAGCCCAAATGGCTGATTTCACATCTGCCATCAAGCTTATTTTGGATCTGCTTCTTGATCTACTGTCTGACACCGCAGCTTTTAACATCTCTATAAGTAGTCTTAAATCTTCCATTGAAGACATGTCCGAACCATCTCTATTATGCTCTCATTAACCTTTCCTCCTGCTGATGAAAAAGTATCCATCTAGATTCCAATGTCTGCATTGATAATGCTGTTCTCCTACTGAATCTACATATTATTACCCAGATATTTCTTTTTACCACTTTCATATCTGCCGCTTCTCTAACTTCCTAGAAAGCTTTTAATTTGCACCCAAATATCACCACCTTGACTTAGATTCAATCTCGCATGGGCTTAGTGAAGTTTAGCTGGGGGAAGGGGGGGGGCTAGAGAACTTCAGCTCTCAATTAGTAAACTTTTCAAGGCACTCTAATCAAAGAGGTTCTATTGTAATTATCACAAGCTTCACATTTCCTTTCTTGTAAATTGTCACCATGACTGATCCTTAAGAGCCAATGTAGTTTTCCTTATTTTTCTTAAAGATTCTGTGGATTTTATGTAACAGAAGGGGACACTTGGTATTCCATTAATTTCCTTGTGAGGTTTACCATGTCTCATAGACAGGACAGTGTCTTTTACTTTAGGAACACACAGTATCATCTTATCTTGCTATTCATTACTAACTCCTCTATCATCCTTAGGTACTTGTTATTTCTTCCTAGATTTTTAAAATAGTTAGTAGACTTATGTGAAATGTGTGTGATGCTGATTGCCTTTTGAAGGATTAAGTTAAATATGGCAACTGTTTGTGCTAAATAAAGGTTTTGTGTGTGTGTGTGTGTGTGTGTGTGTGTGTGTGTGTGTGTGTGTGTGTGTGTGTGAGAGTGAGTGAGTGAGTGAGAGAGAGAGAATTATAATTTTACCCCAATTATTGTATGTAATTTCCCACACATAATTCCTTACTATATGAACTGTTTTTAAAAGAGTTTTCTGTTACAGCAAGGTAGAGTACAAGTCACCTGTTTCCAGTCTAAAAAGAGCCCTGAAGGTGAAACTCCTACGTATGTATTTATCAAGTTATTTTAAATGTAACAATAAGTGGCACTTTTTATTGTCATTGTGTTCAAAAAATGTCCCTACTCCCTTCTGTGCTTTGAAAAATCTAACTTTTAGGTTAATTGTTGTGTGCACATGGAGTTTTCCATACTTCATCACAAAAAGTACATCTTGAACTTTGTAGTACTAGTGTCATAGAAATACTAAACCTGGCATTTTTGTCTATTGAAGAATGGAATTCGTGAAGCAATTAACATTTGTGTGTAATTTAAAAAATAATTTAGGTTATTTCAGTGCAATAAACTTTAAATTGACTCAGACTTATGATTGCGTGTGTATGACACCAAAAACAGATTAAAAATAAAACTTTCGTAAGATCACCAGCTGGCCAAAGAAAAAACTAAGCTTTGGTTCCTTGCTGTAGAAATAACAAAAATTCTCTTTGCCAAATTGGAAGAAATGCCCAACTGAAAATTTTATTTAAAAAAAAAAAAAGTCAAGTCAACAGCTTTGAAGAAAATTAAAGAATGTAATTGCATTCAGACATCTATGGGAAGGAAACTGTGGAGACCAAACAAAATATGAATGTAATTGCAAACAGGCCTCACTGTAAGTGGAAAATGCTGAGACCAGAAGAAAACAAAAATGAATGTAATTATAAATCAAACCTCTCAATAAATAGAAACTGCTGAAACCATGGGAAACCAAACAAGAAAATGAAAAATAGTTTAAGACAACTCAAAAGGTAAAATTCTCAAATTGCTTGGAATGTAAAATGTCACCATGATTTTAACTTAGTCTATATACAGCATAATGGGAAGTCTTTTCCTTCCCACTAACTAACCAGAAATAATTCAGAACAAAAAAATAACTATGGGATCCATTGTGAAAGTACAACAGCAAATTGTCATTGATGCAGAGTTGAACCTTAAGTATGGTTCGTTTTAGTTGAACTGTAATTACTTTCATGCCAAAATAAACTGAACTTCATCACCTCTCCCTCTGTGTGCTAGAATTTGTTGAAGTCATTAATATAAGCTGCATATCATTTACCTGCGCAACTTGCAATTTTAAAAGCCTATGTTTATTCAGACTTAAAAGTTTTGTTTCTCATAAGTTTGTGTTTCAAAAATAAATGTGACTATAAACATTTTTTTGAACTTTGTGATTTTTTTTTTTTTTAGCCCTATTGAATGTACTGCCCACAGTAATTTTTAACTGATTTTTCTTATAGGTACAGTAGAGTTGAAGTTCCTCTTCATGTTGTTAGAGTCTCTCATATCAGTAGTGCCTGCCTAGATCCCTTAGTACAGTTACCCCTCATCTTATGTGAAGAAGAAGAAGGAGCATACAGCATGACTACTCAAATTCCGCACTTAGACAATTTAACCAGGTTACTGAACAGTACAGGTATTGTTGAAAAATTTCTGAACAAAAAATCTTTCCAAACGTAAAGAGAAAAAATGTGTATTAAGGTTGAAGAGATTGACCAGGGTAGTTTTTAGTACGTCTTTTGTAAAAAAAGATCGTGCTTATGTTACCGGTTTGTCCGTACCCACGATATCTCTGCAACTATTAGTTTGATTTGAAAAATTCTTTTTGCATTGGGAAGCTTGAAATATGCGAATGATGATCCTTTATTTCATTTTTTTTTTTACGATGTACAATAAGATGTCGAATTCAAAAATGTTTTATTCCACATATTTGCTTCTAAACATCCGATTGAAAAAATGCTTTTATCTTTTGATTCCATTTATGTGGAAGAGTATTTTAGATATAGTTACTTTTTCAAATTACATGTAGATTTTCCACTGGGGGCGTAAAAGTAAATTACATTTTTCCCCGATAACTCTTCTTCTAAAACTCAGATTTGAAAAAAAATTCTTCTGCAGATACACCTCCTGATGGAAAATCTTTTGCATATAATTTCAAATTTTTGGTAAAGAATATTTTGGCCACTAGGTGGCATAAGTGTTAACTTTTGCTTCTGATGTATTTGCCATAAAATATGAGCTTCTAAAATATCGATTGCAAAAATTCTTTTGTGGACTCTCGTCGATAAACCTTTTCGGAACATTTTCTTCTTAAAATATTCCACAGTTTCTCTGCCAATGGCGTAGATGTATATCTTATTTTTGTCAATATCTCTACTTCTAGAAATCCGATTTGAAAAATTCCTTCTTTGTTGGATAGTGTTTTCAGTGTGACATGTATTTCATATAATTTCAAAATTTTCAAGTAATTCATAGACTTTCCACTAGGGGGTGTAGAGGTAAAGTGCATTTCCCCCTATGTCTCTACTTCTAAATCTCTTATTTGAAAAATTCTTTCTGCACTGGATACAGCTCCTGATAGAAAATCGTTTGCACATAATTTCTAATTTTTGTAAAAAAAAATGGTTTGGCCACCAGGGGGCTTAAATCTTAATTTCCGTTTCTGATGTATTTGCAGCAAAATATGAGCTTCTAAATTCTCGATTGGAAAAAACGTCGTTTGTAGACCAATACTACTCATGTCGACAAACCTTTTAGGAACATTTTCTTCTTAAAATAATGCATGGTTTCTATGCCAGGGGCGTAGATGTATATCTTATTTTTGTCGATATCTCTACTTCTAGGAGTCCGATTTCAAAAATTCCTTCTTTGTTAGATAGTGTTTCCGATGCAAAATGTTTTTCCTATAAATTGAAAAATTTCAAGTAAATCATAGACTTTCCGCTAGGGGGCATAGCGTTTTTGCGTTATTTCTGCTTCTAAAACTCTGATTTGAAAAATTCTTCCCGTATCGCATACTTTACAAGACCTGATGGAAAATATTTTTCATATAATTTCTAATGTTTGGTAAAGAATGGTTTGGCCACCAGGGGGCATAAGTGTTAATTTCTGCTTCTAATGTATTTGTAGCAAAATCTGGGCTCCTAAAAACTCGACTAATTTTTTTTTTTTCTTGGACCGATGTCGCTCATATGGAAAAATCTTTTGAGAATACTTTCTTCCTAAAATAATGCATGGTTTTCCCACCAGAGGATGTAAAGTCACATCTTCTTTTTGTCCATATCTCAGTTTCTAAGAGTCCGATTTGAAAAATTCTTTCTGTGTTGGAGAGCGTTTCCAGTGCGAATTGTTTCTTATATAAATTCATGTTTTTCTTAACGCACAAGTCTGCAACCAGATGGTGTAAGCTCAAGATTCCGTTTACAGCAATATCTGAGGGATTAAAAACCAGATTGAAAAACTTCTTTCTTCCGTCAGATACTATTGTTTTCCATACCGGTTCCATTGACTTTGAATAGCTTTGATAAATTTAATTTGCGTCAGAACGGATTCAAAAGACGTGCTTTATTACACCCGAAAATTCGGTGTCATCTTTCTTGTTTGAATATTGCTATATTGATGTTAGCTCCTCAAATACACCAATGAGCCATTACATTTTGACCACCTACCTCATAAGCTGTAGGACCCCCTTTAGCCCGCAAAACAGCGGCCACTCTGTGAGGCATCGATTTGATGAGGTGGTAATAGGTATCCTGGGGTATCTGGTGCCATAATGTCAACAGCAGGCCTTCCAGTTCCCGTACATTTCGGGGGGTGGTGATTTAGTGCAAACCCGCTTTTCCAAGTCGAACTACAAATGTTCGACTGGGTTCATGTTGGATGAATTTGGAGGCCAGGGTATTAACAGAAAGTCACCGTGTTCCTCAAACTACTCCTCGGCAATTCTTGCAGTGTGGTATGGTGCATTATCCTGTTGGTAATAGCCATCACCAGAAGGGAACACAGTTGCCGTGAATGGGTGAACTTGGTCCACAGCGATGTTCAGATACCCGACAGCTGTCAGGGATTGTGCTATTGAGATAATGAGGCCTAAAGTGTCCCAAGGAAACATCACCCACAGCATAACACTGCCGCTGCCTGCCTGTTTCTGCCCAACAGTGTATCCAGGTGCCATAGCCTTCCTTGGTAATCGGCATATCCATGCTCGGCCTTCTATGTGACACACCAGGAATCTTATTTTGTCAGACCAAGCCACTTTTTCCCAATCGTCCACGGTCCAAACTCGATGATCTTGGGCCAATTTCATGCATTGTTGGCAATGACTTGCAGTGAGTATGGGAACCCGGCTAGGTCTACGGCTACACAGGCCCATACACAGAAGGCTGCGATCAACTGTGTGCTGTGAAACATTGCCCTGATCACCTCTGTTGTAGTTGCGGGTGTTTTGTCACGTGGTGGCCTTGCAGTCACTGAACAATGCGCGACAGTCTCCACTCCCTTCAGGAATCAATGAGCTGCCGAGGACACACAGCTGCACAACAGTTAGTCATTTGGCCATCTGTGCACCACTTTTGATACATACTCAGTCACTACAGCGGCAAGTGAACAAGCCACACCATTTCCAAAATTGCAGTTCCGAGGTGCCGTGGCATCACAATTTGTCCTTTATCAAACTCCAATAAATCATTAGTTTTTCCCATTCTGACTCCAAACCCTTTACTAACCGAAAGCCGGTCCTTGGGTTGTATATATACTGCTCTGTGAATTTCACCTGCACCACCATTCTGTCTCCAGGCAAGCTCATTTCTCTAGGCTGGGGGGTGGTCATAATGTAATGGCTCATCGGTGTAAAGATTAGCTACCAAATAAAAGTTGCCGACGGTCCAGTAGTAATGGTCTCTCAAATAATGCTACAGTTAAATGCAACTTTACAAGCATTTTACATACATTGGAATTTTTATAATTTACACACATTTATAAATAAAGCAGAAACATTAAAAAACATGACCGGTTATTTGTTGCATCAGCATTGAAATTCTCTTGAGGAAATGCCAAATTTTCGTTAGCTTTTAGCAGCTTTTGATAGAAATGGTTCCATCATTTTTTTTATTTTTAACACTTTATTTTTATGAAAACAATTCACTTGCACATTATCACTTCATTCATCCATGGATGCAAGGATTTGAAAAATTCTTTTTCAGGTCAATAGTTGCAACCTTGAAAATGGGCTTTTTTTTTTTTTTTTTTTTTTTAATGTAAAGGATTCCTAATATTTGGTAAAGCATATTTTTTTGGTATTTGATATGATATCTCAACTTTTCTGAAAATCAGATCAGAAAAATCCATTTCACATTGGATAAATAAATAAAACCATGACCTGAATTATCCATGCATTTTGTGCTTTGTATGGTTCACCTGTGCAGTTTTTCCAGTGAATACCATAAGTGTATATTTGCATTTTGCACATCTTTCTTTTTTTAAGTATAATTTGGAATTTTTTTTTTTAATATCTGATAGCTGTAATCATAAGCAAAGCTTTCTGTGCATTTTCCTCTCCTTTATCGTGATGCGAAACTTTTTATTTCATATGACATCAACTTGTGCAGGTTATACGGAAAAGCCCATTTTAAAAACATGTTGGTTTCAAACTTTTTGATTTTGCAAGTGTAAAATTTTCTCACCAGGTGGCATTACAGTATATTTGTGTTTGGCACTATTCTCTTCTAAAATTCTATGTGGGAAAATCGTGCAACAGATGATATTGTCACCCACATTTCAGCTTTTTATAAAAAAAAATCCTCGTCGATGGCATTCTTAATACATGTGTATATTTTAATTAGGCATGAAATGACTGCTTACAGAAGTCAAATTTGAATGTCAAAGGGGGACAAATGTAACAAAGACTTGCAACTTTTTTTTAAATATTCAAATTTTCTTGTAGCTACTGTGTAACTGCGTTGTATCTGATACCTTGTCTCCACTTCTAAAAGCTTCTAAATGTTGGATCTGGGAAATTATTTTTGTAACAGAAAGCTAGCATAACAGCAGAGATTATTCAGATTTTTCAAAGCTTTTGTGATGGAGAAATTTTTGTACTAGGTGTGTAAGTGTATATTTGTAATTAGGCACAATATTACTGCATTTTGGTTGTTGAATTCGAAGAGATAGAGAAACGTCACCAACATGCTTTGTGCATTTTCCTGATACATGATTTTCCACCAGGAGTATGTGTATAAACATTTGCATTTACTGTGATACCCCTGCAATTGCACATTGAATTGAAAAGAAATTCTTCTTTGCATCAGATAGTGGAGAACATGAGCAACATTATCCAAATACAAAATATCTAAGAAATCTTCCATTCCACGAAACTACTAATTGCAGATATATGTCACAAAAATTGTATTATCTTAATATATATAATTGTCACAAGACTGTAGTCTCTGATTTCAAGAATCTTTCCTAATTACACATTTCAAAATACATTTAGAATATTTACTTTGACTTTTCGTCAAAAGAGATCTTTAATTGACCCCAAAATTTAGGAAGATAACTTGTTTTATGGTTATGTTAGAATATTCAAATTTTCCTGTAATCCTGGTATTCTACTTGTGCACACTTTGTAAAGAAAAGTATTTGGATGCCTAGGTAATTTATTTTGGAAACAAGGTAATTTATTAGTCGAAATCAGTACATATTTGGCCCGGCACCTTCAGCTGTTATGACTGCAATGACCTTTCTAGGCATGCTTACCATGCAATGCTTGTGTATTGGAATTTTCCTCCAGCAAAACTGCCACCAGAGCTGCCATAGCAGAAGGTCTTACCGGCTGAAGTCAGGTTTGGCTTCCAGTTCATGGTGCAGATGTTCTTTTAGATTTAGATTGGAACTTTGGGCTGACCCATACAACACTTAGATGTCCGGCTCCTTAAACCAGGCCTGGACAGACCTTGCACTGTGGTAAGGTTCTGAATCTTGCTGAAACAGGCATGGATCTGATGAGTCATAGTACTATAGTGCATCGCATAAATAAAGAGACAGAACACATTCTCGAATTTAAAAAAAAAAAAAAAACTAGCTGAAATGTACACCTCATATTTATTGCAAAAATAGCATAGGACACGCAGCTGCACAATAGTTTGACGGAAACATAACAATTCCAATGCCAAGTACAAGAAAAAAACAGAAATACGCTGTCTCAAAAATATAAAGGCTTGCTATACTCTAGGCAAAGCTATTCTGGCAATGAGGCCAAACCTACGGTGACCTTTTCACTCCCAGTATTACTCCGCCCTAATGGTGTGTAATTAACCTTCACTCGGAAAACTTCTCCCACAAGCCCTCAGGGCTGGCTGTCTGTCAGTCACAGTGATCGGATACCGAACCCCTCTTTTTAACACCATGTCCCCAGTAGTCCCCCCCCCGCGCACATATTGCAGACCAGTAGACAAGCAATTTATTTCTCTCCCTATTTACCTTTTCTTTCCTTTTTTTGAAATGTTACAGAACGTGTTTTTCTTTTAAAATGAAATTATCTTTGCTAAACACAGGAAGAAGTCTTAAATGGCCTAATTTTGTTTTCACATTTTTCTATTTTTTTTATATATTTCATTTATTTATACTTACTGCTTGAAGATTACCAACTGTGGGATTTAATTAAAAGTATTTTTACCATGTCATCAGTTATGCGTAAAATTTCGTTCTTTGCAAAATTTTGCATTGATTAGATTTATTTATTTTTATAACAGATACCCGTTAAATGTGTATGCATTTTTAACTACCCTGTGTTGCCACAAGTACTGGACAAGAGCCGGTCTCTGTGATTAATGATAATTTAGGGTTCACTGTAAATTGCCACACATCTTTCAGCAACTTGGAAAATTGCCACACATTGGAAACTTGCCACATGTTTTTCATTGATGGGCTGGGCACAAATTGCTGTTCCTCCGAGGAACAACACTTTGAATGTGTGGCAGTTTTCCAAAGTGCCTAACGACTGGAAGGAACTCTTTCATTTGTTTGAATTTTCATGCCGGTTCATACATGTTTAAGGCAACTGCGCACAAAAGTTCAAAAGGAAAAGATAGCTGTTTCTTGGCCTATATTGAGAACTGAATTGGGAACTCCATACTAATTTCGAGAAAACGTTCTATGTAAGCCAAGCGAGAATTGTATTTTAATTTGAAGAAATAAATTGCCGAGGGATCTGAGGTACTTGGGTTGGGGGGGGGGGCTCTACCCTCGACTTACGTACTTTTATATTCTGGACCGCTCGAGTCTGTCAGTGTATCCAGCAAGATGTTCCCCTTGAAGCTTCTGCGATGTCCGTAAGCTTTGAGAGATGGCTTGCCCACAAAATGTAAAAATGGAAATAGAGCTGTAAACATTTGTACCATGCTTTATATAATAATTTTGTACACGACCACAAATTTTCAGAAGGGTTCGGTGAATTCACCCCCCCCCTCCCTCCCTCCTTTCTTTCTTTCTAAGAGCGGAGACAAGGTGTTCAATGTAAGTTATTTTCTTGCAGTTTCCATCCTCCATGTTCTGTTGAATGATAGACTCTACTTGTGGATACACTATTCCCCCAGAAATTTGAAGTCTGTAAAAGAGATCCGAGGTGTTTGGGTTGGAACGCTCTACCCGCAACTTTCGTAATTTTATATTCTGGACCGCTGGAGTCGGTCAGTGTATCTGGGATGTTCACCCACCCTGAAGCGCTCTTAGAAACGGGGACCCCACCCTCCTGAAAATTCGTGGTTGTGTACAAAATCATTATATAAAGCATGGTACCAATGTTTACAGCTCTACATTCATTTTTACATTTTGACGGGAAGCCTGCCCAAAGCTCGCGGATGCTTCAAGGGGAACATACTGGATACACTGACTGACTCTAGCGGTCTAGAATATAAAATTCCAGAAGTTGGGGGGTAGAGTCCCCCCAACCAAAGCACATCGGATCCCTCGGCCAATTCTTGCTTGACTTACATAGAACGTTTTCTCGAAATCTGTTTGGAGATCCCAATTCAGTTCTCAATATAGGCCAAGAAACGGCATTCTTTATAGCCCCGCTCACTCTTGAACTTTTGTGGCCAGTTGCCCTAAACTTGTATGAACCGGCATGAGAATTCGGACAAACAAAAAAGAGCTGCTTCCCGTCGTTAGGCACCTTGGAAAACTGCCACGCATTCAATGTGTTCCTTGGAGGAACAGAAATTTGTGACCGGCCCCTTAATGAAAAACATGTGGCAATTTTCCGAGTTGCTGAATTCTGTGTGGCAGTGTTCCTGTGTGGCAATTTACCAGCAACCATATTTTAGCTATTGTTTAGGTTTAAATCATTTTTGTGAATAAATGAAATCCACCGTACAAATATTATTTAAAGTCTAGTCTGAGTAATTTTTTTAAACTATTCGTTGTATTGCTGGTAATTAAAGTTTGAAAAATGAGCAAAATATTAAAAAGACTTACATTTTCATGTACATGTTTCCTCTTCTTGATATTGAATTCTTGAAGCATAATTCACTCGCTCTTAACGGTACTCACACCTTCCCCGCCGGTTTCTCGGAAGAAGGCAAAGGTTCAATCCAATCCCATCAACGTGTAATTATCTGAAGAAACTGTAGTGTCGGATTCTCTAACAGTAAATTCAAGGCGTTCAACACGCCTGTCTACCATCTCTTCTAAAGTCCACATCTTATCCTCCTCTTTGATTACGTGATTGACATAATTACTCCAATTTAAAGCCGTCGCTCGATTAAAGCCTTCGTAAGTCAGTTTTTCAACTTCTGCAGCTTTGAATGTGCGATTTTCAGTTGCCACAAATCCTTTGACCTGACTCCGTACATGCTCGATTGGATTCAACTCTCAGTGATATGGAGGCAAGCGAAGAATTTTATGCCCATGTATTTGAGCAATGTGCTATTGATGCGATATTCTTCGTAACGACTACCTACGGACATTCTAAACAAGCTTCATGAGCTCAGCTTTTAACATGTCCGAATCCCACGGAATCTGTTTTGCAGTCAACCACTCCTGGATGTTGGATTTCTTCGTTGATTTTGTCTGTATACTTTCAACGTGGGTGCTGTGATAATGCTGTTTGGTTCGATATTTGGTAATAATTTGTTGATGAACCAGTTTTCATAATGTTTGCCATTCATTTCACCGTGGTAGTCTCCTGTGGTTTTTTTTTTAGCAAAGAAAATTTCACATGCATTGCTCACAAATCCGTTTTCATTACCAGCATGAATAATTATTAACCTCTGGCCTTTTTCAGAAGGAGCTTTTAAGCCAGGTGAAAGGCCGCTGAGAAATGCCTCTTCACTGGATTTAACAGTTGTCTTGCACAACTGTGTTTTTCGTGTGCCCAAAATTTACCCATGTTTCATCGGCGTAACATATGGACCTAACCTGAGAACGACGATACCGAATTTCTCTTGTATATCTCAGACGCCATTACTGGATATCTTCACACTCGATCAACATTGATATCCGTTCCTGCTTGCTGTACTGGAATCCCAAGTCTTTCATAATGTTCCTCACTGTTCTAACACAAACTGTAGGCAGCTAATCTTCATTAACAGCTGACATAACTTTGATTGCTGTGGAATTTCATTCCAGAAGAAGAAACTGTGTACTTTCTGATGAACTGCTGGTTAAGTAAATTCGTCATACCGTTCCAGCCGTGTTTGGGTTTACCTTAACGGACGTTTTTTCCCCGGGCGTAGAAAACGCACCGTTGCGTCTAAATTTAACCTTCATTCTCGCAATGGTGCGACTTGAAACACCAGTGAGTTCTGCTGTAAGAACTGTTATTTCATTTTCCGATTTATTCGGCGAATGTTTTTCCATCAATTTAGTGAAAGCATTCATAACGATCACCTTAGCAGAGTTTTGTAATGGTTTCCCAGCTTTATGCGGCTGAAATACACTCGAGTGACCGGCGGATGCCATTGGAAAAAACCGAAAAGACAGAAGAGTGTTTTAAAACAACAATCAGAAGAAACCAGGAGAAGAAACGCGAAATGCCCTCAGAAACACTTTTCTCGCCCTCATCCTTCCGCTAATGACCACCCCCCCACACACCCCTACCCCCCAAACAATAAATATCCCCTGGGTTGACAGCTTAACTCTGACCCAAACAAAAATGCTGTGACAGAGAACATCTGTATTTTTTTAAAATGCCACTGAAACTGAGATCTGAATTTTTTAAATGCACACGCACACAACGTATTGAACATCTGTGTCCTTTTTAAGTGCCAGTTGAAGCTGTAGTACGAGCTTTTAGACCGGAACTATTTTATGCAGTGGAAGTATACACTAAGTAGCCTTCCTTCCAATGACAGGTTAAGTTTGCCCCGAGTATAGTTATGAACACCTCCGGTACAAATAGTGGAGCCGTTGTTCCGAATAATACTGAAAACCCGATTGGGAATGCTGTCCAAAGTGTTCTGGACGGAGTACGTACCAACTTCGTTCATCTGCTCTTTCAATGCCACCACACTTGAAAACTGCCGTCCATTCCCATACACATCACGAGCTAGGAAACCCCCAGAGGTTCTCGATAGAGTTAAGATCTGGACTCGGTGCTGGCCAGTTCATTACGGTCACATGATGAGTGTTAAACCAGCTTTACGTTAATGCAGACAGATGGATAGAGGCATTGTCTTGCTAGAACAGATAATCAACACCCGCTAGAGTTTCAGCAAACGGTAGAAGGTGGCTGCTGAGTATGTCCTGATACGTTTTAGAGTTTTGCCTGCCTTGCAGAAAAGCGATATTCGTTGTCCCTATTTAAACGCAAAAGCTCCCCAGACCATCACAGATCCCCCTCCTTTCTGTCTGCTGAAGAAGGTGTGTGGCTAGCCTCGTAAATCATGCCAATAGCAGTTACAACCGTCGGGGCCGTCCAGGTTGAACTTTTTCTCATCGGAGAAAATAGTTGTGATCCACTCGTCCATCCAGTGCATGTGGCTGCTTGCCCAAAACAATCTAGCTTCCTTGTGGCGTCGCGTGAAGTGTGGCAAACGGCGCATTTTATGGAGCACAATGTTGCAACTTTCCTTGATTTGTCGATGAACTGTGTCCTTTGAGGCGGTGACACCAACAGTCCGAGAAACTTGATGTAGTGATAACCTTTGGGAGGAAACTAGACGGATGATGGCACGATCATCTCGTTTGGTTGTTATTCAAGGCCTTCCAGGCCGTTTTCTGGCAGTTAACGCACCGTGTTTCGATAAAGTCTTATAAATGACTGCTGTACTCCTCCCCGTGGCTTTACAAATTTTCGCTACAGGCAATCCGTTTGCTCTCATTCTCCAAATCTTCTGCACCTCCTCACCAGAAAGTTGACTGTTGCATGGCTTTTCGGCAAATGAATGTCTGACGGCAGGTCCGCTGTCTTTTGTAGGCTGGACCGAATTACGGTCCATGCGTGTGCGTACAACATGCTAATTTGTACATCTCATTTGCATGTGGCTACTTTACATAGTTGTCTTTATATTTATGAGACACCTAAAATTACACTATTTCACTTTGTGGTGTTCTTTTCACACAATCCGGTCATCTCAATGGATCGAAACGTTTGTTGTAGGGTTATGTCTAATTAGGTACCACTTCAGCTTCTTGCCTATATTCGCATTGCGTTCACGGCGGAAAGTCGACTGTCTCTACATTTATGCGACGCACCTTACCACAGTGTAGGTCGTGCAAAATTGTTTGTCCAGTAGACTAGAGAACAAACACCTCAACCAAAGGATAGTCATTCTCAGTACAAATATCCCTGCACCATCACAGATTAACCCCAAACTTGACTGTATGGAAAATGCTGTCTGCCTGACAGTGTTCCCCGGGCAATGGCCACACACAAATACATCCATCCAAATGAAAGATTCAGTAATGTGATTTATCACTCCACATTTCACTCTTTGACCATGAAGGGTGAACAAGACGCCAATGCAGTCGTCATCTGGCATCGTCTGGAGCAGGGTGGGAAATTAGAAAAATATCCTAGGAGCAAAATGGCTCCTATAGCTGAAATTCTAGGAGCCGTTCCTTGCTGGGCTCCCCCAGCCAGCCCAGCAAGGAACCGGCTCCAGCGGTAGCACATTCCCCACCTTGTTCAACTATGGAACTAGATAAAAAAAAAAAATCGGAAAGCTATCTTCACGAATTCTTAATAAAACTGGCTGAAATTTTTATACACAGGATAAGTAGATAATAGAAGCCCACCCTGAAAATTTCATGTGAATTGGTATAATACTTTCTTAATTACCCACGAAAATTTTTATTAAGTACCGTATTTTTCAGCATATAATCCGCAGACTGCAAAATTCAGCGTGATAGAAAAAAAGTCAGTGTATAATCCGCAGACAAAATTCATATTAAAAGTAAAAAAAAAAAAACGTGTAATCCACAACAGAGTTTTACAATATATAGTACAAAAAAGTAATCGCCAATGTTTTCACCAACACTTTTTTCCCCATCGCCAAAACTATTTCTTTTTCGCAAATTGCAAAGAATGCGATCGGCAGCGCGACCCCTCCATATTTATAAGGCGTAGGCGCACAATTTTTTTTTTTTTTTTAATTGAAGGTTTAACGACCACCATAAGCAACTCAATGGGCTATAAGCACTCGCCCGTCCCTAATTCAGCTCCACTGGTTCCAGGGAAGAAAGAGAGCCAGTGACATAAGACAAAACACAAAATTTTGTTAGTGACCTGATCGTAGCTCCCATTACACAATTTTTGGATGGCTTCAGAAATCCGGAATTTTCATAAATCTGGCACTCGTCCGGTCCCGTCGATGCCGGATTTTCGAGGTTTTACTGTATAAATATACTTTCTTTCCATTTAATGAGTTTAAAAAACTTATAAAATCGTGAAATTTTTTGAAAATTTAAAAAAGTTAGTTATGATACCCCGCAACTTTCAAACGGTTGTGATATGTATTTTTAATTTGTGGCAATCGCGCTGTAACTCTGAGTAATGTTTAAAATTACATCAACAACTGAAACACTGGTTTTCAGATCGTAAATAATTTGTAATGGTGTCTAAGTTCTCCAGTCTTGGAGCTGAAAGGAATATAAACAAGTGGGGTTGGAAATTCGGGAAGAGTGTGTGTGTGGGGGGGGGGGGTGACATCATGGGTCAGAGCGGCACGTCTCAATGTTTTATGGAATGGAAACCGCACGCCACTATTCAAGGTCAACGCGCTTTGCTGAGTTTCCTCCTCTTAACTTTTACAAAGCAGCAATCCCTTCCCAGAGAGGAAATGTCTACACACATACACACAGACATTTTTGCCAAAGCCAAGGGGCAAGCGGAGATATGTTGGAGTGACACTGCATATTATCGTCGAACACGTGGCGGCATTCTTAAAGCTTCATTTTGAAGTTTACGGGGGGGGGGCTCTGTATTATCTGCACCGTCATATAATCGGCAGTGTCTAGAATTTGAACTTTTAGAAACAGATAATCCGTGAATTATGTGCCGGAAAATACGGCACTTTTATGCACAACAAATTCTTAATCAAAATTTCCATGCCTAGTTTAAAATGTATTTAACCAATATAGGAGCAGTTTGGAGGGCCTTTCGTATCAATGATTTATGGTGTTTGTAAAAAATTCTACCAGTTACGTGGAAAATTCACACAGATATTTTTTTTTGTTTTTTTTGACAGGCTGTTTAGTTAGAATGGCAGGAAATGCCAAACACCCCATCTCCCATGCTGATACTCCCCCTTAACGGCTGCTCTTCTTGTCCCCCCTCTCCTCCCCCCACAGCCCACACTCTACCTCTGAAGCTGATTTCCCCCCATCCCTTTCTTTAGGCTTGCTCCCCTTCCCCACCCCCCAGTAGTGCCATCGAAGGTCACAGTAGCACGCACCTGCATTCCTCACGGGACTTTTACGTACACTCCCCTAGTTCAGCACATGCTAGCAGCGAGGTTAAACTTATTTCTCCCTACCCCAATATACTTTTAACCACACACCACTGGGAACTTTTTAAAAAAGAAACATAAATACCGCATTTGAAAATTACTACATACACATGTTAAAAAAGAAAAATCAAAAATTTATGCAGTCGCGAATTGGCTCCCAGGTTTAAAATACTGGTCGCAAAACGTAAAATTGTGGTCGCATTTTGCTCCTGGCGACCGCTAAATTCCTTATGTAAAACCAAAAGTAACTTTAAGAACTTGATTCTGAATAATAAGCATTGGCAAGCTCTGCACAGCTGACCTAGATTTGTAACTGTGGGACTGCAGTTCCTTACAGACTATTACAGTGGCTTATGTTACATCACCAGTCATGTCTGGTAGAGGAACATGAGCACTTTCACATTCCACAATAAGCTTCCTTTCTCACAGTCGCACTCGGGTTGGGTGCAGCCTCCCAAAGCCTGGTGTCACTTGTAGTGGCACATCTGCTTTCCATCAATGAAAAACATTTGTGACAGTAGATTTTGGGAACCGGAAAAGAGTGGCAAAGCTACACACTGATTGCGTACTTGGGTAGCATCCAACCGTCACTGCCCCCCAGCGTCTAGGGAGTGGCGGAAGGGGTCAGCCATGTTCTCCTCTTGTGTGGAGAAAAGTTTTTGTCACACAAGAGGTAAGCTCTCTTCCTTGTTTTTTTTTTGGGTTCTAGGTTTTATAAGTTCAATGTTTTACTTTATATACAGCATCTGGTGGTGCAGTGGTCTGAGTGACCATTTATCCATGAAGAGTCTAGTGCTAGGTCATGCTACTCACGGAGGACATGACTTATATATATATTTTTTAACTATTTTAGGTGGGAATGTTACTTGCATCTATGGCCTTGCAGAAACCCATTTCCAACTAGAATCAGTGGAAGTGAGAATTAGGAATGCAGGTTTTTGACTGGTCCTTGATAGCCCATCGAGTTGCTCACAGTGTTCGTTAAACCTTCAATCAAAAAAAAAAAAAATAGTTTATATATATATATAGAGAGAGAGAGAGAGAGAGAGCGCACCCAATACACTCAGTGCATTTGTGTCTGGTTCTGCAAATGCGTGTTTGTTTTTTGTTTTGTTTTTTATGCGGTGCTGGGAAGTAGCACACTACTATTAGTGACGTTACAGTAGTGTGCTACATCCGAAAGCAGGAATGCAACTAGGGAAAACAAGGTAAAAAATTTTAATTGCCTGGAGTGTTCAAATATATAAAGAGTCAGCGATGTATCTGCAAATTTATTCAGTTTTAAAATTATTATTTTACTGTGCGAGCGGCTTAATTAACGAACTTTCGTTCAAATTTCGACAAATGCTGGACTCGTTCAAAATTCCGAATCTCCAATAAAGTTTCCAACAAGAACTGGATGCGTATGGCAGAACAAAGGAGAGTGGATCAGATTTGAGCTGAAAATGTCTTAAAGCTGGATCACTTATAGAAACACAACAATGGATCAAATCTAATGATGTTAAATCTGCGAACAGGACAAGGTGAACGCAAGAATTCATAAGTCAAGAACACATCTGGTAAATCTAATATTATGTTCATGTTTAATAAGTGAAATTAAGAAACAATAATACTACAAAATAATTATCTGGTCGTATATTCCCTTTAAAAAGCAAATATACATGAACAGAATAAAGGAAGTATGCAAAATTTTTATTAAGTTTTTAATATGGCTATCATTCAATAGTTAGAATTCATACTCAAATATAGTATTATATCTCATGTGATTGTATCATAAAGTTCACATACAATTACGTGACCACTAGGTTCTTCAGGAAGACGCATTGACATCTGTAAGTTCTGTTTTACACGTTCTGTAAAGTGAATACAGTCTGTGGTGGTTCATTAACTTATTCAATTAAAATGTAAATCAGTTAAAAGTCCTAAAAATGTTACTTACGGAAGTCCGTGTTCAGTCCAACGTCAGTAGTTCGAGAGCCATTTTGTCATAAGTTTTACCCTACTTCGGATATGTCCAGATGTAAGGGTTAGCTCCGTTCTGGCTGTGTCTACAATATATTGAATGGGTAAAGGTTTTCAGATAATAATTAAAGATTCTTGAGTTAAGAGTTACTATTTACATACCACTTGGAAGTTTCACGTCGTACTTGGCCTTCTAGGGCTATCTTGTCAATGTTGCACTCTCTTGGAATTGCTGAGGAAGCCTTCAAGTTTGGTCAGGTTCATAAAAAATTTAAAAGCTTTAAAAGATTCTAGTTAAAATCGTTACTACACCACCTCATACCGTCCAGTCTCAATCATAGGACGTGCGTTTCACTTAGGCTCTACCCTGGCGTTTTCAATGGAGACTTCACACCTTCTGTCTAAGTCAGCTATCTGAAAGTCTCGTGTCCACAGTGCGCATGTTCCTCATTTAACCTATTGCTAATGCCATCTAGTGTCAGGTTATATCAACTTTATCTTCATCTATGACATTCTCACCCTTCCCTTTTTTCTTCCTCTCTCTCCTCTCCCTATTCCATTTCTTCTCAGTTTCGATCAGGTTCCTCCAAATGTACGAAAGGTTGTATGGACTGTTATTATTGCAGTTAAATGGTTTGGTCTTATTTATTATTACTGCTTCTGCTACTTGTATCGTTCTCATATTATTATGTTGGTTTAATATTGTAATTCCTTCCCAATAGGGTATACATTGATTATCCAAACAGAAGTCAATAAGTGCTGTTTTATTCTCTCTTCTGCTCCAGTTCTTCATGTGTTCGGTCAATCTGATTTTAATATTTCTTTTTGTACTGCCTATATATTGGTTGACGATTTTATTTTGATTATTTGTTATTGGTATAGAGCAGACACCTGCTTTTTGTAAGATTAGGGCCTTTCTGTGATAGTTACTAAGAGATTTCGTTATATCTCTCGTTCGTACACCAAAATCTATGTCAAATTTTTTGCACGTTTTCTTCATAATAGTTGTGATCTCCGGTATATATGGTAATGATCCACAAAAATTTTTTTACCTGTTGAGTCTGTGTACTCCTTTGTTGTTTATTTCTAGGGTTGCATCTATTAATAAGGTTATTTATTTTCTTCATATCATAACCGAAGTTTATTGCTGTGTTCTTTATCCAATTCAATTCATTTTTTAGTAGTTGAGCGTTAGATGTATGAGTAAACGCTCTATTGATATATCATCGGAAAGCTGCCAATTTGTAAGATGCTGGGTGGTGAGAGTTCTCGGGAATGATATTAATGATATTGTCAGGTTTTCGATATACTTGGAATTCGATGTTATTTTGTTTATGAGATAGTATTATGTCTAAGTATGGTAAGACTCCATCCTTTTCTCGCTCCACGGTAACATTAATTGTTTCATAATAGTTATTATATTCATCTATGTACATCTGTAGCTGGTTATCACCATGCTGCCATACCATAAGGATGTCATCCACGTACCTGCAAAACACCAATGGTTGTGGTATATCTGTTTTCAGTCTCATAGATTTTTCGATGTTCTGCAAAATTACCTCTGCCAACAAGCCCGAAATCGGTGTTCCCGATAATTGTCGATATATTTTGCCTTCATAACTGAAATAATTGTTTTTATCAATAAAAAGAAGTGCTCTTCTTATGTCTTCAATTTGCTGTGTTGGCATTTTATTTTCCCACAACCTTTCAACAATGAGGTCAATTGCATCCAGAGTAGGAATATTCGGGAAGAGGGATATCACATTCAGGCTGGTAAGTCTTATTTTCTTATTCCAATTGATTTCTTTATCCTGTATTAGTGTAATTACCTCTGTGGGACTGTTCACAGTATATTCATATTGTTTGTAGATAGGAGTTAAAAAATTATATAGTGCTCGCTCAAGATTTATCATAGGTGACTTATTTTTCGCAACAATTGGTCTAAGTGGATTTCCAGGTTTGTGAGTCTTTATTTTACCATAGATATTCGGGGTTATAGCTCCCGTGGGAGGAATATGCTTTCTTTTTAATCGTATCAGGAAGGAAACTGGGATTTTTGAAAGTCATCAATGTATGTTTTATTTTTTCTGTTGGGTCTTTGTCTATGATTTCAATGCCTAAGTCCTGTATAGTTTTTTGCATTTTTTCATCATATTCTATCCTATCCATGATAATTAATTGATTAGTTTTGTCAGCTGTTGTTATTACGATCGATGGATTATTTCGTAATTCTATAAGTGCTTGTCTTTCATATTTTATCAAGTTAGGCTTCTCTATGTGTTTTTCTTTCATGATCTTGGTTGCCGCTCTATTTATTTTAAATCTCAGGGGTTCTCGAGCTTTTTTTGGAAGTACGTTGATAATCTCTTCGATCTTTGGAATAAATTGCTCTGTTTTTTCGAGGTTTTCACTAAATGCAAATTTACTACCTTTATTAAGTGCATTTATTTGCAGCTGATTAAGTTCCAAATGTGATAGGTTTTCATAGGTATGGTTGATATTATCCTGATGTTGTTGTTCCTGTTTCCTTGATATCAATATTGCCAGTTTCTTTAGATGTCTATATTGGTTAGCTTTCCTGTTTTTTTTTCAAACATATATGTATTCTATTCATTATATTATAAATTATGTCATCTGTATATTTTTTCCTAATATTAGTATACAGGTTATATGACTGTCGAGACAACTGGTATATCCTCTGTCTCTTTGTTCTTATTTCTGCTCTCAGTCTTTTAGTTTCACTCATTTCGAGTATTCTTTGATCTCTGGTGTGTAAGGCCTTGGTCTTAATTCTTAAGTAATTGGGAATAACCCCATTATCCCGGCTTTGTTTCAAAAAATCAAGATGGTCAACTTGGTCAATGAGTTTTACTCTTGTTTTCTTATAGTTTCGAATATCATGATTCAGCATTTTCTCTTGAGTCCATGCAGCACCGTGTGCAACCATGCTTCCCGCAGGTGTTATTGCGTTAATTACATCTCCAGATCGTAATATCATTATATCTTATGTGATTCTATCATAAAGTTCACATACAAATATGTGACCACAAGGTTCTTCAGGAAGACGCTTTGACGTCTGTAAGTTCTGTTTTACATGTTCTATAAAGTAAATACAGTCTGTGGTGGTGCATTACTTATTCAATTAAAATATAAATCAGTTAAAAGTCCTAAAAATGTTACTCACGGAAGTGCGTGTTCAGTCCAACGTCAGTAGTTAGAGAGCCATTTCGTCATAAGTTTTACCCTACTTCGGATATGTCCAGATGTTAGGGTTAGCTCCGTTCTGGCTGTGTCGACATCATATTGAATTGGTAAAGGTTTCCAGATAATAATTAAAGATTCTTGAGTTAAGAGTTAATATTTACATACCACTTGAAGTTTCACGTCGTACTTGGCCTTTTTAGTGCTATCTCGTCAATGTAACCCTAGAAATAAACAACAAAGGAGTACACAGACTCAACAGGTAAAAACATTTTGTGGATCATTACCACATATATCGGAGATCACAACTATTATGAAGAAAACGTAAAAAATTTGACATAGATTTTGGTGTACGAACGAGAGATATAACGAAATCTCTTAGTAACTATCACAGAAAGACCCCAATCTAACAAAAGCAGGTGTCTACTCTATACTAATAACAAATAATCAAAATAAAATCGTCAACCAATATAATATATAGGCAGTACAAAAAGAAATATTAAAATCAATTTGACCGAACACATGAAGAACTGGAGCAGAAGAGAGAATAAAACAGCACTTATTGACTTCTGTTTGGATAATCAATGTATATCCTATTGGGAAGGAATTACAATATTAAACCAACAGAATAATATGAGAACGATACAAGTAGCAGAAGCAGTAATAATAAATAAGACCAAACCATTTAACTGCAATAATAACAGTCTATACGACCTTTCGTACGCTTGGAGGAACCTGATCGAAACTGAGAAGAAATGGAATAGGGAGAGGAGAGAGAGGAAGAAAAAGGGAAGGGTGAGAATGACATAGATGAGAATAAAGTTGATATAACCTGACACTAGATGGCATTAGCAATAGGTTAAATGAGGAGCATGCGCACTGTGGACACGAGACTTTCAGATAGCAGACTTTGACAGAAGGTGTGAAGTCTCCGTTGAAAATGCCAGGGTAAAGCCTAGGTGAAACGCGCATTCAATGATTGAGACCGTGGACGGTATGAGGTGGTGTAGTAATGATTTTAACTAGAATCTTTTAAAGCTTTTAAATTTTTTATGAACCTGACCAAACTTGAAGGCTTCCTCAGCAATTACAAGAAAGTGCAACATTGACGAGATAGCCCTTAAAGGCCAAGTACGACGTGAAACTTCAAGTGGTATGTAAATAGTAAATCTTAACTCAAGAATCTTTAATTATTATCTGGAAACCTTTACCTATTCAATATGATGTCGACACAGCCAGAACGGAGCTAACCCTAACATCTGGACATATCCGAAGTAGGGTAAAACTTGTGACTAAATGGCTCTCGAACTACCAGGGATCGCATTCCTCCTAAAATTCCTAAAATTCCTAATATTTTGTGACCCTCCTTAAATTCCTAAAATTAGACCTAAAATTTGCTATTCATCCTAAAATTTTTGTAAGCTTATTTTTATTAAAAACACAACCGTTATTAACGCCAATAAATTTACCATTACGGTAAGGTAAAAAGACCTGTTATTGTAGAAACACAGCCTATATGCTGTGCTGCTGAAGGGAGGGAAAAATGACGCCATCGAGATGCACTTGCTTCGGGGCGGGCGTTCCATTTTTTTGCCTTCGAACAGTTTTCGAGAGTAACAAGAGATCTAAGGGAAAAGGGGAGGGGTCATTTTCACCCCTGGTTTGCGCTTTGCAGACGAACTCCGTGGCACGCAGAAGATCGTACTTTATTTTTGTACATGCCTTGTGGAACCTCCTCTTTCTGCTGATGTTTTGTTATTGTAAACCGCAGGTGGGTGGAAGCAAAGAGGAAACATGTGGTCTCCTTCCGTAACCTCCGGTAATGACGATGGGATGGTAGCTGAGTATTATCTTGGCAGGCAGTAGAGCACGTGATCATTGACCTTCGATCATGCGTCGGCGACAGCGACCTTCGATGCGCAATATATCTCGGCTCCGACTCGCTTTGACTGAACTTGCGTGAGATGCGTATGATAGTTTCTGGTTTTACGTCTTTTATGGTGTTCTCTGTGCTATGTGCAGGTTCAGTTCTCTAGTGGTGACCTGCTTTTTTTTTTTTTTTTTCATATCTTCTGACATCCTTGCAGCCAAATTTCGGGAAGTTGTCTGGTTTTGCAATATTGGAACGTGTTTTTGTACTTCCCTTTCATTTTCTGGTTAGTAACACAAGTGTTTAAGATGCCTAAATCCAAAACGAAATTTCAAGATGCGTGGCTCGCCAAAGAATTGGACGGAGTGAAGTTGAAAGAATGGTGTTCTGCAACTGAAACAATATTTTCTGCTAAGTGTATATTGTGTTCAGAAATTTTCAACATTTCTAATAGTGGCTTTTCACAAGTAAAAGCGCATCATAAAGGAAAAAAACATTTGCAGAAATTTCAAAGTAAATTTCAAAATAAGTCCATCCTGAAAGCCTTTGGAGGACGGGATCTTCAGCCCAAAACAAATATTAGTGAAGTACTGAGTCATGATTTACAGTTGGCTAAAGCCGAAGCATTATGTCTTTTGTTTCATGCACTGAAACAGTTGAACTTTTCAAAGAAATGTTTCCTGATTCTGCTATTGCAGCCAAAATGCAACTTAAAGAAAAAAGTTGCTTATGTGATATCACATGGATTGTCAAAATATTTTGAAGAGGATTTGAAAAAAGACATTGCATCTAGTAGCCCAGGAAAGGTTATTATAGCATTTGATGAAACTACAAATACACAAGTGAAACGGCAGTTGGATGTGTATCTCAGGTACTGGTCTTCAGAAATAAATTCAGTTTCTTGCCGATACCTAACAAGCGTTTTTCTGGGTCATGCAACAGCAGATATTTTGCTAAAAGAAATTCTTGATGTGTTATCATCCTTCAATATTTCGTTGAACAGAATTATTTGTGTATCCATGGACAGCCCAAATGTAAATAAGTGCTTTTTACGCAAATTCAATGAAGTTGTAAAACAAGAAACAGGCCAGAAATCTTTGGAACTAGGTTTTTGCAACCTGCATGTTGTTAGTAATGCATTTAAAATTTTTTTGACAAGCTTAAATATAGATTTTGACGAATTTGCTACTGATATGCATTACTTTTTAAAGAGTAGTGCTGCAAGACGAGAGGATTATAAATCTGTCGAGGATATAACATTGGTCACTGCCAAATTTCTTTTGCGTCATGTCAGCAACAGATGGTTAACCGTTGGTTCTGTAGCCCAGAGGCTCTTGGATCAATGGCTAAATATTACAGAATATTTTTTAAACTTCTTGCCATCTCAAAAAATATTTGAAAAACAACTGCGCAATTCGGCAAGGTATAAAAGAATTCACTGTTTCCTGAAAAATGAGCTTACTCCTTGCTATTTAGCATTAATTTCATTTTCACACCAAAATTTTGAAAAGTTTTCATTATGTTATCAGAGTGAAGAACCAAAAATACACCAGTTATATTCTGATTTAAATACTTTAATGAGGAATGTTATGGCTCAGTTTATCCAAGATGATGTTATAGCAGGGAAATTTGGAGAAGACCTAAAGAATGTAGATTTTGAAAACAAAAATTCATGGAAAAAACTAGGGGAGTTAGAAGTTGGTATGAAGACAAAAAATCTCCTCAGGAATGTTCAGGAGACCAGGCAGAAATTATTTCTCTTAGATGTAAGATCATCACTAATTGCAACCACAAAATATTTAAAGTCAAATTTGCCATTCTGCAATCAAAAGCTAAGAGACATAGAAGTTTTAAAGGTAAAAGAACCAAAGAAAGAGTCAACTCAACTTTCAGTCACTGAAGGACTTTCGGAAATAACCAGAATTTCAAGTGTTTTGCATCTTTCTGAGGAACAAATTGATAGAGTAAGAGAAGAGTGGAAACTTTTAAATTGCGATAAGCCAACTTTAGATGAACTAGTGAAATTTTCAGAGGAAGGGCATATTCCAGTGCGGATTGATCATTACTGGCGTAATATATTTAGTATTAAAGACTCTAGCGGAAAAGAAAAATACTCAAATCTTGCTAAAGTCAATTTTAGTTTTACCTCATGGTAATGCTGATGCAGAAAGGGGATTTTCGGTTAACACTGCTCTGTTAAGGAAGGACAAGGCTAACTTAAAAGACTCAACTATAACATCATTAAGAATAGTTAAAGGGGCCATTAAACACTATGGATGTGTAAGTAAAGTTCCCATAACAAGAAATTTGTTAAATAGTGTTTGTGATTCACATAAATTTTATAAAGAGTATGTTGATAAGCTGAAGGAAGAAGAATCAAAAAAGGTAAAAGAAAGGAAGCAGAAAGAGAGGGAAAATAAGGAAAAGCAGCTAGAGAAAAAAAGAAAAGCTGAGTTTGATGACAAAATAAAAGAAAATGATGCAGAAATAAATAGACTTAAAAACGATAAAGAAGCCTCCCTAGCAATAATTCAAGAGGGAACAGAAAGAATGAGAAAAGCTGTAGAAAAACAAAATACTGTTGAAATAGCAGTTGCCTCTAACTTGATCATACAAGGTTCAGCTGAAATAAAGAAAACTGAAAGTAAATTAGTTGTGGTAGAAGCAGAAAAAGATAGGCTACTCAGGAAAAGGTTAAAACAATAATATGAAAAAAGTAATTCAGTGAACAATTGTACATAGTTCTTGGTTTTCAATTACCTTTTTAGGATATTATAATTTAATGTGAAACCTGAAAACTTTACTGTGAAAATCGTGAATTGCTTCTGGTTCAACAGCATATTAATGTTCAAAGTGAAACTTGAATGTGGTAAATATACTTGAATATGATAATAACACGTGAAAAGATAAGAACTGAACATTAGAAGTAAATCATACTTAAACTTTAGACATTAGACGTTATGCAAACAATTTGGGTGTTAACTTCGACCATATATACTAATGGACTGCACATTGGCAATAGCTGCATCAAAGCCGCCATGGCTCAAACATTGGGCACGTCATCATCAGACTCCAAATTTCGTGTAAAAATGCTGTTATGATAACTAATTTACGCTGCAGAACTTCAGTGTTTTCGGTGTATTATGTGAATGCGCCTCATATATAATGAAAACTCTTCAGGTAAGTTTACTTATGAGCTATATACATGCATGATCGGGTTGTTTACATTTTGTGATTTATAATGTGATGAACATTTGCGAAGAATTTGGAACATGCATTCCATTTTTTTTTCTTAAGTTACTATATTTTTATATCAATAGCTGCAAGTTTCTGGTTAAGTAATTGAACTTTATTGACTTAGGTATTTAATTCGTTTCTTACCCATGAAAAATCATAGAACTTTCTTTACTATATCGCTCAGAGCAACCATAAGCACAGCAGGTGTAACCCATCTTTTTGACTGTTGTCATGTGATTTTATGTTGGAGCCAGAAATTTTGATGTCATGCACAGTCTATCAGTATATATGGTTGAAGGGTGTGAAGCAAACTCTTTACAATGTATACAAAGTTGTTTTACTAGATGTATACAAATATACATCTAGTTTTTATTGAAATACACTCCTAAAATTTTCCTAAAATTTTTCTAAAAATTCCTAAAATTCCTACCTAAAATTTTCCAGAAGTATGCTATGATCCCTGAACTACTGACGTTGGACTGAACAAGCACTTCCGTGAGTAACATTTTTAGGACTTTTAACTGATTTTAACTTATTTATATTTTAATTGAATAAGTTAATGCACCACCACAGACTGTATTCACTTTACAGAACGTGTAAAACAAAACTTACCGACGTCAAAGCGTCTTTCTGAAGAACTCAAATATAGTGTTATCTAAATGTTTCTGCTCCTCACGTTTTTTTCATGAATACTTTATCAGCATAAAGCCCAACTTTAGGTTTAGTAAATTCATTTAATTCAAAGTACAGGTTTTAGTAACACTTTGAAAAGTAAAAAGAAAGAAAAAAATATTAGCAAGGTTAATGTAATATAAGCATGCATTATGTATGTAATCAACATCAACTATTATCAGTCTATTGCTGGGTGAAGGTCATCCCAAATTCTCTGCATGACTTTCTACCCTGAGACATTGTCTTCCACATTGCTCCAGAATGCTTTTGAATTTCATCCACCCATTTCCCACATGGATAGATGACGTAAAACAGGTATGATTTTTTCCTTCCATCTATCTGTCCAGGAACAGCTACAATTTCAGGCCAAAACTTTTTTTTTTTTTCGTTATTGTTAACGGAAATGAGAGTAAAGATTGTAATGTTTTTTAATTAAATGTAGTCACTTATAACATTACTTGCTGTACTATTGGTGGTTCTTGTAACACTGGAGCTTCTTTGTTATGCTCCGGATAACATACAAAATTCTTAATTATACAATGAGTAATATTAGTCTTTCTAACAGCCAAAAGAGAAAAGCCTTCAAATTCTCAGTCTTTATTTGGTCTTCTAAGCACAACAGAACTACACTTAAAAGCACTTCAGTAGTCCAAACAAACTGAACCTCTGTAACATGAGGTTCAAAGTGTGTGTGTATATATAAATCCATATAATTTAATCAAATGTAAGGTCAGGTGATGCGTAACATCACAGCCTCTCCTTGACAAATGTCAACCCCGCCTTCTCGTGGTGCATCCTGTTCCCACTAAAGGGGCTCTGACGACCGCCCATAGCGGTATAACTATACCATCGGGATTAGAGGAAATTCTACCCCACACTCACCAACCCGCTTGGCCAGCGTGGTGAGTTATGGCCAAACCCCTCCAAAATGATTCCACAACTTAAATCTTGGCCCTCAGTCTCCGGCAGCTGGAATGTACCTGGCCAAGGCAGCGGCCAGTGCGACATGAAGGCAGAGGGTGCTAAGAATCCCCGGAGGACCGGACTAGGCTGCCATCTGATGCTGACCTTGGCTACTTACAATGGACGCTCCCTATCTTCTGATTCAAGGCTTCTTGAATTGGAAGAGGAACTACAAAGGATCAAGTGGGACATCGTGGGGCTAAGTGAGGTAAGGAGAAAAGGAGAAGATCTCATCGAACTGAAAAGTGGACATCTCTTCTACTATCGTGGGACAGATACTGGCAGAACTAGTGGTGTTGGATTTATAATAAACAAGAAACTGAAGGATAAAGTTGTAGAAGTTGAAAGTTCCTCTGACAGAGCTGCACGACTTGTTATCCAACTCTCGAAAAGATACCAGGCTCAGATTATTCAAACTTATGCACCCACCACAAGTCATCCTGAAGAAGAAATTGAAGAATTTTATGAGGAAATTTGTCATCTAAATAATAAAGGTAAGCAGCACGTGAAAATAATTATGGGAGATTTCAATGCAAAAATAGGGCAACGGCAACAGAATGAAACTTCAGTAGGTAAATTCGGTCATGGCAACAGAAACCAGCGTGGAAATACTCTCGTTGAGTTTGCAGAGGCAGAAGGGTTTTTCATCTTGAACTCCTTCTTCAAGAAAAAGCCACACAGGAAATGGACATGGAGACATCCAAATGGGACGACAAGTGAAATTGATTTTATTATGTGTAACAAAAAATTCGTCATAGAAGACTGCAGTGTGCTAAACAAGTTCAACACAGGTAGTGACCATAGATTGGTGAGATGTAAGATGCACCTCAACACTAAACTTGAACGTGGCAAGCTCATAAGACAAACAAAATCCATTGACATAACCAACCTTAAAAAACACCATAATACCTTCAAGTTAGAACTGAAGAACAGGTTCTCTGCTTTAGAAGACCTAACATCGGAAGAAGTGGACATCTCTGAAGTTAACAGAAAAGTAACCAAAGCTCTTATGGAAACAGCAACAAAATTAGCTGGGTCTAAGAACAAGTTGCATGTGAACAAATTATCAGGAAAAACCAAAATGTTGATGCAAAAAAGAAGAGAGATGAGGACAACTAAAGAAGATGTGACTTCCAAAGTGGAATATATAGAGCTATGCAAGACAGTAAGAAAAAGTATCACTGAAGACGTAAGGAAATTCAACTGTGAACTAGTGAGGAAAGCAATTGAAAACAACCAAAGCCTAAAGATAGCAAAGGGACATCTCAGTGAGGGAAGAAAACAGATTATGGCACTGAGAAAAGAAGATGGTTCTGTAACAAGAAATAGAGGCGAAATTTTGACAAGAGTGAAAGATTTCTACTCCAAATTATATGAAAGGGATAATATATGCACTCCAGACATCATAAAAGATACCAGTACCAGAGTTCCTCCAGTCCTTCCAGCAGAAGTTGCACATGCAATCAAGAACATGAAGCGAGGAAAAGCTCCAGGAGAAGATGGAATTACTGTAGACATCATACAAGAAGCAAGTGGAGAAATCGAAACAGTACTCGCCCAAATTTTCACTCGATGCCTTAATGAAGGAAAGATTCCTGAGGATTGGAACACCGCTACAATGATCCTGCTACATAAGAAAGGTGACATTGAGGATCTCGGAAACTACAGACCTATCAGCCTCCTATCAGTAGTTTATAAAGTCTTCACTAAAGTTCTTTCACACCGCTTGAAGGTAACACTGGACATGGCTCAACCGAGAGAACAAGCTGGATTCAGGAGTGGCTACACCACAATAGATCATATCCACGTGCTGAGAGAACTAATTGAAAGAGCGAGGGAATATGAACTTCCATTGTGCATGGCTTTTATCGATTATGAAAAAGCCTTTGATTCGGTGAAACCATCAGCAGTTACAATGGCTCTGAAAACCTGCGGTATTGAAGATGCATACATTAATATTATTAATAACATCTATGAAAATGCAAGTGCAAAGATTAGGCTGTTTGAAAATACAACACACGTAAAAATTGGAAAGGGAGTGAGACAAGGTGACACCATATCTCCGAAGCTCTTTAATGCCACATTGGAGGGTGTTTTTCAGTCGCTGAGCTGGGAAAACAAGGGGATAAAGATTAATGGAGATTATCTAACCCACCTTCGTTTTGCTGATGACGTAGTCATTTTTGCAACTACCCCATCAGAGCTGCAGAGTATGATCCAGGAACTTGCTGACAAGAGTAAAGAAGTGGGATTAAAAATGAACTTTCAGAAGACAAAAGTGATATTCAATGCTTTTACAAGAAATGAAGATTTATCGATTGATGGAGAAAAGCTGGAGATAACAGACACGTACGTTTATCTTGGACAGCAGATATCAAGTGAGGGTCACATTGATGAAGAAATTAATCGGCGTACAAAACTTGCCTGGAGAGCTTTTGGAAGAAACAGCATAATTTTCAAGAGCAATATGCCATTATGTCTTAAAAGAAAAGTGTTTGATCAATGCATCCTTCCAGTGCTTACGTATGGTGCAGAGACGTGGACCTTAACTAAAAGAGACATACAAAGGCTGCAGACAACTCAAAGAAGCATGGAGAGGTGCATGCTTGGTGTAACCAGGAGAGATAAGAAGAGGAACTCGTGGATCCGAAAAATGACAAGAGTGGAAGACATCATGATCCGAGTTAAATCCCTGAAATGGCAATGGGCTGGACATACTGCCAGAAGGACAGATCATCGATGGACAGCCGAAATTTTAGATTGGATTCCAAGGAACAGGAAAAGACCCAGAAGAAGACCACATGGGAGATGGGTGGATGAAATTCGAAAGTATGCAGGGGTGACATGGAGGAGACTGGCACAAGACAGACCGTTGTGGAGGAAACTTGGGGAGACCTTCATCCAGCAGTGGATTGATAATGGTTGACAATGATGATGATGATGATGATAGTCTTTAAGGTGCCACGCAAGGCCACATTAATCTACCCACTCTTTATGCTGCTCCCTCTACACATTATATATATCATTCTTATTTTGTCAAACCATACACATGTCACTTAAACCTGACCTAAAAACTGTTGCCACATAACATTCAGTGAGTGAGAAAATATGACATCAAGGTTGAAACACTTAAAGAGAACAAACTCAAAATTTACAATAACTGCTGAGATGTTAAAATATGGTGGTGATTCTGGAGTTTACTGGTTAAATGAAATTTACCAGTTGTGCTGGGATGTTAGGAATTGTCCTTCAGGATTGGAGGGGTGCTATCATTGTTCCCTTATGTAAGGGAAAAGGTGATCAGACTGAATGCAAGAACTATCATAGTATCAGCTTGCTGAGTGTGCCAGTGAAAGTGTTTGTAAAGGTCATTATTGATAAGGTATGAGGTCTTACACCAGAGAAAGTGTGGGATGTACAGAGTGGCTTTTATGCCTGGTAAGTGCTGTACTAACCAAATTTCCGCATTATGCACGATGACTGAAAAGTGTCTTGTTTGTTGGTAAGGTTTTTGCTGCCTTCATAGATTTAGAGAAAGCTTGTGACAGTAAATAGGATGCTTCTGTGGAAGGTTTCATCAAAATGGTTTTCTATTGGTGCAGAAGTTGGACAATGTTGTGTAATGTCACCATGGCTGTTCAATATATTTATGTATGCGTGCATGCATGCATGATGCCAAAATGGACAATACTGGTTTATGTCTTGGTAATATCCATGTGTGCTGATTGCTATATACTGATGAGACAGTCCTGTTACAGAGAGCAAAAGTGAGTTGCAGAGTATATTTTCCCTCCATCTGGGAAAACATACAGGAGGATCAGCAGTTCTTACACCCTGTTCTAGCATATCCCACAAATGTTCAATTTGGTTGCAGTCAGGAAAGTTTGGGAGCCAAGGCAATTGGCAAATTCATTGCCATGTTTCTCCAACCACTCAGTAGTTGTAAGAGTCCAATGACATGGTGCATTATCCTGTTGAAAGATGGCATTGTGGTCCAAGTAAATCCACTGCAGATATGGATGCAGATGGTCAGCTAACAGAACCCTGTAGCATCCACCTGATTCAGTGTTTGTGGAATGATAACCAATGGACCTAGGGCTTGCCAGGAAAAAGCTCCCCAGACCAAAACACTACTTCCTCCATCGTGCTGAACTCCAACTATGCAACTAGGGGATAGGGCTTCATGCTGTTTATGCAATATGTAAACCTGGCCATCAGCATAGTACAGCACAAAACAGGACTCATTACTCCAGACAACCTTCCATCTGTTGCATGTCCATTGCAGACTTTCCTTGTTCCATGCAAGGTATTGTTTGCCATGACTGGACACCATGAGTTATCTTCCTTGGTCTCCAGCCGTAGAACCCCAGGAGAAGTAAGGTATGGTAATAGGTCAAACTGCTGTTGTATAGGTGGGTGAGCTGGGTGACTGTTGCATATCATTGCTGAGATACCAGACTTGACATGCGACACTCAACTCTAGACTCAACTGCATGTGGCTGACCAATGTGGGCCCTTCTGCTGGATGTATGTGTATGGTTAATCCAGTGCTGGTACATCATTGATACAGTAGCACGAGAGCAGCTAACAAGTTCGGCAGTTTCTGAAATACTGGCACCTGCCCCAAATTGGCCTTGGCCTAACATGGCCAAATTGGTTTAAGTCACCACATTTCTCCATTACTCTGATGTTCTTTACACAAGGAGAGACAGGAAAAATGAGAATCCCTTCTTTAGTGCTTTGAAAAAAAAAATAAGTCACCACATTTCTCCATTACTGGCAAGCATTTACTGATTATGTACAAAAGGATAGGTGTGCACAATTTATAGTAGCTGCATATGACAATAACACATGGTACTTTGTTATTGCTCCTAATATGTAAAGTGGAGGTACCTAATGCAAAACTAACTCAGTATATGTAGCTCTGAAGAGCAAGACTGGCAAGTGTTGCTTGAATGATAGTAGTGATGTGAAGCTAAAGTCGCAAAAGTGTGTGGCAACCTTCCTGAGAGTCCACCTTGGCTATATTTAACTTTCTAAATTTGGCTTCATTTCCTTGTGCTAGCAGATGCCAGCCTAGAAGGATGAAGCTTGTCAGATGCATCTGTATCATTGACACATGATTTTAACAATGAGAATACTGAGATGTATCTTCATAGTACAGCAGACATGTGATTTTTCCATGAATTAGTGGAAATCCGGGAATTTTATGTTATTGATTAACGGAATTTAGAAAATATATGTTTATGAATTTGTTTTCAGTAGTCACTGTACTTCCTTTTTTTTACTTGTTTTTCTCCGGGAGGGAAGGCACTTCGGCAGCAGCAACTGTCCAGATTAGTTTTCATGCAGTCAGATCAAGGCTGCCCCGGCGTGCTTCGCGCAGTGCTTTCTGGGAGGAGAAGTCCTACTTTGGCGCGCGGCCGCCAATCTCGCATGTGCAGTGCTGCTGTCATCCGTCTCCCGTTTGGCACCATTCCGCTCTCGAGACGAGACTCAAAGAAATAGTTTCTGATCCGGATACTATTATTGTTGCTGCATTGGTGTTATCAGAGGCATGTATGTTCTCTTCGTAATGAAGTGGAGATTTCTTTTTTAGTCAGTCACAGTGTGGTGTCAGCGAATCCAATGTTGATTGACCAATTAGTACAAGTTAGCTGTGCATTGCTTTCTCTGTAGTTGAGGACATGCAGGGCCGGATTAAGGTGGAGTCTATAGGGGCTATAACCTTGGGGCCCACTATGACAAAGGGCCCAGGAGACATGCCGGGCAAATGCAATAATAGAGGGGGGGGGTAAAATAGTTTTGTACTTTTATCGTATGATCTCTACTTGGTGATAAACTTAGAGTCTGGAAGAGGTACAGGTTTCAAGGCAGTTTCTCACCAAGGGTAAAGGTTTTATGTCGCTGTGTACAGCAGGGTGCGACAGATTTTCATCTTTTTCACTAGGATCCACCCACATATCAAATTGATCCAGTGTACAAAACACTTGACAAAGTGGTAAGTGAAACAGAAGTGTAAATGGGTTGAGCGGCATTTAATGTAGTATCCCTTATGTATTCCGGCGTTAATTCCATTGCACTTGGAACCATTAATGGTCAAAATCCCCTGTGGTTTTACATTTTGCTTAACAAAACAGGTGCACTAAGAAAAGTATGCAATGTTAAATCATGAGAAAAACCCAGACGAAATATAGGAATCTTAAGCTTTTAACTCGTGTTCTTATGAGAACAATGAAAAATACTGTGATTTATTATGAAAACTCTGCAGATACTTTATTAGTTTGAAAAATGCACTACGTATTAATTATCACAAACATATTGCTCCAGTTTCGTGTTTTAAGTCTTCATAATGATTTCCTTTCATAATTCCTTGAGGGCCCACTCAGATGTCTTAGCATAGGGGCCCACTAAGGCCTTAATCTGGCCCTGAGGACACAGCACCACATGCTTTCGAGAAATCTTCGTTCTTTCGCAATGCTGATCCTTGATAAATCTAATGAGATTGAAGTTTGTGAAATCGACAAGAATTGTTAAAAAATAAATTTCGATGGGAGTGGTTGGAGAAGAAAGTTGAATTAAATTATTAAAAATGTGAAATGACTGTCTTATCTGACTGCATCTAGAAAATTGACATTCCAGGTAAAGTCATCTGCAGTTTATGCAAGGACCAAATATATTATGGTGGAAGAGGATGGAATTCACTATTGAGCCACTTGAATAGTGGCAAGCACTTAAGATTTATGGAAATTAGAAGAGAGAATTATAATTTGAAATGCACTTTATTTTCAAATAAATAGCCAACTTCAATTAATTTTGAGACCCAGCCAGCTTTTCCAGTGTCAGATTGCATTTTGACTGGCCAGGCAACAGTACTAAGGTTCATGGCTGAGCACTACCTTCCATTTTCTGTTGCTCCCCATCTTATTGACTTGGCTAAAGAATTAGCACGGGACCCAAAAAAGCACTTTATTCACTCTCAATGGAATGAGATATGGCTTGGCAGACACTTTACTGTCAGAAACTTTAGAAAAATGAAATCCACTTTTTTCTTTCTTAATATTCAACAAGATTCAACAAGCAACAATTCAACAAGCAACAATTTGATGAGAGTTCTTTCAATACTTGTCAGCTATTACAGTGGAGAGCAACGGAGGGTTGTGATAGAGCATCTTTCATCTGTAAGTCTTTACTCTGTAAACAGTAAAGTGTGTTTGATGCACTCCATTCTCTGATGACAGAGATCCCATATAAAAATTTAATATCTGTAATGGTGGAATCGTGTGCAGTCACGAGAGGCTCAAAGTCTGGACTCAACTCGTATTCGCCAAGAAAAAGCTCCACATCTTCTTGATGTAGATGGAGATTCCTGCCATCACATTCATAATGGAACAAAAAATTTTGTAAAGTATTCGAATACTATGTAGAAGGTTTTTCTTCTGATTTAAACACTGAATTTAAATGGTCATCTCAGCAGAGATTAAAACTTGGTCAAATTTGTGATTTCTTTATGATAAGGTTTTCTGCTCCAGAAAGATATCTGACCCACAGATGGCTTTCATGCTATGATGTAACTGTAGAAACCTTAAGAATGTGGGATGTTCTATCTGTTTTGCTGATGAACATATCAAGCCATTATTTTAGGTATTTACAGAAAAAGAAACTAGGAGAATTCCCCACATTTACCAAAAATTAAATTAGTTCAACAGGAACTAAAAAAGATGCAGCCATTTACAAATGATAAAAAAGACCGAAGGCTTGGCATCGTAAAGGAATTATTTCATTTTAGAAATAAAACATTGTTACTTTTGCAAGTATACACATCTGTGTTGCCTTTACTGAAAAAGTATGTTTGCCTGTTTCAAATGACTGAGCCACTAATTCATAAGTTATATAAAGAGCAGGTAAGTGTTTTCAAAACATCGTGTTTTATTAAACCTGAAGTTCTAAGAGATATTAGTGAGAAATCTATAACTTCTGAAGATCTTATTATTGAGAAGAATGTATTGGAGAATAAGCAATTATTCATAGGATTTGCAGAATCAGGTACTTTATCAAAATGTAACAAATCAGTTTCTGGTGACTTCTTCATGAAATTAAGACAAGCATACATTTCTTGTGGTATCTACCTGCAAAAAAAGTTGCCGCTAGCCAATCCATTTTTAATTAATGTTTCTGCTTTAAACCCATCTGCTAGAGTAAAACAGTCACTTTAAAAAGACTGGAGACATTACCTACTATAATAACTCATGTTCTCACAAATGAAGAATTGGATTCATACATGTTAGAGATTCGAAAATATCAGATTGCTGACTTACCACCTTTTGTGATATCAGAGAAAAGAACTGTGCGCTTAGATGAATGGTGGTCCTTTGTGTTTCAGATGAAAGAATATCCCTCCTTATCTAAACTTGTGAAAGCCATCATTAGCTGCTTCCATGGCCCAGTTGTGGAAAGTACTTTCAGTAGTATGAACTATATCGTGGACTCAAGGTCTGGCCAAATGGACATAAAAACTTATTCTGCAACACAGACTGTGAAATCTAATTTGAGGGCAAAAAGTATTTCAGCCCTGGACTATTTCCATCGAAATATTGTTCTTCATGATCCTTTAAAGATGGAACTTTGTAAAAAATATCCAAACTTCCTATAAAATATATAGAGATGAGAAAAGTGGCTAAAGAAAGCATAGAGCCAAATCCTAAGAGGCAGAAGTTGACAAAAAGTGTGGGTCAAATTTTAATAAAAAACAGTCAAGCTAGAGCTCTGAAAAAAATTTCTCATACTAAAAAGTCAAGATTAAATACTAAAATTAGTAGTTATAGACGTGTAGATCAAACTAGTACAAATTCTGCATCACTTACAACTGATGTTTTACATACTAAAAGTACTAGTTATACACATGTAGATTAAACTAGCACAAATTCTGCATCACTTACAACTCATGTTTCTGCACAGTTGAAAAATGAGAGGTACCTTGCTGCTGAAATGCAAAAGAAAAACTGGAAGATGTTTTTTCAAGCCCAGAAAAGTAGCAAGAAGATATAATATATTTATAGCCAAATTATGTATATAGTATAACAATGTATATAGAAATAAAGTATGATTAATTTGTGGTTGAAATGTATATCAATCTACATATATGAAATGTCTGTATGCAGATGAAAAGAGAAAATGAACTATAAATATTATTTTTGAACCCACAAAAGGTAAGAAAATTTTATTATTGTATTTAAATTGAATTGTATCTATCTGCACAATTATTACGATGACTTTTTTCAATACATTAATTTACCTAAACAGAGAGATGGAAATGAAATGAAGTTTTAGATTTGGTTCAAATATATATATACACTATCTACCAACAAGTAATTGGACACCCCTGCAATCGACGATATCTGCAATCCTGATACACGTCATGGCCGCCGCCGTTAAATATCGTGTGGGAAGCAACAACGCAACCAGTCGCATGCAAGATGCCACGCAGTTCAGAGCTTTCTGATTTCGAGAAAGGTGTAATCGTCGGGTATCACAGAAATGGCCGATCCATACATGACATATCCAGCCAGTTGAAGTACCCAAAATCGACAGTGGCTTACGTGATTGACAAGTGGAAGATGAGAGGTGACTGTCGGAATGTGCCCCGACCCGGCAGACCCACAAAACTGGGAGTTGGAGACCAACGGGTGCTGGCCAGAGAGATTCGGAAGAACCGCACCAAATTGATGGGCCACATCCGCGAGGAGTTTCAACAGGCATCCTGGAGCGTTCTTTCAATGAATACCATCCCTAAGGAAGCCCATCTGCTTGGTTATCATGGACGTGCTTCCGCCCACAAGCCTTTGATCACCAAGTCCAATAGCGCTGCTCGGCTAACGTGGTGCAAAGAACGTCGACAGTGGACCATTGAACAGTGGAAACAGGTTCTCTGGGGCAACGAATCAAGGTTCACCCTCTACCGTTCAGATGGCAGGGTCTGGGTTTGGCGTCTGCCTGGAGAACGCCTCCTGCCGGAATGTATTGTGCCAACTGTGAAGTTTGGCGGCGGTGGAATTATGCTGTGGGGGTGTTTCTCCTGGTATGGCACGGGGCCCTTGGTCGCAATTCCTGGTAGACTCAACGTCGAGACCTACTGCACCATTTTGGATGACCATGTGCTTCCTATTTTGTGGCAGTTTTGCGGTAGTATGAACTATATACTGTTACTTTCAGGATGACAATGCCACCTGTCATGTTGCGAGGTCCACCATGGCTTGGTATGGTGACAATGGGGTTAATCGAATAGACTGGCCTGCGCAGAGCCCGGACCTTAATCCTATCGAGCACCTCTGGGAAGAGTTGGAGCGTCGACTTAAGGGGTGCCCCTCATCGTCCGAAATCGGTGAAGGAACTGACCTGTCTTCTTCAAGCCAAATGGAAGAAAATACCGCTAGCTGTCGTACAACGCCTGGTTGAGAGTATGCGCAGGAGGGTCAAAGCTGTAATCGCCGCTCGTGGAGGCTCCACCAACTATTGAAGGTGAATAAACTTTGTTTTCCTTTGCTATCACAGGTGTCCAATTACTTGTTGGTAGATAATGTATAGTCATTTTTGCAACTACCCCATCAGAGCTGCAGAGTATGATCCAGGAACTTGCTGACAAGAACAAAGAAGTGGGATTAAAAATGAACTTTCAGAAGACAAAAGTGATGTTCAATGTTTTTGCAAGAAATGAAGATTTATCGATTGATGGAGAAAAGCTGGAGATAACAGACACGTACGTTTATCTTGGACAGGAAATATCAAGTGAGGGTCACATTGATGAAAAAATTAATCGGCGTACAAAACTTGCCTGGAGAGCTTTTGGAAGAAACAGCATAATTTTCAAGAGCAATATGCCATTATGTCTTAAAAGAAAAGTGTTTGATTAATGCATCCTTCCAGTGCTTACGTATGGTGCAGAGACATGGACCTTAACTAAAAGAGACATACAAAGGCTGCAGACAACTCAAAGAAGCATGGACAGGTGCATGCTTGGTGTAACCAGGAGAGATAAGAAGAGGAACTCGTGGATCCGAAAAATGACAGGAGTGGAAGACATCATGATCAGAGTTAAATCCCTGAAATGGCGATGGGCTGGACATACTGGCAGGACAGACAGACCATCGATGGACAGCTGAAATTTTAGATTGGATTCCAAGGGACAGGAAAAGACCCAGAAGAAGACCACATGGGAGATGGGTGGATGAAATTCGAAAGTATGCGAGAGTAACATGGAGGAGACTGGCACAAGACAGACCGTTGTGGAAGAAACTTGGGGAGACCTTCGTCCAGCAGTGGAATATAAATCCCTATATATATATATATATATATATATATATATATTATATATATATATATATAGGGATTTAAGGTCAGGTGATGCGTAACATCACAGCCTCTCCTTGACAAATGTCAACCCCGCCTTCTTGTGGTGCATCCTGTTCCCACTAAAGGGGCTCTGACGACCGCCAATAGCGGTATAACTATACCATCGGGATTAGAGGAAATTCTATCCCACACTCACCAACCCGCTTGGCCAGCGTGGTGAGTTATGGCCAAACCCCTCCAAAATGATTCCACAACTTAAATCTTGGCCCTCAGTCTCCGGCAGCTGGAATGTACCTGGCCAAGGCAGCGGCCAGTGCGACATGAAGGCAGAGGGTGCTAAGAATCCCCGGAGGACCGGACTAGGCTGCCATCTGATGCTGACCTTGGCTACGTACAACGGACGCTCCCTATCTTCTGATTCAAGGCTTCTTGAATTGGAAGAGGAACTACGAAGGATCAAGTGGGACATCGTGGGGCTAAGTCAGGTAATAAGAAAAGGAGAAGATCTCATCGAACTGAAAAAGTGGACATCTCTTCTACTATCGTGGGACAGATACTGGCAGAACTAGTGGTGTTGGATTTATAATAAACAAGAAACTGAAGGATAAAGTTGTAGAAGTTGAAAGTTCCTCTGACAGAGCTGCACGACTTGTTATCCAACTCTCGAAAAGATACCAGGCTCAGATTATTCAAACTTATGCACCCACCACAAGTCATCCTGAAGAAGAAATTGAAGAATTTTATGAGGAAATTTGTCATCTAAATAATAAAGGTAAGCAGCACTTGAAAATAATTATGGGAGATTTCAATGCAAAAATAGGGCACCGGCAACAGAATGAAACTTCAGTAGGTAAATTCGGTCACGGCAACAGAAACCAGCGTGGAAATACTCTCGTTGAGTTTGCAGAGGCAGAAGGGTTTTTCATCTTGAACTCCTTCTTCAAGAAAAAGCCACACAGGAAATGGACATGGAGACATCCAAATGGGACGACAAGTGAAATTGATTTTATTATGTGTAACAAAAAATTCATCATAGAAGACTGCAGTGTGCTAAACAAGTTCAACACAGGTAGTGACCATAGATTGGTGAGATGTAAGATGCACCTCAACACTAAACTTGAACGTGGCAAGCTCATAAGATAAACAAAATCTATTGACATAACCAACCTTAAAAAACACCATAATACCTTCAAGTTGGAACTGAAGAACAGGTTCTCTGCTTTAGAAGGCCTAACATCGGAAGAAGTGGACATCTCTGAAGTTAACAGAAAAGTAACCAAAGCTCTTATGGAAACAGCAACAAAATTAGCTGGGTCTAAGAACAAGTTGCATGTAAACAAATTATCAGGAAAAACGAAAATGTTGATGCAAAAAAGATGAGAGATGAGGACAACTAAAGAAGATGTGACTTCCAAAGTGGAATATATAGAGCTATGCAAGACAGTAAGAAAAAGTATCACTGAAGACGTAAGAAAATTCAACTGTGAACTAGTGAGGAAAGCAATTGAAAACAACCAAAGCCTAAAGATAGCAAAGGGACATCTCAGTAAGGGAAGAAAACAGATTATGGCACTGAGAAAAGAAGATGGTTCTGTAACAAGAAATAGAGGTGAAATTTTGACAAGAGTGAAAGATTTCTACTCAAAACTATATGAAAGGGATGATACATGCACTCCAGACATCATGAAAGATACCAGTACCAGAGTTCCTCCAGTCCTTCCAGCAGAAGTTGCACATGCAATCAAGAACATGAAGCGGGGAAAAGCTCCAGGAGAAGATGGAATTACTGTAGACATCATACAAGAAGCAAGTGGAGAAGTTGAAACAGTACTCGCCCAAATTTTCACTCGATGCCTTAATGAAGGAAAGATTCCTGAGGATTGGAACACCGTTACAATGATCCTGCTACATAAGAAAGGTGACATTGAGGATCTCGGAAACTACAGACCTATCAGCCTCCTATCAGTAGTTTATAAAATCTTCACTAAAGTTCTTTCACACCGCTTGAAGGTAACACTGGACATTGCTCAACCGTGAGAACAAGCTGAATTCAGGAGTGGCTACAGCACAATAGATCATATCCACGTACTGAGAGAACTAATTGAAAGAGCGAGGGAATATGAACTTCCATTGTGCATGGCTTTTATCGATTATGAAAAAGCCTTTGATTCGGTGAAACCATCAGCAGTTACAATGGCTCTGAAAACCTGCGGTATTGAAGATGCATACATTAATATTATTAATAACATCTATGAAAATGCAAGTGCAAAGATTCGGCTGTTTGAAAATACAACACGCATAAAAATTGGAAAGGGAGTGAGACAAGGTGACGCCATATCTCCGAAGCTCTTTAATGCCACTTTGGAGGGTGTTTTTCAGTCGCTGAGCTGGAAAAACAAAGGGATAAAGATTAATGGAGATTATCTAACCCACCTTCGTTTTGCTGATGACGTAGTCATTTTTGCAACTACCCCATCAGAGCTGCAGAGTATGATCCAGGAACTTGCTGACAAGAGTAAAGAAGTGGGATTAAAAATGAACTTTCAGAAGACAAAAGTGATGTTCAATGCTTTTACAAGAAATGAGGATTTATCGATTGATGGAGAAAAGCTGGAGATAACAGACACGTACATTTATCTTGGACAGCAGATATCAAGTGAGGGTCACATTGATGAAGAAATTAATCGGCGTACAAAACTTGCCTGGAGAGCTTTTGGAAGAAACAGCATAATTTTCAAGAGCAATATGCCATTATGTCTTAAAAGAAAAGTGTTTGATCAATGCATCCTTCCAGTGCTTACGTATGGTGCTGAGACGTGGACCTTAACTAAAAGAGATATACAAAGACTGCAGACAACTCAAAGAAGCATGGAGAGGTGCATGCTTCATGTAACCAGGAGAGATAAGAAGAGGAGCTCGTGGATCCGAAAAATGACAAGAGTGGAAGACATCATGGTCAGAGTTAAATCCCTGAAATGGCAATGGGCTGGACATACTGCCAGAAGAACAGACCATCGATGGACAGCCGAAATTTTAGATTGGATTCCAAGGGACAGGAAAAGACCCAGAAGAAGACCACATGGGAGATGGGTAGATGAAATTCGAAAGTATGTAGGGGTGACATGGAGGAGACTGGCACAAGACAGACCATTGTGGAGGAAACTTGGGGAGACCTTCGTCCAGCAGTGGATTGATAATGGTTGACAATGATGATGATGATGATGATATATATATATATATTTGTTTTTTTATGTATGTTACTTCATGAAAAAAAATCCACTTTTGATTTATGAATACGAATTTATTTTTTCTCCATAAATACAAAGTAATCCAGCTAAAATTTTCAGATCTCATTAATAGATGACATGACCTGTAGCAATTATTTGGTTATTGTGTGTGTGTGCACACACGCATACAATATATATATATATGCTAGTGCACACGCACATTTTGTAATGGAAAAAACATTTCAGCTAATTTCTTGCTTGAACAATCACATGTCTGGTACAGGTCCCACTCAATTGGCAGAAGTTGTCTAAATTTATGATGAGATTGGCTAATAACCATATTGCTATATTACGAAAAAATCTGAGAACTGATTTTAATCAGTTTGCATGTGTGAAGCGTGGCTCTGTGTAATGTCACTGTAATCTTTGGCCTTTTAGCAGGGAATATTCCACAAGGAAATGAGTTTTTTCAAGTGAAGGAGTTTGTTCAAAGTGATGGGAGAATAGTAGGAAAATGTGTTCCGGGAATTTTATCCCGGAATTAGCCTGCAAGATGTGCCAGTGTCACCATTGTCTGTGGTGCCCGTTAGTCTGCTGCATTTCAGACATTGTCCCATCATTTATTATTCCACAAGGCCTGATCCTATCTCTGCAGTGTGAAAGACTGGGCTCAACTGAAGGGAATCAAAATGTAGATGGAAGGTATGTTTTGAGGCTTAATTACTCTGAGCATCTAAGCTTATAAGGAGTAGCGTATCACTGATTTATAACAAATAGTTCCAGGGAAGAACCAATATAACACATTTTCATACCTTGCTAAGCTTAAAATTGTTGCATAACAAATTATGGGATATTGATAGGCTATTTTTTTATAAGCTTAGATGTTAATTGGAGTAATTAAGCTTTAAAACATGCTCACTTTTCATCCAAATTTCGATTCCCTTCAGTGTAGCCCAGTTGTTCACACCGCAGAGGTAGAACCATGCCATATGGAATAATAGATGATTGGATAATGTCTGCCAGGCAGCAGAATAATGGTCACCATAGACCATGGTGACAGTGGCACATCTGCAGGCTAATTCCCGGATGAAATTCTCCACACACTTTCCTACAATTCTCACATCACTTTGAACGAACTCATTGGGGCAACAGCTTTGTGGGTTTGTGGTGCAACACTTTGAGTTTGATTTATGCATGCAGTAGTGATGGACCATTCGTGAACAATTCATTCACAACAAATGACTGTTCACCGTGAATGGTTCACCATCACCGCTGTGAATGATCACTCAATCTGCCATTACTGCAATAGATACTTAAGTCGCTGCATGTTAACTTTCTTCTGCCCACACAAGTTCAAAAGCGAATTTCCAATAACAAAAGTATTGTTGAGAATCAATATGAGTCAACTGTTATGTGAGTTAGCAATGAGCAGTCAGCTAGAAAGTATGGTGAAACTGAAGAATGGGAATGAAATATGAATGTCATTGTTTTAAATGGTGTATTTGCATAGAGCTCTTATGAGGGGTTGAATGAGCGACTAAGCTCTTGCTCTTTTGAGCAGTTTGGCGAGGCCACACCAGATGTTGGCATTGTTTTGGAGCAAAGAATGATTTGCTCAGCAAGTGTAGTGAGGAAACTGGGAGTGAAAGTAATGACCATGCATTTGCATGATCATTTGTGAATGACATTTGCATGAATGATGAACTAACTCTCAAGGATATATAACTCCCAAGAAGATATATGTACATATGTTTTCTCAATTTCCATTTGTTACAAGTGATTGTTTCATTAACTCTTCTCTGCAGGTTTATTAAAGGGAATATATTGGTCAATCTCAAACTTGAGAAAATTACTACAACTTAATATTAACAGGCCTGAGAATCCTGCACTGAAATTAGAAATGTTGATCTGGAATTTTTGTCAAATCAAAATTAAAGTGAGAAAAAGAAACAAATTGTGAAGACTGAACAAAAACTGAATGGAAAGCTTGAAAAACTTAATATTTTCAGTGAAGATTTAAATAACTGCTGTTTTGGTTACTGTGCAAGATTACATATTTCATTACTTTTGTTGTTGAATATTCCACAAATAGGTGAATACTTGTTTCTCTTTTTTCTTTGTCTTCTCCCATAGTATTGATTTATTTTGAGAACTTACTATTTACCTATTATATCTGCAGTATTTTTTTTATTTATTTATTTTTTTTTGTGGCCAATGTAAAGTCCTACCGCCTTTTCTACCACCCAGCTAAATTTTCTTTAATGGACATTTTCACAATGCACATAGTGGAAAACTTATTCCCACATACACCATCAATATTGATTAAATCTAGCTGAAATCTGTGTCAAATATGATTTATAAGTTAAGTATTTTTTTTATCATTTATGTACAATTTTCTGTTTATCATGTTATGTTACATTAATGCCTATCACACCACAAAAGATGTTTAATAAATATATAACATTAAGCAAAACATTTTTTTATTGGGGAAGGGGTCATTAAAAGTACAGCCCAGCTAAAATTTCTTGCCACCCAGCTGTAAAAAAAAAAAAAAAAAAAAAAAAGGGAGAACACTAAAAATGTTTAATGTTTATACTATTAAAATTAAAAAATCCAAATGAGATATATTCATTGGTAGACAAATGGTAAGTTACAAATATAAGTTAGCATATTAACATAAATTTAAAGCTACAATGTAATAAAATTTGGTGAAAAAGGTACATGAGCTCACAACAAAAGGAATATCACTTGCACCTGCATGCGCAACCCCTGTTCCAACACGCCATGCATATAAAGCATGCTATAAAAAAAGAGCACAGCTATGGTACTCGTCACATCATACCTTGCATGCTTCAAAGCCTGTCAGCTTGCAAGAAGTGTTGGATAACATGCAGACAAACACATACAGTCACTTAAGAGGATTCAAAGAGGTAGATAGCCGTCAGTTAGATGTTGGCAATAGAGACTCAAGCTAAGGTAGCCAGAGCACATGCTGTCTCTTGGGTGGTCATCTCCAAGCTAAGGTAGAAATATTAGTAATCGTCTGGAAATGCATCTGAACAACCAGTTTCGAGCCGCTGAAGGTTAATAACGCCCTAGGAGTGATATCTGGCCTTCACAGTGAGAAAGCATAGGGCAGGCAAGGCAAACCTTTTTGAGACCGCGTGCAGAAATTGTCAATAATCACGAAAATATTTTGCGTGTGCCAGTGGAAATTTCAGGCAGCAAAATATCGTTAATTACTATCTTCTTCTGTCTCCTTCTCCTGTTCTGTGATGATGTTCAATTACATTTTAAACCACAAAATCACCCAGCCTTTTTTGGGAGTGAGGCGATGGAGCAATTGGTATGTAATCAGGGGCGGATTTCCCACTAGGCGCGCGCCTAGGGCCCCAGAGCTTGAGGGGGCCTCTAAAACGTATAATTGGATTGCCAGTTTTGTTTTGCACGGACCGAAATAAATAAATAAATCCTTAAAGTGACCACTTTATTGTCAATTGATAATTTACTTTCTCATTTTAAATTTTCGAATTGTTATCGATGTATTTGTTTTGATAGAAACTGTTAAAATAACCTAGCCTTCCTTTTAGTGGTAGGTGAAACAAGGATTGACGCTTCCCACACTTTTCATTGTTTAAGGCGAATACTTAGCTGGCTGTGATATAAATTACTTTCATATGACTTCCAGCCAAAGAAAAACATCTGTGTTGAAACTTTTTACCTGTCTTTCCTGAGCTTGCGATGAAGAGTGCTTGTAGAAACTGTCCTGATGATCCGGGGTGTTTGCTGTTTACTACCTTTTCTCTCTGGGGTAGTATAATCAAGTTCTTCCTTAGCCCTAATCTTCCTACACCACCCTAAACCAAAGTAGCTAATACAATCTTCGCTAAAAAGAAAGAAAGAACAAAAAAAGAAAACGAAGCACCCAGAAGGAATCACCCAATTGGCATGTGTAATAATGTACATGTATAGGAGAGGAAATGATTGCAATTCACAGCAGTTGCGCCTTTATCCGGATAAAGCTGTTACGAAGTCAGTTAGTTGTAGCGCTACCTCTCGCTCGGATACAAGCAGAAACCCAGCGTGGCAGAGACACATACAGTTTACAGATACTGTTCTGAGGTAAGGAATGCCAGATGGTGTCCAAATCGTGGGCCAATTCGCCGACATTCCGGTATGGGTGTAGGTGGGGTCCCATCGTGTTTGATCGGTGAGAAATCGGATGATCGGGCTGGCCTTAGAAGGGTGTCGACATTACAGAGACAGGCCCGGTAGAGCTGTGCCGTGTGTGGCCTTGTATTATCCTGTTGCAAAATTACTCGGTGATGTGCTACAGGAATAGCAGCACAACAGGTTGTAGAATGTCGTTGACGAACCGTTGAGCCGTGAGGGTAGTACAAAGGACTTCGAAGGGTATCCAGCTATCGTAGGAAATAGCTTCCTATAGACAGTCAGATCGGGTGTCCCAGCCCTGTGCCGTTGCACGGTAAAAGCAGGATCTGTACGCTGGCGCAGGTCGGCTTGTCTCCAGACACACATGCACTGGTCATCGGCGCTAAGGGCAACCCGTGACTCATCACTGAAGACAATATGACACCACTGGGCATTATCCCTCATCGATCGGGTCCGACACCTCTGCAACTGGTGCCTGCAATGCTCTCTGATCAATAGTAAGCGGCGGATTGGTCTCCTCGAATGTAATCCCTGTGCTGCAACTCTTCTGGCTACGGTCCGAATGGCCACTTCTGTACCTGTGGAAGACTCAACATGGCCACGGATTGTTGAGAGCGACTAATTCGATTCTGTTCGTGCGGCTCTCACAGTAGCTCGAATCTCGCGTTCCACCGATGCTCTCGGTAGTCCACTGCCCGCGTGCCACTGGATTGTGGTGCCCTGTTCGACCCATTGGCGCCAACATTGTCCGATTACCGGGTCGCTCTGATCCAAATGCCTGACGATACGGCGACTTGACCAGCCGGCTTCTCTCAGCCCAATTATACACTGCCGGAAAGTGAAAAAAGAACACCAAGAAAGAATTGGCGGATAATCATGAAATTTACATATGTTAATGGGGTCGAGTTTACGTACGTGTGATGTTAATTTCGGGACCAACCGGTGAGCGCTTACGCCACAGCACGGCATAATATGCAAATTATCGTCGGTGGTATTTAAGGAGTACGGCAAAGTGAATGTAATCAGTCGTCGGCTACGGACACGTGCGAAGACCTTGAAGAAGCAGCAATGCCTGGACATGGAAGACTTGTACGATTTCAGCAGTTATCAGACTTCAAGTGAGGTCGTCTAGTTAGACTCCGCGAGGCCGGGTGGTCGTATTGTCGTAGTGCGGAGCGAGTTGGACGGGAAGTATCGGTGGTAGTATGATGGTGGCGTAGATGGTCCGAGGAACATTCCCACACGAGAAGACGTGGAACCGGAAGTCGCAGACGGACTGATGAGCAGACCGATCGACGCATAAGAAGAGCGGCATTGTCAAGCAGAATATCCACTGCGACGCAAATCCGAGCTGCCGTTGCACCTGAGGTGACTGTGCGAACAATCCGCAACCATCTACTGGATGCAGGACTACGTGCACGTGTGCTTCTGGCATGTGTACCTCTGACTCCAGCCCACCGTCAGGAACGGCTGTAGTGGTGTTGCCAACGTCTGCACTGGAGAACGCAATGGCGATCTGTCGTGTTCAGCGATGAAAGCAGATTCTGCTTGGGAGCCTCCGATGGCTGTATGCATGTTCGCAGATGCACAGGGGAGCATCTCCACCCTTCTTGCATCCGCCAGCGACACACAGGGCCTACACCTGGTCTCCTGGTGTGGGGAGCGATGAGCTATCACTTCCGTACACAGCTAGTGTTTGTACCGGGTACGTTAAACAGCACCTCCTACATCAACAACATCATTCAGCCCGTTGTTGTGCCATTTGTAAGATCGGTCCATCGTGGTGTTTTCCAGCAAGATAACACATGCCCACACACGGCATGTGCAACGCAACATGTACTTGAGGGTGTGAGACAACTTCCATGGCCTGCACGTTCACCGGATTTGTCCCCCATTGAGCACGTGTGGGATTTTATGGGACAACGACTTATCCGGTCTCCACGGCCAGCAGCCACGACCATCCCCAATTTACGCATCCAGGTTGAGGATGCTTGGAACTCAGTACCCCAAACTTACATCCAACATCTGTACGACAGACTCCATGCCAGAATTGCACAGTGTGACGCAGTTCGTGGCGGTTCAACCTCTTACTAACCATGTTACATGGAAATGTTATTTTTCAGTTTACCAGCAAATACAGCTGTATTTTGCCATAATGTTTTGATCACGTTATCCTCTGTATTCCGTTATTATGCTGTATAAATTTCGTTGGTATCGGACGTCTCCTTCTTGGTGTTCTTTTTTCACTTTCCGCCAGTGTATATCCTCTCGCAAACTCGCTCGACTTCTCGTGGTGTGCACAGATCTGTCGTCGTGGCATCCTGGCAGTCTGGAGATTAATGTACCAGTAATTCTCTGTCACAATTGTCCGGTACGTTGATGCATTCTACGACTTGTTGCGTCGCCCTTTGCTCTTGATATACCCTTCTCAATGCGGTTCCCATGCACTGTCGCGGGCTACTCTTTAGTCATTGGTAATTATTTTTTAAATAATCATTTGCATATTTGGCCCTGAGGTACTTGCATGCATAGTTTCATTGGGATCAAAGGACTTTCTCGGGGTTCTTCGTCCTTTTCTTCTTCTTCTTTTTTTTTTTTTTTCTTTTTTTCCACAGAAAGTGTGTGCTTTAACTGCAAAATAAATAAATTCGAAAATGTTGCACTGTTTATCATTTTCTTATTGAATAGTGTTAAAAGAAATTTTTATTGTATTGCAATAGCATTTTTCTTATTGCTTTCTCCTCCCCTAGTTTAATACTGATAATTATCAAGTACTCTCACCTTTTCTATTCCTCAAATTGACAACAAATTAGCATATGAAAAAGAAATAAAAGTTTTTCTTTTTCTTGATTGAAGGTTTAACGACCACCGTGAGCAACTCAATGGGCTATAAGCAGTCGCCCGTCCCTAATTTAGGGTCACTGGTTCCAGGGAAGGGAGAGAGAGCCTGTGCCGTAAGACAAACACAACATCCATGCCTCACTGGGATCCAAACCCGGACTCGTCTTGGACGAATGGTCATAAGCCAGCGCTTAGACCACTGCGCCACCCGAGCGGCCAATAAAAGTTTCAATGATACTCTTACTCGAAAAACTATGGTTCCCACTTTTCCATTTTCAAGCTGGATCTTTTGCACTTAATCCTTATGCTTCTGTTTCTGATAATTGCAGTGGAGGTATAAAGAAAATTTTACGCATCTTTTTGACGTAGTAAAAGAAAACGCAGACCTCAATTTTCTGATGAAAGTAATAAGGAAAAATGTTTTCAAGGAACTCTTCACACTCTCGCTTTTTTGCACTGACGGATGAAATTCTTACTGTCCAACTTTTTTGGTCCATGACATTTGTCTATGCCATGGACGGCTGAATCTCTTTGATTTAGAGAATCGTTCGCCGCAAGAAAACTCCTCCACGAAAAGTCATCCACCCTTTTTAAGCAAAGTACTGTGCACAAATTGAAATTTACCCGTATTTTGTTACGTGGACGGCTTCTCCGGTTGTCATTGTCTTCAAGTTTTTTATTTTTACTGGATACCATGCTCGTTGCCTACTAATTTGACTAATTTCCTCATAACGTAAAAACAAGGTGATTTTCTAAAGCTGAAGCAATGGAGAGGGCACGTTTTGTATTTGAAACTCATTCCAGTTTCATGACAATTTATACAAAATGTATTGATAAATTTAGCGAAACTCCCTTTTCAGAGCCTTTTGCATTAAATTTGCCAAGTAACTGTAGCAACTGAAGATGTACTAATAGCCAGTTTTGCCATATGTATCAAACTCAAAAAGAACTTTTGCCGTAACTGAAATGGTCTCTCGTAGCGTATAGCTGAAATTTATGAACTGTTAGTGAAATTTAAAATGGCTAAAATTTAATGAAATTTTATGTCCTTCATTCGCAAAAATAATTTTTGAAGAATCTGTGAAAACCACATTTATTGTGCTTCAGTACCTCTAGCAAGAAATTGATGAGTTAGATTCAAAAATTTAAGTATTTGAGAAAGAACTGTTAAGCCTAATCTGAGAGGCACACAAATATTTCTTCACAAGAGAACTTTAATTTCTTGAATGTTCGACTTTGACAGCCTTTAGTCGTAAATTCACAAATAATATGGGATATTTAAAGTGCCAAATTTAGTGCCCTTTGATTTCCTATTAGCCGCAAACATTTTTTTTTAAATATCTGTAAAAACAAAAAGTTTGATGTGCGCGAACAGTCAAACTGATTACATTAGCACTGTTTCTGACAAAACGTCCTAATAATTTATGATAGAATCGCATTTCAAAAAGTGCAAAAACATTTTTCTTGACTTTACTTTTTTTTTTTTTGTTAATCTGACGGATGGAAATTTCTGAGGCGATAAGGGGGGGGGGCCCCAGAATTGTTTAGCACCTAGAGTCCCAAAAGATTTAAAGTCGCCTCTGTATGTAGTAGCCAACACGTTTATACATGGGAAATAAAGGAAGTTTGCAGGAACGGTGGATTTGTAGTTTATCACTAAAATAGCACCCGCATGGGTCTGACGTTTTATTTTCAGAATTCTTTGCTTTTCTCGTGTAAATTTTAGATGCTTTTGAACACAATATGCAGTCAGTCCTGATAAGACCACTGGTGTGGGCTCTGACGTTTAAACATAACTGTTAAAGTACGGATATATCTATTAATTTATGAAATTAAAATTGCACAATTATCCTATCAAAACTGAACTTGCAGCACCGGGCAATTGCTAACATTTATAATTTACATTTTCATTTATGGAGAAAGGGAATAAAGTGCTTGAAACCATTGTTAGAGAGATTAGTTCCCCCCCCTTCCAAAACCAGTAAGATTTACAGTGAAGTTATTGTTAGCTAGGCTGCCGAAAATAAAAGATCATTTGTAAGGAAAAAGGAACAACCCTGTTGCCTATTTATGTGCATTCATTGTTTTTTATGTAAACATAGCACTAAACGTCATTAATAAGAAATGTTGCCATGAAACGACAAGCTGCGTTTCATATTATAAAAAAGAAAACGTAAAAAGCAAAAAAATAAGTAAAGAATAATGGGCATATCTTACTCTCAGTGGGACTTTTGCTACTGTACCAACAATGAGAGATGTTTTAGGTCAGGCTTATGTTTAGTTGTTTTGAGAGTTATGCATGCTGCGCTGGTTTCGTCAGTAAGTCTGGTTCTATAGTTTGATTTGACAGAGTTCATCACAGAAAACAATGACTCGCATAAGTAAGTTGAAGAAAATAGTTAATATTGTCATGGCGAGATTTTTGAGACAGCTAAAATTTCAAGTATAGAGATCCACAGTTTTAGAAATTCATTTTCTGCAGTATTCTGTGATGATCCTGTCTCCAACCGCTTCCTTTCAATGTTCTCCAGTTCAGATCTTAAGTCGACGAATTTTTGTTCCCAAATTGAGCTGCTTTGTAAGTCAGTCAATCGCATCTCAAAATTTTCCAGCCCAATCCACTGTAACATTTCCAATTCTACATTCAGTTTGTCTGATGCTACATTGTCTATGCGCTTTATGAATTTTGCAGTTTCTTCAAATGACCTGAACTCAGTAAATCTTAAAGAAAATTGTTGAGCAGGTGAATCAATGATACTCGAAAATTGCGTTTGAAGACTCTGAATGACTGTGTTCTTATTAATTTGAAGATTTGTCATTGTTCTTCAGGTTGTGAAATATTTAAAACTGCCACTGTCAACATCACGTTTAAAAATTAGCAATTTGCTTTCAAAGGCTTTTATGATATCAAACATAACATCAAACGTTTTGCCTGCTCCCTGTAATTTGGTGATCAACTCATTTAATTGTGAGGAGAACTCTGTAAAAAACATCACTCTACAAATCCACATATCGTCATACAGTTCCTGACAAGTAAATTTTGCATTCGTCAAAAGCAAGCTGATTTCATCCAAACACTCAACAAATCATCTGAGAACAGAACCTCTACTAAGCCAACGGGCCTTGTTGTACATAACTAGGCCTGTGTACATAGAATCCACCTCGCTCAATAAATTTCTAAAACTTCTTTTTTTCAAAGCATGCGCAGAAATAACATTAACTGCCTTGGTCACAATTTTAATCACTTCTTCAAGTTCCTTAAGGCCAGCTTTTGCACAAGTCTCCTCATGTACAATACAATGAAAGCCTACCAGTGGATGTCCAACATATTTTGCAAATAAATCTACAAAACCTGATTCTTTACCGATCGTGCTGGGTGCACCATCAGTTGTCACAAACTATTTTGGAAAGGTCAACATGTCAGTTAGACAAGCCACTTCCGCTCCTGTGGTATGTTCTGGTAATGTTACTAAGTCCACCAGTTCTTGACATATTTCATCAGCCCTACAAAATCGAGCAATAATGGCTAGCCTAGATGATGATGTAACATCAGTGCTCTCATAAATCCAAATGGAAAGAAATTTGCATGAGGCAATATCTTTCATTAGCTGTTGCTTTGTTTGTGTACATCTTTAATATCTGATCTTTTACTGTGTTCCTGCTCAGTGGCGCATCTTTAATACGCTTAATAATTTTATCCTTTTCTGGAAACTAGCCATGATTCTTTAATATACTCCCCATCACTGAGTGGTTTTTAGTGTTGAGCAATAATTTTCAAAATCTCAACTCGCTGCAACTAAGTTGAAACCAATTTTTGCAACACATTGGACTACACTGTTTTGTTTTTGAGTTCATGAGAAATATACCCTTTGTTCATGCTCACTTTTATTGCAAAGCCATTTATGAACAATTTCATAATGCCGCTTTACAGAGCAAGTCCTGCACACAACCGTTTCTGAACATAAAATGCACTTTTAATGCTTTATCTCCCTGTTGCACCATTCTAAATCTTTGAGTCCACCATTTTTTGAAAATGCCTGCTGCTTCTACCTTCATTTGAATGTTTTTGTTTCTTTGCCGATTGAGCTGACATTCTGAACAAGCTGAAAAAGGTAAATACAATATAAAAAAATCTCTCCGATAAACATCCAGTGTTCACACAATAGTAACAGGGGCAAAACACTGAAGCAAGGTCAATGGCAAAACGCTTACTTCTGGTATGACCCAAATACTTATGCGCCGCTGGGTCTGCGAGGATTTCACAACGTGCCCATCTGACGTCACATGACGTTGCAACAGCTTTCCTGACACCACGCTCATGTGGGAATCTTCTCTGAAACACTTTACTGCTTCCGGTGTATAGAAATCATTAGCTGCTCTATTTCACAGTAATGATGATCTTTATATTTATGTTATATTTATGGTGTTTAAAGAAATCAAAGGTTTTATAACAGGTACTCACTGCTTCATGTGTATAAAAAAAAAAAAAAAATGTTTGCTACTTTATTTTCCAGTCGTGAGATAATCGTCATATATTTCTAGATTATTAAAAATATCATCATATTAAACGAAGGGCAGGCACTGGCTACCATGTGCCAACAAAATTCTTTCGCATGGCATAGGGAAATGGCAACGAGATGGTTATCTGTGCTTCATGAATGACTGTGTCAAGTGGAGCTGTCCAGATGACTTCATGAAAGAGATCAGTAAGTTAGGAAGCTAAATGGTTCTCTGCCCCCTCTCAAATAAGAGCTGGAAGGATATGGTGCAGGCTGCATCATACCTGAGGCAAACAGTCAAGGGCACTTGTGCTCTTTATGGTAGAGTCCCATTTCATTCATGAATATATTTAATTTAGCAGCAGGAGTAAACATGAAATAATGAGATTTAACTCAGGTTGTGAGTTTTCAACACTTGATGAAAATGAAAAAAAAAATTGACAACTTGTTCAAATTTTCAAAACCAGTGTGAACAGGAAATTTTAATATCATTTTTTTTCATTTTTACCTGGTAGTTAATATACTTCTTTGGATGAGGGAATGTTAAAGAAAAAAATTGTTCCAGGATTTAATGAAAAGCAGAAAATATTAGAAATACCTCTGCAAATTGAATTTCTGACATGCTTGTTTCAAGAGAACATGGAATCATCCCTGCAATATCTGGTAACAAGACCATTATGGACACGCATAATGCTATATTGGCCTTATGCCATTCCGTGTTTGAGGGTAGTACTGTGCATGCCAATGGTACATACAGGACATGTTATAGCTCCTATAATGCTTCTGCAATGAAAAATCAACTTAGTTTATCACTGTAACCTCATTCTGTTCTTAACTACATGTTAAAATATTTCTGTACCATTTTAATCTTCTGACTTAGTGAATTTGTAATTAACTATGCTTTTATTCTTAAGTTTTTATTTCATTTTTGACTAAATATAAAATTGAGAACATTGGTAGTGTTTTCAAATGTTTTCATATTCCATTTAGATCAGATATATGTATGTATGGGGGGGGGGTTAAGTTATTAATCATATAAAGCTCATTTTCATGCACACATTTCTTTCTTCCATAGTGTACACGAAGTCATTGTGTCATATAGGACAAGTAATCAGTGGGCCTCTGTTACAAGCACTTGAATTAAGAATAATCAATAATAAATTAAAATCGATAAGACTTCAAAAAAGAAGGAAGAACTTGCAAAAAAACTGGAACGTATGTTGGAGGAAGATCCACATCTGCGTGGCCGCATTTAGAGTTTCTCTTTAAATAATTGTCACATGTTTGTTTTAAAATTTTTGTACTAATAAAGATTTCTAAGTAAAATTAGTGTGTTTCTTCTTTAACATCTGTGTAACACAGATTATTTGCCAATTTTTATGTTTGCCCTTTCATAAAATAAATGTGATAGTACTGGATCAGAAGAAATGCCCTTATAAGAGCTTTAATGTTGCCTAAGGCCCAGCTTCAAAGCAGGTGGGTATTCTTTCATAGCATGCAGATGAACACTAAATCTTCTGGCAGACATTTTTGTACTCATTTCTTCATTGGCTGGTGCTATAACTTTTACAGGTTCAGTTCTTTAATCTAGCAGCTCTTAAACCTTTACTGATGCACTTAGCATCATCTCGTTGTTGTATGTCACGTGGGTTGTGTGAAGATGCCTGTCAGTATGGATTTCCTCTTATGTTCCTTTTTTTTTTTTTTTTTTGTTGGCGTTGTGGACATGTCAGTAAAATTATAGAAAACTGTCAAGTATGGATCTTATGGAAAGAAGTTATTAATCAAATAGCTGCAATGATGATTTTTTTCTGGAACAATATTTACATCTTTTGTTGGTGCTTTAGTTTTTTTCTATGGGAAGGGGGGAGGATTTAGAATCATCAACAAAGCAATCAGACATCTATCTCTGAATTGCTTGCATTTACTGCTCATCACATAACATTAATCACATCGGAAAATTTTAAAATTACATCACTATGGAGTGGGAATCAAATCTGCATCTCCCGATTTCCGTTCAAGCATGCTATCCATTACACTACCCAGGATGATCAAGTCCCAAGTATCTGAGTGTTAAGAATCTGAATATTCATTGATTATCGCTGATCAAAGCAAATTCTGTTTCTTCATAGTGTAGTTGAGTATATCACCAGTATCTCAGGTGAATTCTGGAAGAAATATTCTCATAATTGTGGAAATTTGCTAGTTTTCTGATGTGATTAATGTTACATGAACAGTAAATGCAAGCACGTCAGAGATGTCTGGTTGATGAGTCTAACCTATTTTCACGTATTAAGAAAATATTTCTTCCACAGAATTTAAGGATTTAGAAATTGCACAATGTAACTTCCATTATTGCATGTGGTAGTCGTAACATTTGCCAAAGCTGATGGGTGTACTGTTTCTTTTTTCCTCGAGTATCTTCATCGCAACTACTTGTTTTTCATAAATTTCGGAATGCAGAAAAATGTTCAAGCCTTGCAAATTGTTCAAGCCTTGGAACCTAATGATGGGCCCACACGTGTGACATTTGCTATGAATATTCTTGAATGAATAGATGAAGATAATGATTACCTGAAGCGGATTCATTTTTCAGACAAATCAATTTTTCATACTTCAGGTAAAGTAAACGCGCATAATGCCCATATCTGGGGTTCAGAGAACCCACGTGGTTTTGGAGAAACGGATGGATAGCCCTAAAATCGTTTGGTGCGGACTAATGCACAACAAAGTAACTGGACCATTCCTTTTTATTGAGCCCACCATTACATCTGGTATTTACCTCGACATGATGCAGCTGTATGTTGCACCTCAATTAGAAGAGCTGTAACCATGGGTAATGTTCCAGAAAGACGGTGTGCCCCGCACTGGGGTGTACCTGTCCGTCAATTCTTAGATGACAAATTCCCTAACAGATTAATAGGCAGATATGGTCCTATACCCTGGCCACCAAGATCCCCAGACATTATGTTCCTTGACTCCTTTTTATGGGGCTACATTGAGGTTAAAGTTTATGCAACACCAGTTGCAGATATTAACACTTTGAAGGGAAGAGTAACTGAAGTGTTTGCAACCATCGCAGATAACATGTCGCAGCAGACATGGAAAGAGATAAGAGTACTAACTGGATGTTCTCCGTGAAAAATAAAAGGAGCCCACACTGAGGTATATTGATGATCCGAAAAAAAACTGTAGATTTCAGGTAGAGCTATATTGGCAAACCATATATGACTAACGTGCGTGGTTCATTTTATATGATTTACCGTAATCAGGGAAAGACTTTAGACACACCCTGTATTATATATCATCATCATTTGTCAATCATTATCAATCCACTGCTGGACGAAGATCTCCCCAAGTTTCCTCCACAGCGGTCTGTCTTGTGCCAGTCTCCTCCATGTCATTCCCACATACTTTCGAATTTCATCCACCCATCTCCCATGTGGTCTTCTTCTGTGTCTTTTCCTGTCCATATATATACTAGCTTTACTACCCAGTACATAACGTATAGAATCTGTAGAATCAAACGGACCAAAAGTGTTACGAATTATTTAACACGCGTCCAGGAGGCACAGCACTTGAACACTGACTGAACAAAATCCGTTAACAATTTGTTATCGACGATCACATGCATCACTTGCTTTCAGTTTCAGATGTCTTTGAGGGGCAAATCTCTGGGATAAAAAAAAGTTAAAAACATATCTTTGCAAATATTATATGAAACTGGCAGAAATTTTAATGAACACCATAAATCGTTAATAGGAACATGACCTCCAAATTTCGCCTGAATCAGTAAATAACTTTTTTAAATTAGTAGTCAAAATTTTATTAACAGTTTTTGCGTATATATTTCTGTTTGCTGATGAATTAAAAATTCCATGCCTATTTTTAAAAGTTTTGACCGGATTCAGGTGAAATTTTGAGGGACTCCTCTTATTACTAATTTATATCGTTGATAAAAAAACTCGGCCCGTTTTGTTAAGATTTCACAAAGTTCGTTTTTGCATTTTTTTATGCACAGTTCTCAAAGAACACAAACACCTGTGGATGTGGCGTGGCGATGAATGCAGGCACGTGCTTTCAGATTTGGAACAGATAACGTTGATGTAGCAAACGACGCTGACTTTATTGATTAGCTTATTAATTCATTTATAACTTGCGAACGGAATAACTTGGAGATTTTTAAATAGTTGCATTGACCTAGAAATTCCAGTATGCCACAGTTCGGCATTCGAGAGTTTTTGCTGCTTCAGACAGACATTTTGTGTTTTATATATTAGTATATATTCTGCATGTCATTTTAATACCCCTAAACTGTGTGGAATATCATCCACTACACAAGTAAAAGATATTAGATCAGATTTGTTTCCTCAATGGATACTCATTTATTAGTATGCATGCTTGATTTTAATCTTTTTGTTGTTGGAAGTTGCTGTTGTGGACAACATTGTTGTTCCTAAATTCTCCTCACCCGAATGCCTTCACACTTTCCAGAGGAACTAAAAAACATAAAAATGACAAACATTGCAAATAATGAATCCTACCAGTAGAACTGTAGATAACACTTGATGTTAATCTGTGCCACTGACAGAGAACATTATTGCAAGTTTTCATGATAGTGAAATTCGCCATACTAGAAGTTTGCTAAAATTTTCAGAAAAAAAAAAGGCTGTTGGTTACTGCAGTCACTTCCAGAAGGCGACAGTTCTGTTCATGAAATCTGGACCATAAACAGTATATCCGTTTTGTATAAATACCATTTATAATGGAAGAAAGAAAAATAACTACCTTAATTTCATAACAATCTTGTGAATATTTCCTCTGAGCTACCTGACTGCCAGATTCTGTGCAACATGCAATGATATACAAAAATGTCCCAGTATGTGTATGTTGATGTGACTGCTGCTAAAGAGTAGGATACCAATCGTGAGTATCTGGGAAACGGCATCACCTCTAAAAGGATATGCATTCACTGAAACGTGCACAAGTTGCAGAGGAGTCTTAAATTTCAAAAGCTATTTATAACATATTGGCAAACACTCACAAAGCATTAATTGCTCTTATATTGAAGGCCTTGGTTAGGACTTTTGAAACAAATGAGGAGGTTAAGTTACAACAAAATTATATTTTCACTATCTCAGGTCAGTACTGAACACCTCCCAACCTTAGCTTTTGTATATCTATAACTCTCACCATAAAAATGGAATTCACAGTTTTAGAGATGGAACTTCAAATACAAACCAACATAAAAAATTTTGACTGTCCTGGTGGCGCAGTGGTCTAAGAGCTGGCTTACGAGTGTTCGTCCGAGAAGGGCCCAGGTTCAAATCCCAATGAGGCATGGATGTTGCGTTTGTCTAACAGCACTGGCTCTCTCCCTTCCGTGGCCCTAAATTTGGGATGGGCAACTACTTATAGCCCACTGAGTTGCTAATGGTCATTAAACCTTCAAAAAAAAAAAAAAAATTAATGAAAATTTCTTTCTAAGTACAAAAAAAATCATTTTTGATTTAATAATTGTTCAGTATGAAAATCAAACATGAAATAAAAATGGTGAGTCTTGCACAGACTTAGTTGGTTGTATTATGTACAATTTATTCAGTTGTGATCAATTCAGTAAGATCACCCCTTTTTATCTAAGATTGTTGGGAGAGGGTGAAGATGCTACTGCTTTACTCCATCTATCTGCATGACAGATTGCCTATACACACCTTCAGTATGAATGAGGAACATGTTATGGCAAAGCTGTCAGTAATTATTTAAGCATGAATAATTTTGTTGCTGAACATAATTTTTTGAAGTTCATCACAATCATGAATTGGTTTTCATTTCCATATGAAGAAACATTTATAAATGCTATTGGTAACTTCATAGTCGTGGATGCATGCATGATGCCAAAGTAGACAATACAGCTTTATATCTTGGTAATATTTGTGTGTGCAGTATGCTGATGAAATAGGGACAATCCTTTTAGCAATGAGCAAAAGTGAGCTGCAGAGTATGTTGTCCCAGATGAACAGTTTGTGTGAAATTCAACTGTGTATAAATAAAAGAAAAAAATCAAAGTTATGGTTTTTAAGTGACAAACTGTTAGTACTGAATGCATGATCAGTCAAAATAATACAGAAGATCAGGTGAATGAATTTGTTTTTAGAAAACAAATTAGATGATGGAATTAGTGAGCGAGTGAATTCATCTTTGAAAGTCATAGCTGCTTTAGGATTTCGTGGGAATGACAGGTTCTCCAAGTCCTGAATGGCTGTGTATGAAAGTGAAATTTTTCCTACTCTGGTGTATGTCAGTGAATCCTGGGTACTGAAGAGAAACTTAAGGATAGTTTGTGTACTAGAGAGATCTACTAACAGGGAGGGGCAGTTTTAGCAAGACACATTCAGAATTGAAGATGTGTTGTAATATGTGTAATGTGAAACAAAATGCTGTTAATAAGGTGAAGACAAATATTCTTAAGTGGTTTGGCCATGTTGAAAGAATAAGTGGTGAAATGCTTACTGACAGAATTTATTTAGTCAAAGTGGCAGAAAAGGAAGGCTAACAAAATCATAGGAGGACCAGATTCAGGAATGTCTGCATGAGAAAAAGCTGAATATAAAGTACAAAATCATTCACCAGGGAAGGATAGTTTCAAAAAATGTGTAAGGTGCTTAAAAAGTAAAGATCAAACCCCGATCTGGGGTTTTCTAACAATTCTGCAACATCAAACAAGAAAATTGTGGGTTTTTTTCTCCCCATGGTTCTAGGCAATGGAAGACAGTTCAAACTTTCTAACATGTGACTGGAGCTTTTTAGCCTGAATTTAAAAGATCGTGTAAGAGATATGTATGATATGCCACACTAAATGTGATATATTCTCCACCAATTTGTCAGGAATAGGCTTCTTTTTTGTAGAGCAAGTAGTTTTTAATTACAGGAGTGAAAATCACTCTAAAATTTGATAACTTTAGGGTTCTGGTTATTTTGAAGCAAATTCTAGGGATAAAATAAACTGCCATATTTCTTTAAATTACAGGAGTGAAAATCACTCTAAAATTTGATAACTTTAGGGTTCTGGTTATTTTGAAGCAAATTCTAGGGATAAAATAAACTGCCATATTTCTTTAAAAGTTTGGATAGATCAGCAGGGTCAAGGTGGATTTATGTTCAGGCATTTGAGAATTTTTGATAGAATCCACCACTGAGGGTTTGATTTATGTATGTATCTGTTGATAGCAACACAAATTCTTTCTTAAAGACCACCTGTAGTACAGACATTTAAGACTCAATAGACAGCTGAAAAAGCACTGGTTTTACGTTGGATAGAATAGTTTGGTCTTGTATGAGGTGGTAAACTAACAACAAATGGTTTGCAATAAATAGGAGTAATGAATGCATCTTCACACAGCATAAAAATCACATCTAGAAGAGGAAACCATCTTGCTCCAGTTCATAAGTAAACTGGGTCTAATGATATGGTTGTTGGCAACAGTTGAAGTAATGAAAAAATCTCAACCTCATAGAGAATGAAAGTGTTACCTATGTAGCTTACACAGAGGTCGAAGGAGATCCCATTGGGTTTTTCTTCAAAATGTTTCTTATAAATTTCACAAAAAGTAGGAGATAGTAGGCTTCCCATTGTTTGACCACAAATGTGTCTATAAAATGAAATAATTTTGAGAGAGGCATGTGTTGACCAAAATTACCTCTTCTGATTTTAATTGGGTGAAATGGTATGTTAATCTTTTTAGACAATCTATAGCTGCTTGTATTGTGATGTTAAGAGAACATAGAAATAATATCCAGCGATATTAGTGTCTCATTTTGAGAAGAGTGTAGTTCAAATTGTAGTCTCTTAACATTCTAATACAAGGAGCTATGGGTTGTCCAAAAAAGGAGTATTAAGCACACACCATTTCACCCAACCCAAAATAGAAGTTACTTTTGATCAACATATGCCTCTCAAAATTTTTTCAACTATTATATGTATCATTTTGGATAACTCATTTTTCCTGATATCATAATTAATTTTGTGCATATTGAACAAGAATTCTGCTCCAAATGTGCTGTTTTCAATTAGTTGTATCTGCTTATTGGCTCCACCAGAGCAAAATGAAACATTGCTTTATTCTTTGTGCTGCACAAGTATACTTAAACAAGCTGAACAAAAATTTCTTTTCTTTGTGACCCAACTTTCAAAATCCAACACTTGTACATACAATGGGCAACATAAACATGTCCTAAACCCACACTATAGGTCTGTGAGGGCCTAGTTTGTGCTAGGAAGTTTAGCATTTTGCTCCCAAATTAAAGAAAAATATTTATGAAATATTCAATTCATGAGGCAACCTTAAGGGGTTGTCTTATGCTATAAACATGCTTTTGATTAAATATACATAATATCTAAGGTATTGTTACCTGATATTGTCAAAGTATTTTGCACGTTGTTGCTCTGTGAGGCACGTGCTCCAGGCCCGAGAGTTCTTTTATGTTACGGGTTTTGGTTAGTTATAAAAAAAAAAATTTAGAAATAAAACAATTAGGTTATATATTTTCAGTTCTACATTCATTCATTTGCACAATCAAATGTTTTAAATTTACAATTAATTAAAAGATTGTAGTAGAAAGAGTTATACTCAGCGGGTCAGGAGACTTCTCACAAGGGGTTCTGTTCATAGTCACCACGTTACGGCGAGCGCTTTCTGTACTTTCATACTACCATCGTCGGGCCTTTACTTCTACACGAGGGTTCCTTGCGTGTGTGTAGTCTTGAAGTTGCATGTCGGGAATCGAAGGGAAGGTTTGCAGCCATTGTATGTGTTAAGTGATTTGTTTCTCATGTGTCGCCATCTATTGGATGAGTTGGTAGGTATAATTCATTTTTGTGCTATTATTATTTGTTTGTAGAAACAGGTGTATTATTTTTAGTTTTTATTTAATGGTGATTTTTTTTTTTTTTTTTTATAAGTGATTTCCAGGCTGTGTCTAGTGTGGTGGAGTCTTGTAAGTTGCATATTTTATCTTTTTTTTTTTTTTTTTTTCAATTGCAGCGCTTTCGGAAATCCTTAATTCTTTTTTGTTTGTGTGGGTGGTTAGTAATTTAATATTTTCAAAATCAGGATATTGTTTATGTTTAATGCAGTGTTGGATAAGTGCAGTTTTTTTCTTATTTTTGTTCCAGTTCTTTATATGTTGATGTAATCTTTTTATTAATCTATTTTTTGTGCTGCCAATATAAGAAATGTGGTCCCCAGAACTCTGTGAAACAATAGGAATTTCATATACACCTGCTGATTATAGTATACTATTGTTATATTTTTCCTTATAATTAATTCATCAATATTCTGAACAGAATGACCAAAAATAATGCTGTGTTTCTTAATTAATCTTAAAATTTTTCCTTTTAGTCCTCTACTAATAAAAGAGAAAGAACCTGAAAATTTTTATTTCTTCTTTGGGATGTTTTGACTAGACTCTTTTAATTTCTTTTTGTATTCAAAAATCAGCTTTTTAACCCTACACATGGTTTTAACATACAAAGTGACTTTAGGATGTTTTCGAAATTCACAATTGGAAAGGAAACTAAAAAATCAGCTTTTTAACAAAAACAGTTAAAAAGCTGATTTTTGAAAACAAAACGAAATACAAATTTTCAGGTTCTTTCCCTTCTATTAGAGGACTAAGTGGAAATTTTTAAAGATTAATGAAGAAACACAACATTATTTTTGGTCATTCTGTTCGGAATATTGGTGACTTAATTATATGGAAAAAATATATAACAATAGTATACTACAATCAGCAGGCATATATGAAATTCCTATTGTTTCAAAGAGTTCTGGGGACCACATTTCTTACATTGGCAGCACAAAAGATAGATTAATAAAAAGATTACATCAACATATAAAGAACTGGAACAAAAAGAAGAAAAAACTGCACTTATCCAACACTGCATTAAACATAAACAAGATCCCTATTTTGAAAATATTAAATTACTAACCACCCACACAAACGAAAAAGAATTAAGGATTTCTGAAAGCATTATAATTGAACAAAAAAAAAGATAAAAATATGCAACTTACAAGACCCCACCACACTAGACACAGCCTGGAAATCACTTATAAAAAAATCCATAAAAAAAGACAAAAAAAAATGAACATTACAAAAAATCACACCATTATTCTACAAACAAGTAATAATAGCACAAAAATATCTACACAAAAATGAATTATACTTATGACTGATACCTTATCTTACGACTGATGTCCAATAGATGGCGACACATGAGAAACAAATCGCCTAACACATACATGGCCGCAAACCTTCCCTTCGATTCTCGACATGCAACTCCAAGACTACACACACGTGAGGAACCCTTGTGTAGAAGTAGAGGCCCGACGATGGTAGTATGAAAGTACCGAAAGTGCTAGCCATAACGTGGTGACGACGAACCCCTTGCGAGACAGCTCCTGACCCGATGAGTATAACTCTTTCTACTAAAATCTTTTAATTAATGTAAATTTAAAACGTTTGATTGTGTGAATGAATTAATGTAGAACTGAAAATATATAACCTAATTGTTTTATTTCTAAAAAAAATTTATTTTATAACTAACCAAAAACCCGTAACATAAAAGACCTCTCGGGCCGGGAGCACATGTCTCGCAGAGCAACAACGTGCAAAATACTTTGACAATATCAGGTAAACAATACCTTAGATATTATGTATTTTTAAAGAAAAATATTTTGACTCGCAAAGCAAAGCTTATAAGTTAAATAGATGACGAAGATCACTAAGCGAAACGAAGGACCTGGAGGTGCACCCTTCACCAGATTCATTAATTACAGCTAAAATTGGCAAGTCCAGCTGTAAGATGAGTCTGAAATTAACCAGTTTATTTCTTTAAAGATGGAAATCAAATTGTTTTCATCATTTTGTTGACTTTAATTTCCTTTAACAATATGACCACAGCAGTGTTCTGGATTTGAATAACTACCCTACACACGATTTTAACATACAAAGTGAATTTAGGATGTTTTTGAAATTCACTTAGGACCACCCCTACCTAGAACCGCAGCAGCGGTCAACTTGACTGCTATGAAGTTTTCATGTAACAAGATAATTACTTGAGATTTGACACCAGTTGGGGTCTTTGGATGTCATACAACACTTAGCATTCCCAAGCAATGTCTATGTATGCAGAGGAGTTAGTGACTAAAACATATGGCTTTCTTTTCCCATGAAATGTTTACATAAACACTTTTCAGCTTCACGAAACCAGAAGGCTGGGCTTTTAGCATGATTCGTTGCTAGAACAGCAATAAAGTTCAAAGTATTTACATATTTGGAGATCAAGAGGCTACCTTGTTTACACTTAAGTTTGGAGCAGGAAATCTGTTTACAATTGTAACAGAAGTAGGTAGTCAGGCCTAAATCTCATCTGCAGGAGAAATTCCTAAGAAATGACGAGTCTCTTTGCAATACATTCCTTTTACCACTGAGGTAGTTCAGTTCAGTAGAACAGCTTTGTTTTTTTCATTGTAAGAGCTCTGCATTATTTGCAATAAGTGGCAGAGAACACCAGATGAAATTCTATAATGAGCCGGGCCAGGCCAGGCTTTCCAAATTAAATACTGTGCAGACTTCTGACCCACAAGCCAAAGTACATTTTTTCTAGAGCAGGTGTCAATAAAAACTTTCATTTCTTAACAAGATTCATATGCACACTCACTGAACAAAAATATTTTCACATTTTTGAAATATTAAATTTGATTTCAGATTGGGTGTTTATTTGCTATCAAAAGGAATTACTGATTTATTTGTTTCAATCATTAAATAACTTACCAGCAGAAATCAATATGCAGTAAAAGGTTATAGTTCATACATAGTAGAATCACATTATTGTGACCAACCACCTCCTCCTTTTGACGTCAACAGTGCGTGTTGTGAGCTGGCTTGGATACAGGGTGTTTCAAAACTAATGAAACAAACTTTAAAGGGTGATAGAACACACCAAAACAAGCACTTTTCGTCAAAGAATGCATGGTCGCAAGTTACATGGTTAGGAGCTGAAGGGCATTTTCCGTTTCCCCACACACGCCGTCTTTCGCAACCCAAAGACAGAGGGTGCTTTCAGGTGCACGTATAAAAGTGGTGGTTTTCGCATGCACCGTCATTAGCGATTTGGAATGGATCAATATACGAATGACAAGGCGGACATGCATTTCGTCTTCAGTCTCACCAACAGTAAGCAAGCCCAAAGGCTTTTCTTTTTGATAGGAATTTTAACCACCACCGTGAGCAACTCGATGTGCTATAAGCAGTCACCCATCCCTAATTTAGGGTCACTGGTTCCAGGGAAGGGAGAGAGACAGTGCCGTAAGACAAAGAACATCCATGCCTCAACGGGATTCGAACCCGCACCCCTTTCAGACGAATGATCAGAGGTCATCGCTTAGACCACTGCGCCACCGGGGCTTCCCCAACAGATGTGTGCCCGATCACAGAATGTTTTATCGCTTGCACCGCCAACTGTCCAAAAGGAGATCCTTCATTGCCACCATGCACGATACAGGTCGTGGAAGAGGTGCATGTATGGACCAGCAATAATCCACACGCAACATTCCTACCAGCTAAGTTTCTCAGTAAATGTTTGGACAGGTATCGTTCACGACTATTTGATTGGCCCATATCTTTTACCAGAACGTCTGGATGGGAGGACGTACTTTTTTCCTTCAACAAGTCTTGCCTGAATTGATCCAGCATGTACCAGCAGCCATCCGCCGTAACATGTGGTTCCAGCATGATGGAGCGCCAGCTAATTTCAGCACTCAGGTGCGTGATTACTTGAATGCCACATTTCCAAGCCAATGGATTGGCAGAGGTGGACCCATCGCTTGGCCCCCACCATCACCAGATCTGTGCCCTCTGGATTACTTTTTATGGGGACATCTTAAGTCCATAATGTACAACACTCCCATCGATTCCAATGAGGAACTAGTTGCCAGACTTTCAGTCGCAGCTGTACGGGAAATGCCTGGTATTTCCCACAACATACAGGCATCTTTATGTCGACGATACAAAGCGTGTAACAGGAGTGGTGGTCACCCTTTTGAGCAGCTGTTGTAATTGTAATTAATTTCAGTATTTGCTAAAATGTTTACAAATTTGATGTACTTTTGTGATGCCACGTTTTTTTTTTTTTAATTTTGTCTGCAATAAAGCTTTGTTGTGCCGTTCCTATCTTTGTGTTGCAAAAGACTGCGTTTGTGGGGAAACGGAAAGTGCCCTTCAGCGTATTCTATCACCCCCTTAAAGTTTGTCCCATTAGTTTTGAAACGCCCTGTACAAGGTGTGCTGTAGGCATTCTGAAAACATCACTCATTGCTGTCATGGATAAAAGGAGCGATTTATCAGATTTGCAAAAAGGGATGATTATTGGCTTTCGGGTGAAAAGTGGCAGTATTTCTGAAACAGCACACTTTGTGAACTGTTCATGTGCTGCTGTGATTAATGTGTATTGTGATTGGAGAAATGGCACCTTTGCGGATAAGCGGCGTGAAAACTGCGGAGCAACACGCGCCATCAATGTGAGAGGTGAACGTCGGCTTTGAAGGTGCGCTAGGGCTGATCGACACGCTACAGTGTAGCAACTCACTGGCCTAATGAACCACGGGGCTACCGGAAGTGTGTCTAAAACGACAGTTCAGCGAACCCTGCTGCGTATGGGGTTCCGATGCAGACAGATGGTCACTGCACCTATGCTAACGAAGGTGCATCGGCAGAAAAGGCATACATTTGCACGGCAGTATTGAAATTGGACCTCCGCTGATTGGCAAAAAATTGCTTTCTCCGATGAGTCATGTTCTCTGCTTCATCGAACGGATGGACGTTGGCGTATAAGGCGAGAAACATTAAAGAAAAAACACTCTTCAACCATTGCTGGAAGAACACAAGCTGATGGGGACAGCGTTATGGTCTGGAGAATGTTTTCGTGGCATTCTCTGGGTCCACTTATACCCATGGAAGGCACTATGGACCAAATTCGTTATGAATCAATCCTTGCAGACCATGTACACCTGTACATGCCGATTGCCTTCCCTGGGGAGGATGAGATCTTCCAACACGACAATGCGACGTGTCACACAGCTAGAAATGTCCGAGAGTGGTTGGAAGAGCATTATGAAGACTTCAAAGTACTTCTATGGCCCCCAATTCTCCAGACTTAAACCCAATTGAGCATCTGTGAGACCACCTCGATTGTGTTGTTCAGTCTACGTATCCTCCACGACGCACCCTTCAGCAGCTGTCAGATGCACTGCAGTCAGCATGGCTCCACATACCTGTGAACACTTTCCAGCACCTTACTGAGTCACTCCCAGCCTGTCTAGCTGCTGTCGCTGCACACGGCGGTTACTCTGAATATTAGCTGGTGGTCCCAATAATGTTACTCAACTGTGTAAATTTAGAAAACTATTGAGAAAAACCACCTTAATTCAGAAAACTATTCATCTAACCTCTATCTAATAAAAACAAACTTGAAAAATTAACCACACATATTAATATCAACATAGCTTTATTTTCATGAAAGTAAACAGAAGAGAAAGAAAATACTATGTTTGTATAATTTTTTTGTTTGGATCATAAACATACCTCTTGAAATTTAATGTAAACTTTATGGGTGGTAAATTAATATTTGTAGAAGTAGCACTTTTAGCAACCTTTTTAATGCTTTCTAGTGAAGTGCAGGTTTCATTCTGTAGTCCATTTGGTATCCGTATTTTTACTTTACCACTCTGTCCAAATCCACCTTCAATTACCCCTTCTTCTCCATTAGAAAGAAAAACTTTCAGTCCTACAAACAGCTGAATGTTGGTTTCTTTTAAACATGGATCGTCCAACCACCTCGTACTTGTTCACCATCCTTTCTACTATACCTTCTTTTGTTTTCATTTTGTATACTTTGAGGCTAGGCAACATGGCTTCAACTTGTTGTTTGCTGGGATAAAGTTCTAAAACTTTGCCATGAAAAACCAGGCGACAAACATTAGAATGAATATCAGTATCAAGTTTGGATCCTATAAGTAAACTACTTTTATTCAGTATAACAGGTTTTTCAAATTCTAGGAGAGCATACCTTAGTTCAGTTTTTAAATTATTTGAAGCTGTAACATCTGTATCACTTTTATTGGAACTTTCCAATGCATCTAAGTAGAAATATTCCTTACCAAAATCAAAGGAGCTAAGGGAATTTTCATCTGAATTATTTCTTACTGTTTCAACATCTAAGCCAAAGAATGAGCATTTTGCCATTACTGTGTCATGCATAATGCTGATATGAAACTTAGCCTTTGTAGAGCATGGCCCCTTAAAATAAGGTATTTTGTGCACTAGAGCAATTACTGCATCCACAGCTTCCATATATCCAGGACTACACACAACACCTCTTTCTAATAATTTAGAGTTGAACTGTGTGACACAAATACCAGCTCTTTCACCTTGCATAGCACTATTAACAGGCTCTTTAAATATCTGGATACTCTTCACTTTACGGCTGATTTTCACAGAGGGAATTTCAACTGTGTCGGAAAGGGAAACAGATCCCTGGATTACAGTTCCAGTTATCACAGTTCCTTGTCCTTTGACTGAAAAGCAATGGTCTAAAATGAAAACAAATGGTCCCTTTGAGCTTCTTTGTGGCAAGTATGTGTGGCGACAGAGTGCATCAATTAAAGTAGTGAGCCCTATGGGTTCTGAATTTCTGTCGGTTAATCCTCCACCAGGCTTAGCTGCTACAGGCACGATTTCTGCATTAGGAAATTTCGTTTTCTCCAGGGTTTTAGATATTTTTTTCTTAATTTTTTCAACTAATACCTCTCTTTTATCCACATTAAGTAAATCAATTTTATTAAGCACAACAATCATGTGATCACAAGTGATTTCTCCAATCACTATGCATTCTGCTGTCTGTGCTTGTATACCCTTTGTAGCATCAACAACCAAGATCATTAGATCAATTATCTGAGCACCACCCATGATGGTTCGAATAAGGGAAGCATGACCAGGACAGTCCACAAGAGTAAACTGCAGTGTTTTAAGTTCTTTGTTTGCATTCATAATGTGTTCTGGACAATCCACAGAAAATGAGGAAAATCCTAAATCAATTGTAATGCCCCTTTCTTGACTCTGGGGGTTTTTGTCGAATGATGCTGTACTTGCTGTAGTGCTTAAAGACTTTACAAGCGAAGTTTTACCACTATCAATGTGGCCTAATACACCTACATTGAAATTCAGAGTAGAATTCATTTTACAGAATGCAATAATAATCAATATGATCTCAAATACAATGAGGTCTCTGCAAAAAACTACAGAATGTTAAATTAGTTGGCACTACTCTGTGGCTGGAAATTCAATATTGCAAGTTGGTAAGTGCTCATGCAGAATGGGTAAAACTTTGCTTCCGTTAACTTGCGGAAGATCAAATAAATAAAGGCTCTTCAGATGTCTGCAAAGACAAAAGAAATGGAACTCTCAACATGACACTTCTGTAAAATAAATCATTAAAGAAACAAAACATACTTTTACAATAAAAGTGAAATTAAAAGCATGAAAATTTATTAACATTAATGGCTATAAATAAGATCACATTTATACCATAAGTGTTTAAAATGTTAAAAACCTCCAAAAAATTTGGTAAAAAACATTTTAGAATTTTTTCTGAACATCATCAGGACCTTTACTTGTAACAGATTTCTCATGCCTGTCTGAATGTCATTGGCATTGAGTCTCACTTCAGCAGACATTTAGTTCTCCCATGGAAAAATACCTACAACTTACGGTTAAAGGCACATCATTTTTCCAGTTTTTAACAAGGTTTTTAAAACTATTACTACATTTTTTTTATCTCTAACTAAAATTCCTATTTTTTTTTACAATAACATCAGCCATGCTTTCAGTGTTTATCTTGTTGGTTTAAATCAAATCCTCCCAGTTTCTTCTAAAAATCATGTACTTTGTTTTTTCTTATTAGTGCTTCTACACTTGATTTCACTCCTCCTCATATTACAGGAGTCAAATAACACACTGATGAGATTTTCCAATAGAATTTCACTTCCTTCCATCAGACAAATGTTATTTGAGGGACTGAGAGTTCCAATGAGGCAAAATGTTCAATAGCAATTTTATTATTTTCAGATGAAAAATACTGCACTAATACAGTCGATATGCTCTTATTGATGTTTAATGAGAAAGCATTATGTTTTAAAGATTATATCAATTTTTCTTTAATGGTTTTAGTCACACCATATTTCATTTTGTATGCTGTAGTAGTACGTGACATATTAGTACTATGAAGAGCTTTAGTGTCCTTAGCTCAGTGGCGGCTTGTGGTTGGAAAAATAGGTGAAGAGGTACAAGAGCAGAATGAAAAGATATCTACAGTCTACAATGAAAATTCCTTAATGAGGACTTACCTATTTTTTGTATATTAAATCAATTTTTCTTCCTTTTAAAGCTGCAAATTTGTCGATTATGTCGTCATAAGATAGTTAGATGGTTGTTTCTTCGTGAGCATCAATAAAATGTCTTCCTGAATAGAAATATTAGCCAAAGTAGCAAGTCTTTCTTGGGAACTAGTGTTTCTTGAGCAAGTTTGTATTCTTTTAAGAAAACTTCTTTCCACTGGTACACTTGTAGATGGAATTGTTAAAATGAGGAAAACCAATTTATAATCTGTAAACATGTCTTTGTCTCCGTGAAACACTCGAAGGAGTTCTTGAGTCAATATATTCCTTAATTTTTCATCGGCATATACAAGACTCAGTTCATTTTTAAGGCGCTGGTGTTTAGTAAATATGTTTCCGTAAAAACGTAGATTTTCAAGAGCGCGAGAGGGAAAACGTGAATTAAATTATTCGAATTTGGTTGTGTCAGCAAGTCAGACAAATTGAAGTTTCTTACAGTCTTGAAATCTTATATCCATTTCCATAAGAATGTGGTCCAAATTTCAAGATACAATTGTTTATAATTTTGAAAAATTATTTCCTGTGTAAGAGCAGGATATCCCCGTGCTTATTTCTGGGATTTCGCTAGCTTTTCTAAACTGTGTTTCAAATACCTCATCGTTCCTTTTATGGCTCAAAATTTCAAGTTTTTTTGTTTTTTTTTTAATTTGAGTTACACAGTAGTTTATGTTTAGTTAATTTTTTTTTCAAAAGTTCGAATAATAGATCGGTGGAGCCAAAAATGTAAATTTGAAAGTGTTCATATCATTCAAAAAACCCTTGGCAAGATGAATTGATTTTTTGTCTGATTGTTCGCTATTCGTCAGAAATCCGAACACTTCCTTCAATTTATCCCAATCTTCAACAACTACACTTACTAATTTCGAAGTGGCGGACCATCGAGTTTCTGTTATGGTTGGTCTGCATCTTTGCGGTTGTTGATACAAGTGTATAAGACCGCTTCGCAGAATGGTGAACAAACGAAGCAGTTCCACTGAGGCTTGCAAAAAGTGTTCGACACTTAGAAATTTTAGAAAAACTCTGGTGTAATACAAGATTCAAACGATGAACTAAGCAATGAACAAAAACAGCTTGAGAAGCTTTATCCTTGACTTTTTTCTGTAGCCCATTTAAGTGTCCAGACATTATACTTGCCCCATCGCAACATTGTCCTATTTATTTGTGTTGGTAATCAGACTGCTCCAAAATTTTGTCTAGCATTTTGTATAAAGCACCTGACGTTCTATCTTCACTCACATCATGGGAACCCAAAAATCCCTCAACCAATACACCTTCCGAATCAACAATAAAAAATTATTTAATTTTTGACGTCATCGTTTATACAGTATATTCAGAAATACATTCAATTAATTCATTTTGAATAGTTTTTTATCCTTTCGTATTGATCTTCAATTTCTAAAGAACTTCTTCATATCAACAATCAAAGTAATTCAATGAAATTTCCACGACTTATCGAGCCCATGCTTTCGTCATGGCCATGGAATGTTTGCTCAAATACAGTATAGACTAATACTGCATCAATCACTGTCTACAGGAAAAATCTATTTAAACGAACGTTTTCGTTCAAGTGCGTTTTCAAAAGCCTAGCATTCTTCCTCAGGGCATCGGCAATGGTGTTTTGAATTTTTTTCAAAATTCCTTAACATTAATCCGCATTTCAGGTGTTCGCTAGAATCACAATGTTTATGAAGTGACTGTGTTACACTTAATAAATCTGAGAATCCGTCTTTATTCCACGCCGAATGCTTATTTACTAAAAAGTAAGCAGGGCCAAACAAAAAATAAATTAACACAGAAGTGCTGCAAATCCATTTATATTCAGTAAACCAACAATTTTTAAAATTAATATTGTTAGATTTACAGCTCTTCTTTATTTTGTTTTTGGCAACAATTGTCAGTGAATCCATCGGTCGTCCTTGAAGCAAAATGTCTCTTTTATCTTCCATCTTTCCACAGATTAAATGGGGTTTGCAATAAATTACAAATAATGTCGTCCACAGGATGCATACTAAAAACTATATTTTTCAGTTAAATTGTACACAAACCTAAAATATCAGTTAAAGCTTTAAACAAATAATCACAAAGCACTAAAGAACAAATTCCTTTCGGAAAATAATGTACCACAGCACCACAAGGAAAAAGCCCTAGTAGATTGCAAGGTACCCTGGTAGTCCACCCGCTCCACCGTGATCTCTGACGACTTTACGCTCAAAAACTGAGAGATGCAGAGTTAAGGCGCTGAAGCTGAAACACTTCACTTGAGCGAGCAGATTGGGGAGGGTGATGTCACGGTTACCATGACAACTCGGCCGAAAACTGCAGACTTCCAAGCACTCTCATTTCGGCTCTTCACTTGCACTGTTTTGCGTATAAGGATTTGTTTTCCATATTGAGCGCACCATGTGAATTAATATCTATTCAAATTTTTGAGTATTTCGGACCTGAATAAAGGCAAAAAGAATATATTATAAAAATATACTGAATAAAACTTTATTTTGAATAAAATAGGTGATGAGGTACTTCACCTACTTCACCTGAAAAGCCGCCACTGCCTTAGCTAAAACTTTTTCAAGTTCCAGTACTTTTGGACCAGCAGTAAAAGGTAGAGACTGTTCTGCTAAAAATGAACATATTGTGGAATGAACTCTAACTTTTCTGCTGTTTAAATAAATTAAACTTTGACCATTCATGCTTGAATTGCTACCAGCACCATACGAAAATAGCTGTAGCATACCTTTCACAGAGTTTTTAGCTTCCACATGTTGTGATGATGCCAAATGACTTATTAAACATTTTAAACCACCACTCTAGTATTTTATTGATTTCCGGCACCAAATACAATAATGGGCTCATCTATCTTTCTGCACCATCATTCAATTTGATAATCACTTTAATCCAATTTCATAAGCCAGTCCATGCAAGATTTATTTATAACATCTTTTTCTAACATCTTTAAAGCACACACCTCTTCTTTAGCAATAAACTTCATTATCAATATATTAGGCATACAAATTAATTCATGGCCTTTTTTCCACAAAGTCCATGTTTATTTTGTAAGGATTAACTTACATTTTAATATGCGAAATAATCTCCATCAGCATCTAGACACTTCTGCCAATGATTGGGCAGCTGTCGAATCCCATCTCAGTAAAACGATAGCGATTTGGAGTCGATGAAATCGACAATGCTTTGAGCAACATCATTGGGTGTTTTGAAGTGCGAACAATCTAAGTGGTGTTGGAGGGATCAGGACAAATAGTAATCCGATGAGGCTAAATTTGGAGAATACGCCGGGCGCAGGAGAACTTCCCAACCGAACGCAGTTAGGGTGTCCTTGGTGGTTTTTGCCGTGTGAGGCCTTTCGTTGTCCTGCAGCATTATCACTTGCAGAGTCTCATGGCCAGTAAATGGTCGTTTCTGCTCCACTGCATCCCTCAAATGATGAAGTTGCTGTTGATAACACTCAGCTTTGACATTTTCACCTGGTTTAAGCAACTCATAAGACAACACACCCTTCATGTCCCACCAAATGCACAGTAAGAGTTTTTTGCCATGAATATTGAGTTTTGCAGTCAATATTGATGCTTCACCAGGGCTGACCCATGATTTTCGCCTTTTAGGATTGTTGTACAACACTCACTTTTCATCGCCAGTCACTCTTCTGTACAAAAAATTCTTCTGGTTGAACCTGGACAGCAGGAAAACAGCTGTGTTATAGCTTCGCCCTTTGTTGTCAGGAGAGAGCATGTGAGGAACACAATGGCTTGCCTTGTGAATTTTCCCAAGCTTTTGTAGGTGAATAGAGATTGCTTGTTGGGTTACCTCAAGTGCTTGAACAAGCTCTGACTGTGTCCGATACAGATTTTCAGCCAACAGTCCTTCCAAATTGTCGTCAATCACCATTTTGGGTTGGCCGGGATGTGCAAAATCTGCGACATTTAAATTTTCTTCCCGAAACCTCTGGAACCATTTTTTAACCATTTTTTACACATGCTGTAGGACACAGAAGCTTCCCTTAAGGCTGAAGAAAGCCTCGCTAGCATTTTTTTTTTTTTAGCTGGAACACAAAAAGCACGCAATGCCTCGCATACTGCTTATCGGATGTCATTGTGCTTACTCCACTTTTCACCTGATTTGTAAGGTTCTGTCAGCTGCAGCGTCAAATTTTATGGTGTCGTCTGTCAGTCTTGCACAACCCCTCACAAGGCAGTGCCACACGTTTTTTTTTTTTTTTTTTTGATTGGAGGTTTAACGACTACCGTGAGCAACTCAATGGGCTATAAGCAGTCGCCCGTCCCTAATTTAGGGTCACTGGTTCCAGGGAAGGGAGAGAGCCAGTGCCGTAAGACAAACACAACATCCATGCCTCACCGGGATTCGAACCCGGACCCCTTTTGGACGAATGATCAGAGGCCATCGCTTAGACCACTGCGCCACCGGGGCGGCTGCCACACGTTCAATTTACATAAGTGCTACGGTGGATTGTATTTAGGGGCCCAAAATTAATTTGTACACCTAATATTTCAAGCAAATTAATCCACTAACATAAACAAAACGCGTTTGTCAATGAAGCACATGGTGGAGCAAAGTTGAGATATGCGCTGCGTGCAATCTTTCAAATTCAAAACACACTGCAATTGTACTATGCACCACCAAAACCAAAAAAAGGCTGTGCAAAGGGCAAAGCCATAAACCACAGAGCATTCTTGTCTAGCTTAGCTTATTCTGAGGATGGTTCAATTTTCACCGTAATTATCACTTTTCAATCACTGCATGGGAAAACAACCTTAACCTAGTTCGCGTCTTAAATCGTGAGCATGATATACTCCAAGCATGCAACAAAATTAAATGGTCTACCCATATTGAGGCATTTTCCTTCCGTACTTTGGAAGCCTGAAATGGCAATTCACAAATTTTCTTCTACTTTCGTTGCAAAGCACAATGATAAGCTTTTACTAACTCTTAAAATTTCCTCATTTTGTATGGGTTTTATTTTTAAATTAGCAGAATTTAAATTTTACATTTTCTCCCCTGAACAACGGGAGCTCAAATTTTCGGAACACAATCACTCCTGATATATATATATATACGAGGTCTGTCCCAAAAGTAATGAGAATGATTACAAAACAAATGTATTTAATCAAAATAAATACCATGAGGCCCGATTGCCTTCGAAGTAAGTATTGTGGAATTGAACATACTTATTCCAGCAACGCTGCCATTTGTCGTAGCAGTGCTGGAAGTATTCATGTAAGCGGCTCTGCCAGCCCTCGTCGCGGCTGACTGGATGTTTGCAACAGTACCAAAATGGTGTCCTTTCAGGAGCATTTTGATTTTCGGAAACAAAAAAGTCACACATTGCCAAGTCAGGGCTGTAGGGGAGGTGAGGAAGGGTACGGGTGGTTTTTACACACCAGAACTCCCTCACAGCCAATGATGTGTGACTTGGCGCATTGTCATGGTGGAGGATTTACGTTTTCGCAAAGTCGTGATGCATTCGCAAAACCTTTTTCTTCAAACGTTCCAGGACCTGTAGGTAAAAAGTTTGATTGACTGTCTGTCCTGGTGGTACAAATTCTTTGTGCATCATTCCTCGACAGTAAAAAAAAACGAGCATTGATTTCACTTTTGATTTGCTCATGCGAGGTTTCTTCAATCTAGGTGAAGAGGGAGTGTGCCATTCTGAACTATGCCTTTTTGTTTCAGGATCGTACTCAAACATCCATGTTTCGTCCCCAGTAATCACTCTTCGCAAAAAGTTGGGCTCAGTTGTCACACGATCCAACAGTTCCTGGGAAATGAACAAACGATTCTCCTTCTGCTCATTGGACAAGTTTTGTGCAAATCTTCCTCATGTTGAAATTTTACATAATGATTCGATGAACCACTGTTTTTGGTACTCCAACCTCATCTGCGATTAGTCAGACATTGAAATGTTGGTCCTGTTTCACAGCAGCCTTGATAATGGCCACATTGTCATCGGTTCTTGCCATTGAAGGTCGCCCTGAGCGTTGCTCTTCATCAACGGCTTTCCTTCCATCCTTGAAGGCCTTGTGTCACCTGAAAACTTGGGCTGAAAGCTGTGTCCCCATATGCTGTCTTCAGCATCTCTAAGGTTTCTGCAGCTGGTTTTTCCAGTTTTACGCAAAATTTGATTGCCTGCTCGACACGCCTTCGCATTTTCGTACGTAATGAGTGTGAAAAACAAGGATGCACATTTTTAACAATCCAACGCTTCAAAAGGCCTGCCCTCAACTGAGGACGGTCCAGCCATTTACCTGAGATACCCATGTAACAACTTGCAGTACCACCTGCGGTCTTCGTGGCAAGCGTCAACAAATAATTTTCATTACTTTTGGGATGGACTACGTACAGTGGAACTCTGTTATAACATCCTTCATGAGACTTATAAAAGAATAACCATTGTAGGCAATGGCTGTTATTTAATCATCTGAAGTAATACTGAAAAAAAGAATTCATACTTTAATATTTCTGTATCTAGTAAAAGTAACTTCCCTATTTTCTGTAGAGCTGTAGTAAAGTATTGATTAATCTAATAATTGTATAGCATAAATATAAATATGTATTTTTACTTAAATACTGTATGTAGTAATTAATACACATGCACACAGAATTTGCCAATTTAATCCAAGATATTAAAATACTACATGCAGTAATCACGCAAAGAAATCGCGAATTGTCAGTTGCTTCACACTTTTTAGTTTCATTTTTTTTGTACAGTTGTCTACTGAATGTACGTGAAAGAGAAAGTCTTCATCTTCCACAAGATTCATTTCAAAAAAATTTTATAGTATTGCAATTGATTCTAAAGCCTTCGCACAAGAAATGTGTTGCACTTCGTTCTCCTCATCATCCTTTTCACTTGCCTTAAAATGCTTCAATGAAACTGATGTAATTCTTGCCACATTTATTTTTACTGTTTCTTCCCCCAAAATTAGTTTTCTTCCTCTCCTTTCATCTTAGGTAAATAATCTGATCTAGCTGATAGGAAATTAAATCCTAAATGATTTACACACCTTTGAATAACAACAAATTTGAGCATCAACATGCAATAGAACCTCGGTTTCACGTTTTTCACTTTTGTATGTAATTTTGCACTGGTCGCGAGTATTTTACTGTAGTTTCTATAGCTTTTTCAATTCATTTATACGCTTTTTACGATTATACGTTAAATTTCAGATTATTAAAAATACTTGGTTTGTTTGATTCTTTTATACATTTGGGATGATGGTTTCTTGCAGCCATGAAACAGATGATGCTACAAAAATTTACTAAATTATATTCCCAGTTCTCTTTTTTTTTCTCTGAATTCAAGAAATTTGAAACAAGCAAATATTAGTGAATATTTTACTCAGCATTAATGCTAAATCAACTAATGGCCAAACTGCTTTGAAAAGACTGATGCTTATAAGTGAAGGATGTGTAATTGGAGTACTGAATATGAAACAAAATCATATTCAGATTTACTACCTAAAAAGGTAAGGTTTTTCTTTCCATTTATTTATTTATCTCGTGGTGCATCCTGTTCCCACTAAAGGGGCTCTGACGACCGCCCATAGCGGTATAACTATACCATCGGGATTAGAGGAAATGCTATCCCACACTCACCAACCCGCTTGGCCAGTGTGGTGAGTTATGGCCAAACCCCTCCAAAATGATTCCACAACTTAAATCTTGGCCCTCAGTCTCCGGCAGCTGGAATGTACCTGGCCAAGGCAGCGGCCAGTGCGACATGAAGGCAGAGGGTGCTAAGAATCCCCGGAGGACCGGACTAGGCTGCCATCTTGGCTACTTACAATGGACGCTCCCTATCTTCTGATTCAAGGCTTCTTGAATTGGAAGAGGAACTACAAAGGATCAAGTGGGACATCGTGGGGCTAAGTGAGGTAAGGAGAAAAGGAGAAGATCTCATCGAACTGAAAAGTGGACATCTCTTCTACTATCGTGGGACAGATACTGGCAGAACTAGTGGTGTTGGATTTATAATAAACAAGAAACTGAAGGATAAAGTTGTAGAAGTTGAAAGTTCCTCTGACAGAGCTGCACGACTTGTTATCCAACTCTCGAAAAGATACCAGGCTCAGATTATTCAAACTTATGCACCCACCACAAGTCATCCTGAAGAAGAAATTGAAGAATTTTATGAGGAAATTTGTCATCTAAATAATAAAGGTAAGCAGCACTTGAAAATAATTATGGGAGATTTCAATGCAAAAATAGGCCAACGGCAACAGAATGAAACTTCAGTAGGTAAATTCGGTCACGGCAACAGAAACCAGCGTGGAAATACTCTCGTTGAGTTTGCAGAGGCAGAAGGGTTTTTCATCTTGAACTCCTTCTTCAAGAAAAAGCCACACAGGAAATGGACGTGGAGACATCCAAATGGGACGACAAGTGAAATTGATTTTATTATGTGTAACAAAAAATTCGTCATAGAAGACTGCAGTGTGCTAAACAAGTTCAACACAGGTAGTGACCATAGATTGGTGAGATGTAAGATGCACCTCAACACCAAACTTGAACGTGGCAAGCTCATAAGACAAACAAAATCTATTGACATAATCAACCTTAAAAAACACCATAATACCTTCAAATTGGAACTGAAGAACAGATTCTCTGCTTTAGAAGGCCTAACTTCGGAAGAAGTGGATATTTCTGAAGTTAACAGAAAAGTAACCAAAGCTCTTATGGAAACAGCAACAAAATTAGCTGGGTCTAAGAACAAGATGCATGTAAACAAATTATCAGGAAAAACGAAAATGTTGATGCAAAAAGAAGAGAGATGAGGACAACTAAAGAAGATGTGACTTCCAAAGTGGAATATATAGAGCTATGCAAGACAGTAAGAAAAAGTATCACTGAAGACGTAAGGAAATTCAACTGTGAACTAGTGAGGAAAGCAATTGAAAACAACCAAAACCTAAAGATAGCAAAGGGACATCTCAGTAAGGGAAGAAAACAGATTATGGCACTGAGAAAAGAAGATGGTTCTGTAACAAGAAATAGAGGCGAAATTTTGACAAGAGTGAAAGATTTCTACTCCAAATTATATGAAAGGGATGATATATGCACTCCAGACATCATGAAAGATACCAGTACCAGAGTTCCTCCAGTCCTTCCAGCAGAAGTTGCACATGCAATCAAGAACATGAAGCGAGGAAAAGCTCCACGAGAAGATGGAATTACTGTAGACATCATACAAGAAGCAAGTGGAGAAATCGAAACAGTACTCGCCCAAATTTTCACTCGATGCCTTAATGAAGGAAAGATTCCTGAGGATTGGAACACCGCTACAATGATCCTGCTACATAAGAAAGGTGACATTGAGGATCTCGGAAACTACAGACCTATCAGCCTCCTATCAGTAGTTTATAAAATCTTCACTAAAGTTCTTTCACACCGCTTGAAGGTAACACTGGACATGGCTCAACCAAGAGAACAAGCTGGATTCAGGAGTGGCTACAGCACAATAGATCATATCCACGTGCTGAGAGAACTAATTGAAAGAGCGAGGAATATGAACTTCCATTGTGCATGGCTTTTATCGATTATGAAAAAGCCTTTGATTCGGTGAAACCATCAGCAGTTACAATGGCTCTGAAAACCTGCGGTATTGAAGATGCATACATTAATATTATTAATAACATCTATGAAAATGCAAGTGCAAAGATTAGGCTGTTTGAAAATACAACACACGTAAAAATTGGAAAGGGAGTGAGACAAGGTGACACCATATCTCCGAAGCTCTTTAATGCCACATTGGAGGGTGTTTTTCAGTCGCTGAGCTGGGAAAACAAGGGGATAAAGATTAATGGAGATTATCTAACCCACCTTCGTTTTGCTGATGACGTAGTCATTTTTGCAACTACCCCATCAGAGCTGCAGAGTATGATCCAGGAACTTGCTGACAAGAATAAAGAAGTGGGATTAAAAATGAACTTTCAGAAGACAAAAGTGATGTTCAATGCTTTTACAAGAAATGAAGATTTATCGATTGATGGAGAAAAGCTGGAGATAACAGACACATACGTTTATCTTGGACAGCAGATATCAAGTGAGGGTCACATTGATGAAGAAATTAATCGGCGCACGAAACTTGCCTGGAGAGCTTTTGGAAGAAACAGCATAATTTTCAAGAGCAATATGCCATTATGTCTTAAAAGAAAAGTGTTTGATCAATGCATCCTTCCAGTGCTTACGTATGGTGCAGAGACGTGGACCTTAACTAAAAGAGACATACAAAGGCTGCAGACAACTCAAAGAAGCATGGAGAGGTGCATGCTTGGTGTAACCAGGCGAGATAAGAAGAGGAACTCGTGGATCCGAAAAATGACGAGAGTGGAAGACATCATGGTCAGAGTTAAATCCCTGAAATGGCAATGGGCTGGACATACTGCCAGAAGGACAGATCATCGATGGACAGCCGAAATTTTAGATTGGATTCCAAGGGACAGGAAAAGACCCAGAAGAAGACCACATGGGAGATGGGTGGATGAAATTCGAAAGTATGCAGGGGTGACATGGAGGAGACTGGCACAAGACAGACCGTTGTGGAGGAAACTTGGGGAGACCTTCGTCCAGCAGTGGATTGATAATGGTTGACAATGATGATGATGATGATGATACTGAAAACATTGGGTATATAAATAAGTTTTGAGGGATTTCCGATCGGTGTCATACTTATTACTGCTCGCATGTAGGTGGCAAAACTGCGATATCGCAGTACGAGACGCCAGCTGTCAGTCAGCATACGACATTCGATTGAGGTGCGAAACGTATTTGTTTTACTCGATGGAAAATGGAAATTTTCGTCCCGACAAAACAGCATTTGCGGAAAGTGTTAGTGCATTACTTTATTGCCAAGAAAAGTGCTGCCGACAGCTATCGCTTAATGTCAGAAATCTATGGTGAACATTCCCCATACATAAAAACATGTGAGTATTGGTTTAGACGATTCAAAAGGAACGATTGCGATGTCAGTGATAAAGAATGTTCTGGACCACCCAAAAAAATTGCTGATGCCGAATTGGAAGCTTTACTCAACGAGGATCCATGCTAGATTCCAAAAAGCACTAGCAGCAGCATTAAATGTTAGTCAACCATGCATTTCACAGCATTTAGCTGCCATGGGAATAATGCAAAAAGAAGGGAATTGGGTTCTACATGCTTTGCGGGAAAGAGACCTTGAACGTCAAAAAAACCATTTGCGAATTGCTTCTTCAAAGCCAAAAAAGAAAGGGTTTTTTGCATGGTATTATTACTGCCAACGAGAAATGGATATGGTACGATAACCCTAAAAGGCAGAAAGCATGGGTAAAGCCAGGTGAACCAGGTCCTTCAATGCCAAAATGCAATATCCATGGTTCAAAGGTAATGCTATGTATCTGGTGGGACCAGAAGGGTGTCATCCACTATGAACTGCTGAAACCGTCAGAAACTATTACTGGTGATCGGTATTTAACCCAATTAATGCGTTTAAAATGAGCTCTCGTGCAAAAACGGCCGGAATGGGAAAATAGACACAACAAAGTCATTTTACAGCATGACAACGCAAGACCCCATGTTTTTCGACCTGTGAAAAAGTACTTAGAAAGATTCGACTGGGAAGTTCTACCCCACCCACCATATTCGCCAGATATTGCGCCATCGGATCACCATTTGTTCCGGTCGATGCAGTCAGCAGTTTCTGGAGAATGGTTTAGTTCTTATGAAGACATCAAAAATTGGCTGGACAACTGGATCTCTTCCAAGGAACCGGAATTCTTCCTTCGGGGCATACGTTCACTGCTCGAAAGATGGGGTAAAGTTGTAGCTTCAGAGGGAGCATACTTCGATTGATATTAAAATATTGTTTTTGTTCTCCAACAACGTGTTTTGTTCACCTCAAATCCCTCAAAACTTATTTATATACCCAATATAAAATACAGAATATCTTAATCTAGTTTTTATGATGAAATTTGAATACAAGAATTAATACAAAAGTCAAAATAGAAACAGGCTTAAGGTAGCAAACAAAGTATGTATTCATACATGTATGTGCCACATTATAAATTAACATTCCAATCTAAAATTATGAAGCCCTCCCATTTTTTTCTTTTAGGAGGCATTTAAAATTTTAACATTTTGAAATTTCTTTTGTTTTGTTTTTTACATTTATACATTTTTTAAGGCCATCTCCCAGAAAAAAGTATAACAAAGGTTTTACTGTATTTGACACATGTTCTAGTTAAAAATTATTTTCAAGATTTTTTTTTTTTCTTTCTAAAGGGCAACACAAAATTCTGTTACTTTTGAAGTGTTACCACATTTACAGTGTTTTAAATCTGAAAAATTCAATAGTATTTAACCTGTTATGCACACAGCATTAACAAACAATTCACTGTCCACAAATTAAAAAACAAGTTTTAAAATACCTCCACATTTAATACTTACATCAGTTCTTTTATTGCAATTATGCCAGTGTCTGTAACATTTCCACAGCTAATTACTTCTAAATGTTGTAATGAATCCTTATTGGCATGAAGCATGCACAATGCTCTGTCAGTAAGATACATGCATTTGCAAAACTTTATATGCTTCAAATGTTTAAGGCCACCTGCAAGAAAAGGAAGTCTTCGCCTTGAAGCACAAACTAAACAGCTAAAGCATTACAAATTTCTTATAATTCAAAATACAATATGTCAACAATAACAAGAAATTACTCGCACAAACTTTGTTATATATAAAAAGTAAAATATTATCATATATGAGGTAATGATTTTTTAACAAATCTAAATATAAGAAAAAAAAACTTTTTAATACTTTTTACAGTGTCAGAGCTATGAATCAATGCATGCAATTATACTACCTCATTGAGTATGAAGAGGAAATTGATGTGTATGCATAATTATGTACAACTGTACCTTGGTGTTCTGAATGTTTTAAAGTGATGCGAATTGCACTGAAAAACAACAACAAAAAAACTTGTATTTATGAAATGATGTGCCTCATTAGCAAGCCTATTTTCTTTTCTTTAACTCTGGAATGGCCAAACACTATGTGTGCATGTTTTACCATACTGTATACTTTCTTGCAAACTTTATAACCTATCCTTTATACTAGTTTGACTTAACCTCAATGCTCTGGTTATGATTTTGTTTCAACCTTAAGAAATTTGCCTCCCAAATCCTGGCCTTGTTTCAGTGTCACTCAGTCTCTATCAGTTCTGATGGATATTAATATTTACCTGAAAACTTACTATAAGAGTAGATGCTATTAAAACAGTGATAACTGCTTACTTCAAACTTCCCCAAAACTCTAACACTTTTAATCACATTTTTTCAAGATCTTCCACCAAGACATAGTAAATTATAATTTTCCTAGCCTGTATCCCTCTGATGCATTTGTGAATACTTATATTCCTAAGAATAGCATTAGTAATAATGAATTCACCACTTAAACTCAAGTTTATGAGTTGCTTCAATTAAAACGAGTGTCATTTCCAACTACGCTGTTTTGACCCTCATTTAATCTTTTACCTCCATCTGGTTTTAACCACTATCAAACAATTTCCCTAAATCTTAGTAAAAGGAATCTAGTCCTTCTGAACTAGAGCTCTCTACTGGTCCACTGATTGTCACAACTTTTGTGCCCATGCTCTCCAGTTTGAAAATAGCCTACACAGTGCACTAACAGATTCTCACCTAAGAACATCCAGCCAATGTTCCCATTTGAGAACAAGAACTTTTAATTAAAGTAAAAAAAATTGGAAGAAAGCATTCAGTAATGAATTTTTTCTTTAAATTGCTGAATATCCTTTATATTTTTTAGCTAAAAATATTTTGTCCTTCACTCAAAAAATTAAAACCTGAAAATTTCCCCAAACTCCTGTTTTTCTTATTTTTATGCATGTTATGAACACTATAATTTTAATCCATAAAAAACATTGAGTTTCTTTTAGATTCACTGGAAATAAATGCAGAAGGGTTGAGTTTATGTTGTGATTGCATAAATTTTTATATTTCATAATTCATTATTGAGAATCAGTGTCTTTTTTCCCCCGATGTTCCCAAACGGGAACATTGGCAGGTGCTGTGAAGCATTTTTCGTCAAGAAGTTTAAATTACTTTCAAAATCTTTCAGCAGCGACACATGACATGTTTATGTTTGAGTGCGTGAGTGTGTGTTTCATGCACAATTCCTTTTAGCTCCTTCCACATAGCTCCATAAAATCTGCGATGATTGACAGGATGATTATGTAAGCACTAGTACTGACAATGCTATTATTACAGTTGCATCAAATTCCTGTTCACATGAACCCATCAGCAAACTACACTGATGTTCAAAATTAAGAGAATTTGCACATTTTGTCGAATTTCTGAAAAACCAATGGTCACATTTTAATGAAATTTGGTATGGATACATAGTTATATAAGAGAAAAAATTACCAATACAACAGTCATGGTACGCACTCATGATCGTCAGTAAGGCTCATCAACGCAGGAATGTCAAAAATCCATGTTGCAAGATAGAACATAAAATGACTCTAATATGTGGTTATGGTCCCCTCTCACAGTCATACTGGAAACAAGGCAGTTGATGAGTCCCTGTGACAGTCGGTCCCACTCCTGCAGCAACGCAGTTTTCAATCCTGGATGGTTCTCGGAGGGGGGCTGCAATTGCCCTCCCAAGAGCGTCCCAAACATGTTCAATAGGGTATAGGTCTGGCAATCTGGCTGGCCAATCCATCTGGCGAATATCCTCATTTTCAAGATGATTGTCGAACAGGTGATCCCTATGTGGACGAGTGTTGTCGTCCATAAAAAGGAACCAAGGGCCAACTGCGCCGCTGAAAAGTTGAACATAAGGCTGTAAGATCTCATCCTTATACCTCTCAGCAGTCAGGGAGCCTCTGTCAAACAAATGGAGAGGTGTGCGGCGGTCCAACATGATGCCTGCTCAGACCATGACACCTTCGCTGCCATAGCAGTCCCTTTCTCGGATGTTGGACGAAAGGTATCGGGTCCCAGGTTCTCTCCAAATGAAGGTACATCAATAATCAGTGTCCAGGCTGAATCGCGACTCGTCTGTGAAGAGAACGTTACCCCACGGAAGTCTGGTCCAAGGCTGATGTTTTCTGCATCATGCTAAACGCGCTCTCTTGTGTGCTGAAGTGAGCGGGACGCAAACAGCTGGTCTTCTGGCAAAATGCCCTCTCTCGTGAAGCCTTCGGGAAACAGTAACCTTTGAAACTCGGGTTTCAGTGGCGGCACGCAGCTCACGAGATAGCTGTGTAGCTGTAGCAGTCCTGTGGCGCCTTGCTGAGAATGCCAAATAATGATCTTCATTGGCCGCCGTGGCTCTTGGGCGACCTTGCCCAAACCTTCTCAATATCGATCCGGTGTCTTTAAACTGTTTTCACAAATTGCAGATGACACTGGGCGTTACATTGAGCTCTGTAGCAACCTGCACTTGCAATTGCCCTGCCTCCAATCTACAGACGATTCTCCACCTCATTCCGTCATCAATACGTTCGTGGCAACTCATTTTACCTGATTGCTTATGAAATTGAACCAACTCCTGCAAGAAACACAATGAATGTCGCTGAGGAATACGAACAAACTAATCGTGGAAAAAGCAACGTGTGCTTTTCATGCCCTGTACCATCACAGCTCCGCCCACACGCACATGTGCGCCTACGTATTCGACACTGCAAATTTGCATTCTTATTCGGCAGCATAATTTGTACCTTTGGTTTTGTACTTTTTGTGAAAATCTACAAAATGTGCAAATTCTCTTACTTTTGAACACCAGTGTATTTTCAAGGGCTGGGAATAATAAGATTGATGCCCTATTATAACATTACCTTATTCAGAGACATAATGAAAATATGGGGAGTGCTGATCTTGATTGTCTTCTTTTTAACAGCTATTGTCATAAACTATGCAGCAAAAAAGTGATGGAACTGGTTCACTAATGCACCGAACATGTCCTTGGTGGTAAGCAGGATCTTGTATTGTGAACTCCATAAAAATGTGGTCTCAGATAGACTTCAGAAGGGGAGGGAGTCATTACGATTCTTCACCAAGAAGGATGCCTCTCAATTTGGCCTGAACACAGTAGCCACACTCCACATGTTTCTCAAACATATTCTGACATCCACTATCTTGTACCCCCTTTATAAGAATGCTTTGTAATTTGACAGAAAAATGCCAGAAACAAGTGTTTTGAGTGTAGTATGAAAAGAGACATCAACACTATTTCCCAACTTACCATTGGCACTGAATTACGATACAATAAGGAACAAAATATATGATATAATATGATTTTCATGTAATAATGTAGAATGAATAGAACACATTCTTTCTACATTAATAGAATCGTGTAAAGACGGTGTGTGTGTTCTATTCAAAATATATGAAATTTATTATTTCAAATACACTATGTAAACAAAAGTATTCGGACACCTTCAGAAATGCAAATAAATGTGCATTTGCAAAACCAGATGCACACACATACACAAGGTGTGTTGTGTGCTGTATATAAACAGGAGAGTTGGTACACCTGTCAGACTGAATGGAAGCAACTATGCTACACGGAGCTGAACTGATGGACTTTGAAAGGGGCAGGGTGGTTGTTTCCCTTCTGGGTAAGAAATCATTCAGTAACACTGTCACTCTCCTGGGATTCCCAAATCCACTGTCGCTGACATTCACCGATGGAAAGCAGATGGTGCCACTACAGCAAAGCTGTATGCTATTAGAGGCCGCACAAACTGAGTGAACATGCCATACAAAACTTATTTCAGAATGTGAAGGCACGCACATTCTCTGCCACAGGCCTACCCAGCAGCATTGAACATGCCACTGGAACATTTGTTTGCACCAGAACAGACCATGATGACAAAGGTTACCATGATAAGTCAGCTTATCATGGTAGCTTATCATGACCTACATCACTCCAGGAAATACCAGACTAGGACTGCAGAGTTGCGTCGTCCACCGTTCACGAACAACAGAATGAAAGAGGGTCGTGTGGATGGATAACTCGCACTGCTCCCCATTTTGTTTGGATAGTACTTGGGTGTGGTGTTTGTTCAGGAAATTCTCTCAAGTGAACTGCATTGGCTCCACACTCAAGTTTGGAAAGGACTCTTGGGATGGTGTGGGGATGTTTCTGCCAGCAAGGACTGAATCCTTTGGTTGTAGCACTTTTCAGCCTCACTATCAACAGGTATGAAGACATTCTGAACAATACTGCACTACCTCTGCTGTGGCAGCAGTACTTTGGTACAAGTCCCTACCAGGGGTCCATTTTGACTGGTAGCTAGTAGCAAACTGCTAGCAAGTAAATGCATTTTGCTAGTGATAAAAAGGGGTTCTAGCAAAAGTTGGCTAGTGGAAAAATTTTGAATGTTTTAGTGTGAACTTTAAGCGCCACTGCATTGTGCGGGTAGAATATTTTAGACACACTAGGGGCTGCGCCTCTAGGCTCGCTACGCTCGTTTCCAGAATAGCGCTCGGGCCCTCCAGCTTGATCTCCAAGTGTATCACATGAAATAGAAACTGGAAAATTCATATAAATTTCAATTTTTATTGCATGTCTAAGCAAATAAGGCTTGTTATTCCAAAGTTTCAGAGTTATTTTACTGTTGTTAATTTTTTGGAAGGTTGAACTTTTGTCGTATGAACTTAAAGCACTTACTAAATTTACTACTAAGGAAAACAAAAGCGGTCCAAAAAGCATTTCCACAAACCGTTAAAGTTGACGTCAAGTAATTTTGTATCCTATACTTCCAATGGAAAAACTTTTGTACACATTTCTTTCACAATCAGTGTGTTCCCAAGGATGAAAATTTGAACATTGATTAAAATAACTTCATATTATAAGTTATAATACTTAATATTTTCTAAATCATAACCATAATTATATTAAAAATCAATAAATTTTCCTTTGGTGTTGTTGGAACCAAAAAAAAAGATGGTACGACCTATACTCTTATGACGTCAGTAGACAAACAAATGTTGGATTGCATAATTACAGTTATGTTTTAGAAAATATTAAGTATTCCAAGTTATAAAATGAAGCTATTTTAATCGATGTTCAAATTTTCATCCTTGGGAACGCATTAATTGTCCAGAAAAAGATGGCGCGACCTGTACTTTGATGACGTCAGTAGACAAACAAATGTTGGATTGCATAATTATGGTTATGTTTCAGAAAATATTAAATATTACAAGTTATAAAATCAAGGTATTTTAATCGATGCTCAAATGTTCATCCTTAGGAACGCAGTAATTATGAAGAAAACGTGTACAGAAAGTTTTCCATTGGAAGTACGGAAGCAAAATTACTTGACATTCACCTTAAATAGCTTTAGCAATAAAACATATGCATAACAAATTATCTGCATCACCATCCAGCAGGTCACGGGACTAGAACTTTCCTCTGTGGTTATCGTGAAGACGGACAAGCCGTTCGTTCCTTTTCTTTGAGTCTTTAAAAAATGCTTAAAAATCAAAAAATTACTTTTTCTTAATTTTATTTTATTTTTTATTTATTTTTTATTTTTTTTGTAAAAAAGGGATGATAGTTTGTAAGTTTTGCTGTAAAAATTGCAATGCGTTATGATTTATAGTTTGCCATATATCCATTTTTTTAAATGGATCCCATCGCGAAATAGTGAATTTTGTGAAATTTAGAAATTTAATTTCTCATAAAATAAATCAACATTCAAAAAAAGGGCAACGAGGTGCAAAAATTCGGTCATGGTACTACATACCTACAATGTTTCGTGGTTCTGTTGCTGTTAGTGTGACCGGAACGTGACCTGATAGCACTTTTTTGCTTACCTTAAGTTTGAAATACAATAGCTCTTGAAGTATCGCCAGAATCGAGAAACGGTTTATTTCAGCTTGTTCTCCAAACAATTCTCTACAAACGATGTAAATTTCATATTTTTGGGTTCAATACATTTTGCGCTGCAAGCTCGGAAAGCAAGAGTGTCACGAAATTTCTAAAACAGCGGCAGTTACTTTTTTTTAAAGAGATACAAAAATGAACAACTGCTTTCTGGGAACAAATGTTTCTTGAAAATACAAACATTATAAAAACATTGACACTAGTAGAAATATCCAGTTTCTTCAGGAAGACGCTTTAACGTCTGTAAATTCTGTTTTACACGTTCTGTAAAGTGGATACAGTCTGTGGTGGTGCATTAACTTATTCAATTGAAATATAAATCGGTTAGAAGTCCTAAAGATGTTACTTACGGAATTGCGTGTTCAGTCCAGTGTCAGTAGTTATTGAGTTTCTTTGTCCAAAGTTGAATCTTGCTTCAATATGGTCAGTTGTTAGGGTTAGTTCGAGAGCCATTTCGTTATAAGTTGTACCCTACTTCGGATATGTCCAGATGTTAGGGTTAGCTCCGTTTTGGCTATGTCGACATCATATTGAATGGGTAAAGGTTTCCAGATAATAATTAAAAATTCTTGAGTTAAGAGATACTATTTACATACCACTTGAAGTTCCACGTCATATTTGGCCTTTAGGGCTATCTCGTCAATGCTGCACTCTCTTGGAAATGCTGAGGAAGTCTTCAAAGTTTGGTCAGGTTCATAAAAAATTTAAAAGCTTTAAAAGGTTCCAGTTAAAATCGTCACATACACCACCTCATACCATCCACAGTCTCAATCACCGGACGCGCGTTTCACCTAGGCTCTACCCTGGCGTTTTCAACGGAGACTTCACACCATCTGTCGAAGTCTGCTATCTGAAAGTCTCGTGTCCACAGTGTGCATATTCCCCATTTAATCCATTGCCAATGCCATCTAGTGTCAGGTCACATCAACTTTATCTTCATCTACGTCACTCTCACCCTTCCTTTTTCTCTTCCTCTCTCTCCTCTCCCTATTCCATTTCTTCTCAGTTTCGATCAGGTTCCTCCAAGCGTACGAAAGGTCGTATGGACTGTTATTATTGCAGTTAAATGGTTTGGTCTTATTTATTATTACTGCTTCTGCTATTTGTATTGTTCTCATATTATTCTGCTGGTTTAATATTGTAATTCCTTCCTAATAGGGTATACATTGACTATCCAAACAGAAGTCAATGAGTGCTGTTTTATTCTTTCTTCTGCTCCAGTTCTTCATGTGTTCGGTCAATCTGATTTTAATATTTCTTTTTGTACTGCCTATATATTGGTTGACGATTTTATTTTGATTATTTATTATTGGTATAGAGTAGACACCCGCTTTTTGTAAGATTAGGGTCTTGCTGTGATAGTTACTAAGAGATTTCGTTATATCTCTCGTTTGTACACCAAAATCTAGGTCATATTGTTTACATGTTTTCTTCATAATAGTTGTGATCTCCGGTATATATGGTAATGATCCACAAAAATTTTTTTATCTGTTGAGTCTGTGTACTCCTTTGTTGTTTATTTCTAGGGTTGCATCTATTAATAAGGTTATTTATTTTTTTCACATCATAACCGAAGTTTATTGCTGTGTTCTTTATCCAATTAAATTCATTTTTTAGTAGTTGGGCGTTATATGTATGAGTAAACGCTCTATTGATATATGATCGGAAAGCTGCAAATTTGTAAGATGCTGGATGGTGAGAGTTCTCAGGAATGATATTAGTGATGTTGTCTGGTTTTCTATATACTTGGAAATCGATGTTATTTTGTTTATGAGATAGTAATATGTCTAAGTATGGTAAGATTCCATCCTTTTCTCACTCCACAGTGACTTTAACTTTTTCGTAATAGCTATTATATTCATCTATGTACAACTGTAGCTGGTTATCATCATGCTGCCATACCATAAGGATGTCATCCACGTATCTGCAAAACATCGATGGTTGTGGTATATCTGTTTTCAGTCTCATAGATTTTTCGATGTTCTGCAAAATCACCTCTGCCAACAAACCCGAAATCGGCGATGCCATCGGTGCTCCCGATAATTTAGATATATTTTGCCTTCGTAACTGAAATAATTGTTTTTATCAATAAAAAGAAGTGCTCTTCTTATGTCATCAATTTGCTGTGTTGGTATTTTATTTTCACACAACCTTTCAACAATGAGGTCAATTGCATCCAGAGTAGGGGTATTCAGGAAGAGGGATATCACATCAAGGCTGGTAAGTCTTATTTTCTTATTCCAATTGATTGCTTTATTCTGTATTAGTGTAATTACCTCTGTGGGACTGTTCACAGTATATTCATATTGTTTGTAGATAGGAGTTAAAAAGTAATATAGTGCTCGTTCAAGATTTATCGTAGGAGACTTATTTTTCGGAACACTTGGTCTAAGTGGATTTCCAGGTTTATTATCAACGTACTTCCAAAGAAAGCTCAAGAATCCCTGAGATTTAAAATAAATAAAGCAGCAACCAAGATCATGAAAGAAAAACACATAGAAGCCTAATTTGATAAAATATGAAAGACAAGCACTTATGGAATTACGAAATAATCCATCGATCGTAATAACAACATCTGACAAAACTAATCAATTACCGTATATCATCATCATCATCATTGTCAACCATTATCAATCCACTGCTGGACGAAGGTCTCCCCAAGTTTCCTCCACAACGGTCTGTCTTGTGCCAGTCTCCTCCATCTCACTCCCGCATATTTTCGAATTTCATCCACCCATCTCCCATGTGGTCTTCTTCTGGGTCTTTTCCTGTCCCTTGGAATCCAATCTAAAATTTTGGCTGTCCATCGATGGTCTGTTCTTCTGGCAGTATGTCCAGCCCATTGCCATTTCAGGGATTTAACTCTGATCATGATATCTTCCACTCTCGTCATTTTTCGGATCCACGAGTTCCTCTTCTTATCTCTCCTGGTTATGCCAAGCATGCACCTCTCCATGCTTCTTTGAGTTGTCTGCAGCCTTTGTATGTCTCTTTTAGTTAAGGTCCACGTCTCTGCACCATACGTAAGCATTGGAAGGATGCATTGATCAAACACTTTTCTTTTAAGACATAATGGCATATTGCTCTTGAAAATTATGCTGTTTCTTCCAAAAGCTCTCCAGGCAAGTTTTGTACGTCGATTAATTTCTTCATCAATGTGACCCTCACTTGATATCTGCTGTCCAAGATAAACGTACGTGTCTGTTATCTCCAGTTTTTCTCCATCAATCGATAAATCTTCATTTCTTGTAAAAGCATTGAAAATCACTTTTGTCTTCTGAAAGTTCATTTTTAATCCCACTTCTTTACTCTTGTCAGCAAGTTCCTGGATCATACTCTGCAGCTCTGATGGGGTAGTTGCAAAAATGACTACGTCATCAGCAAAACGAAGGTGGGTTAGATAATCTCCATTAATCTTTATCCCTTTGTTTTCCCAGTTCAGTGATTGAAAAACATTTTCCAATGTGGCATTAAAAAGCTTCGGAGATATGGTGTCACCTTGTCTCACTCCTTTTCCAATTTTTATGTGTGTTGTATTTTCAAACAGCCGAATCTTTGCACTTGCATTTTCATAGATGTTATTAATAATATTAATGTATGCATCTTCAATACCGCAGGATTTCAGAGCAATTGTAACTGCTAATGGTTTCACCGAATCAAAGGCTTTTTCATAATCGATAAAAGCCATGCACAATGGAAGTTCATTTTCCCTCGCTCTTTCAATTAGTTCTCTCAGTACGTGGATATGATCTATTGTGCTGTAGCCACTCCTGAATCCAGCTTGTTCTCTCGGTTGAGCCATGTCCAGTGTTACCTTCAAGCGGTGTGAAAGAACTTTAGTGAAGATTTTATAAACCACTGATAGGAGGCTGATAGGTCTGTAGTTCCTGAGATCCTCAATGTCACCTTTTTTATGTAGCAGGATCATTGTAGCATTGTTCCAATTCTCAGGAATCTTCCCTTCATTAAGGCATCGAGTGAAAATTTGGGCGAGTACTGTTTCGATTTCTCCACTTGCTTCTTGTATGATGTCTACAGTAATTCCATCTTCTCCTGGAGCTTTCCCCCGCTTCATGTTCTTGATTGCATGTGCAACTTCTGCTGGAAGGACTGGAAGAACTCTGGTACTGGTACCTTTCATGATGTCTGGAGTACATTTATCATCCCTTTCATATAATTTGGAGTAGAAATCTTTCACTCTTGTCAAAATTTCGCCTCTATTTCTTGTTACAGAACCATCTTCTTTTCTCAGTGCCACAATCTGTTTTCTTCCCTTACTGAGACGTCCCTTTGCTATCTTTAGGCTTTCGTTGTTTTCAATTGCTTTCCTCACTAGCTCACAGTTGAATTCCCTTACATCTTCAGTGATACTTTTTCGTACTGTCTTGCATAGCTCTCTATATTCCACTTTGGAAGTCACATCTTCTTTAGTTGTCCTTATCTCTCTTCTTTTTTGCATCAACATTTTGGTTTTTCCTGATAATTTGTTCACATGCAACTTGTTCTTAGACCCAGCTAATTTTGTTGCTGTTTCCATAAGAGCTTGGTTACTTTTCTGTTAACTTCAGAAATATCCACTTCTTCCGATGTTAGGCCTTCTAAAGCAGAGAATCTGTTCTTCAGTTCCAACTTGAAAGTATTATGGTGTTTTTTAAGGTTGGTTATCTCAATACATTTTGTTTGTCTTATGAGCTCGCCGCGTTCGAGTTTAGTGTTGAGGTGCATCTTACATCTCACCAATCTATGGTCACTACCTGTGTTGAACTTGTTCAGCACACTGCAGTCTTGGATGACGAATTTTTTGTTACACATAATAAAATCAATTTCACTTGTCATCCCAATTGGATGTCTCCATGTCCATTTCCTGTGCGGCTTTTTCTTGAAAAAGGAGTTCAAGATGAAAAATCCTTCTGCCTTTGCAAACTCAACGAGAGTATTTCCACGCTGGTTTCTGTTGCCATGACCGAATTTACCTACTGAAGTTTCATTCTGCTGCCGTTGCCCTATTTTTGCATTGAAATCTCCCATAATTATCTTCAAGTGCTGCTTACCTTTATTATTTAGATGACGAATTTCCTCATAAAATTCTTCAATTTCTTCTTCAGGATGACTTGTGGTGGGTGCATAAGTTTGAATAATCTGAGCCTGGTATCTTCTCGATAGTTGGATAACGAGTCGTGCAGCTCTGTCAGAGGAACTTTCAACTTCTACCACTTTATCCTTCAGTTTCTTGTTTATTATAAATCCAACACCACTAGTTCTGCCAGTATCTGTCCCACGATAGTAGAAGAGATGTCCACTTTTCAGTTCAATGAGATCTTCTCCTTTTCTCCTTACCTCACTTAGCCCGACGATGACCCACTGGATCCTTTGTAGTTCCTCTTCCAATTCAAGAAGCCTTGAATCAGAAGATAGGGAGCGTCCATTATACGTAGCCAAGGTCAGCATCAGATGGCAGCCTAGTCCGGTCCTCCGGGGATTCTTAGCACCCTCTGCTTTCATGTCGCACTGGCCGCTGCCTTGGCCAGGTACATTCCAGCTGCCGGAGACAGAGGGCCAAGATTTAAGTTGTAGAGTCATTTTGGAGGTGTTTGGCCATAACTCACCACGCTGGCCAAGCGGGTTGGTGAGTGTGGGATAGCATTTCCTCTGATCCCGATGGTATAGTTATACCGCTATTGGCGGTCGTCAGAGCCCCTTTAGTGGGAACAGGATGCACCACGAGAAAGCGGGGTTGGCATTTGTCAAGGAGAGGCTGTGATGTTACGCATCACCTGACCTTATTACCGTATATACTCGCGTATAAGTCGAGAAATTTGGGACAAAATGAGAGCTTCAAAGTAATGGGGTCGACTTATACGTGGGGTCTAAAAAAATCGTAAGTCCAAAAGTTCTTCTCTTGAGGCAAAAGGCAATCCATCCCAAAAGAAATCAAAATGCTGATGCGGTATTAATTACGAAATCGCAACCCTCTGAAAGAAAAAAAAAAGAAAGAAAGAAAAAACACTGATGTGGTAGAATTACGAAATCGCTAACCTCCGAATTTCTCCGCGCTTTGAGAAGTCTCCTCTCTCCTGGCTTTGCGTATCCACAGCGCAGTCACAGCCGCGCATAGAAAGCTCCGCCCTTCCGACTACCAGTTGATTGCACTGATCTTCGACGTAACGGCAAAGAATATCACGCGAAGCGTTTATATTCTTTGGTAACGGAGCCATGCAACAGCCAGTGTTAGGTGTTGCTTGTTCTTAATCGCACATGTCTCGCTTCTCCTATTATGGGTGACACGGATTGTGTAAAGAAACGGATGTCCTATAATGCAGAATTCAAGTTGAAAGTGGTTTCTTTTGCAGAAAATACTAACAACTGTGCTGCTTCACGTCAATTTGGCATTAACGAAAAACTGATTCGAGATTGGCATAAAAAAACGGACTTGGTGAAAATCCCAAAATCGCAAAAGGCGCTGCGCCATGGAACGACATCTTTCCCAGAGCTGAAAAGTGTCTTGAATGATTGGATTGTGGGCTGCAGACAAAATGGTTACATTGTAACGCGAACTGGTATACATTTGCCAGCAATGAAGCTCGCAAAAGATGAAAAGTTTGCAGCCGCAAATAACACTTTTGGTGCACAAGGTTCATGAACCGCTATGGGTTGTGTCTACGCCAGCGCACCAAAATTGCACAAAAGTTACCTCGTGACCTCGAAGCAAAGATAATGGAATTTCAAAAGTATGTAATTCAAAAGAGAAAAGAGACTGCTTTTGAACTTTCCCAAAGAGGGAACATGGATGAAACCGCCATGTGTTTCGACCTTCCTGGAAATAAGACGGTGAACCAAAAGGGCGAAAAAAATATCTTGATCAAAACGACTGGCCACGAAAAATCCAGTTTCACGGTTGTTCTTTCCTGTTTGGCCGACGGCAGTAAGCTACCTTCGGTAATTATTTTCAAACACAAAACTCTGCCAAAAAGCGTTGTCTTTCCGTCTGGTGTGCTCGTTCGTGCCCATGAAAAAGGATGGATGAACGAATCCGGAACAATTGACTGGTTAAAGAATGTGTGGAACAAAAGGCCAGGTGCACTTTTGAGGAAACCTTCTCTTTTGGTGTGGGATATGTTTGTTGCACACCGTTGTGCAGAAGTGAAAAAAACTGCAGAAAATTCAAAAACAACTCTTGCTGTCATCCCAGGTGGGTTGACATCTGTTCTTCAACCACTAGATGACTGCCTTAATAAGCCCTTCAAGGACAATGTGCGGAGGTATTGGGCAGATTGGATAAGTTCTGATTTGCCGACCGAAACCAAGGGCGGAAATCTAAAGAAGCCGGATATCGTTTTGATTGCGCGATGGGTCAAGGATGCTTGGGATGCGATACCTGCGGAAACGGTCGTGAAATCATTCAAGAAATGTTGCATTAGTAACAAACTTGATGGCACAGAGGATAAGAAGAGTTTTATGAGTGATGATGACAGTGATTCTGATGACACAGGCATAGATGGGAATACTGATGTTTATGATGACGTGCCGATGACGGAGAAAGACTTTTTTTTAACTGTTTGGCGAATCTGACTCGGAATCGGATTTTGAAGGGTTCCGATGAAGTTTTTGTGTATGCAAATTAAATTTAGTATTATATATATAATTTTTTTCATTTTCAAATGTTTTTGAATAAATTCATTTAAATTTTGTTTTTCTCATTCCGGGATCGACTTATACGCGAGTTTCCGATTTCTTACGATTTTTTTCCTCTGAAAGTGGGAGGGTCGACATATACGCGAGTATATACGGTAATCATCATGGACAGGATAGAATATGATGAAAAAATGCAAAAAAACTATACAGGACTTAGGCGTCGAAATCATAGACAAAGACCCAACAGAAAAAATAAAACGTACATTGATGACTTTCAAAAATCACAGTTTCTTTCCTGAGACGATTAAAAAGAAAGCATATCCTCCCACGGGAGCTACAACCCCGAATATCTATGGTAAAATAAAGACTCATATAGAATTAATCTGTCAAGTCATGAAAAGGTGAGTTATATTTAAATATCTGTAATCTTTTCAGCATTACAATGTGACAGTTACAGGGGTGAAATCAAAATTTGTCATGATTGATTAATGAAGGGGTCATGTTAAAGTTTCTTTTGCATAATGTTAATAAACTTTTGCTAGTAGATTATGCAATTTGCTAGTAAAAAATAAGACCACTAGCAAGTGTTGCTAGTGCTAAAAAAAAAAAAATGAAATCAAGGCCTGGTCCCTACCTGTTTCAGCAAATTCATGTTCCTTTTCACACTGTAACTCCTGTCCAGGCAGGGTTTGAAGAGCAAGATGATACCCAAGTGTTAGATTGGCTAACCCGAAGTTCCCATTTCAATCCCACAGAACATGTGGGATAAATAGGAATGACGAATCCAATCTTGGCAGGTAAGATCTTAACTCTACAGTAAGTTATCTTACTCTATGGCAAGGAATAGCCAATCAACAATTATTATAATAATTTAAAAATGAAAAAAACTAGCCATTGAAACTAAATTTATAATTTTTTAAATTCCTATTATATTTCAGTGTGATCTTTCAGTGTACTCTAAATAATGAAAACAGCAGTTTCTATAAAATTGCAACAAAATTATTATCCACACACCAATGTTCCTAAATGGGAACAATAAAAAAAAACAGGAAAAAGAAAAAAAATGTTTTGAAAATTTCAAAATGTGTATGTTATATACAGGTACAATAAGCTTTTCAACCTGCACAATAAGTCTGAAACATAGTGCAACATTTAAAAGGCTAATAATTAATGCTAAACCACCAGTGCATGGTCAACCCTTAGCAGAATAAACCATTTTACACTGGGAGCAGTTGTTACAGAAAAATTAATCTCTAAATTTAGCTGTAATATAATGTAATACTACTGGATAAAAATTAATATAATTTAATGTGGTATTTAGAATACACTATATGTATAACAGGGATGTAAGGTCAGGTGATGCATAACATCACAGCCTCTCCTTGACAAATGTCAACCCCGCCTTCTCGTGGTGCATCCTGTTCCCACTAAAGGGGTTCTGACGACCGCCAATAGTGGTATAACTATACCATCGGGATTAGAGGAAATGCTATCCCACACACACCAAACCGCTTGGCCAGCATGGTGAGTTATGGCCAAACCCCTCCAAAATGACTTCACAACTTAAATCTTGGCCCTCAGTCTCCGGCAGCTGGAATGTACCTGGCCAAGGCAGCAGCCAGTGCGACATGAAGGCAGAGGGTGCTAAGAATCCCCGGAGAACCGGACTAGGCTGCCATCTGATGCTGACCTTGGCTACATATAATGGACGCTCCCTATCTTCTGATTCAAGGCTTCTTGAATTGGAAGAGGAACTACAAAGGATCAAGTGGGACATCGTCGGGCTGAGTGAGGTAAGGAGAAAAGGAGAAGATCTCGTTGAACTGAAAAGTGGACGTCTCTTCTACTATCGTGGGACAGATACTGGCAGAACTAGTGGTGTTGGATTTATAATAAACAAGAACCTGAAGGATAAAGTTGTAGAAAATGAAAGTTCCTCTGACAGAGCTGCAAGACTCGATATATAACTCTCGAGAACATACCAGGCTCAGATTATTCAAACTTATGCACCCACCACAAGTCATCCTGAAGAAGAAATTGAAGAATTTTATGAGGAATTTCGTCATCTAAATAATAAAGGTAAGCAGCACTTGAAGATAATTATGGGAGATTTCAATGCAAAAATAGGGCAACGGCAACAGAATGAAACTTCAGTAGGTAAATTCGGTCACGGCAACAGAAACCAGCGTGGAAATACTCTCGTAGAGTTTGCAGAGGCTAAAGGGTTTTTCATCTTGAACTCCTTTTTCAAGAAAAAGCCACACAGGAAATGGACATGGAGACATCCAAATGGGACGACAAGTGAAACTGATTTTATTATGTGTAACAAAAAATTCGTCATCGAAGACTGCAGTGTGCTAAACAAGTTCAACACAGGTAGTGACCATAGATTGGTGAGATGTAAGATGCACCTTAACACTAAACTCGAACGTGGCAAGCTCATAAGACAAACAAAATGTATGGACATAACCAACCTTAAAAAACACCATAATACCTTCAAGATGGAACTGAAGAACAGATTCTCTGCTTTAGAAGGCCTAACATCGGAAGAAGTGGATATTTCTGAAGTTAACAGAAAAGTAACCAAAGCTCTTATATGGAAACAGCAACAAAATTAGCTGGGCCTAGGTTGGTTGGTTGGTTAGTGGATTTTAGTGGCGCAAGGGCCAGGTTTGGCCAAAGAGCGCCAGACAAAGAACTATCAGCCACAGAATTTTAAAAGCGTGGAAAATGAGTAGAAGCAGACAGGCTTGGTAAAAGTTGAAAAAGAGTATGAAGAAAGCAGTGAAGAAAAGGTAGTTAATGAAGTTTATTAAAATTCATAAATTTACTAATGGAAAAGGACGAACCGTCACTCTCCTCCCCCCACACTCCTCTGCAATGCTGCCAGAGGGCGGGGACGAACTGTCACTCTCCTCCCCCCATGTTCCTCTGCAATGCTGGTAGAGGCTGGGGACGAACTGTCACTCTCCTCCCCCCCGTGTTCTTCTATAATGTTGGGTGAGGGTGGGGACCTCGCTGAGGCCGAGACAGTTTGATGGACACTGCACACCTTTGCGGATTGAGGGCCGGGTCTTCCGCACGTGCAGGCTGTCTGCTGGGAACCGGAAGAGGCGGGCGTCTTCAAAGAGAAGGCGCAGACTCAGCTGGTCGAATAAGCTGGAGCTCGGTGAAATAAACCTGTGTCGCTTGTTCAGCTGTAGATCGCATGGCAAGTGCGGCGAGAGCTACAGGGCGCGGAACAAAAGGCTGCACGGGTTGTGGCTGAGACTGAACAACTGCGGCAAAAGTACGCTGTCGGTTGTTGGGAATACCCAACTTGGCCTTGGCAGCAGGGTATGAGAGGCCCTCCAGGGTCTTGAGGCGCTGGATCGCCTTCTCGTCGTTCCACTTCGAACAGGACCTGGCATAAGCAGCGTGGGAGTCACCACAGTTTACACAGCAGGGCTCTGAAGTGCATCCAGTCCCTTCGTGGTCTCGGGATCCACAATTGGCGCACCTCGCAACACTGTTACAGGACCGCTGGGAATGTCCATACCTCTGGCACTTAAAACAGCGTAGAGGATTTGGTATATAAGGACGAACTGCACATAACAAGTAACCAGCCTTTATTTCAGTAGGTACCTTCGGGCTGTTAAAAGTCAAAATAACATTTCGTGATTTGATCAGTGCGCCATCGCGCCTGAAAGTCATGCGTCTGGCAGCTATGACACCCTGATCCGCAAGTTCACACACAAGTTCATCTTCATCGCAGACCAACAAGTCGGGCTCAGAAATGACTCCCTTGGAGGTGTTGAGATACGGATGTGCCGTCACTTGAACTGGAATATCCTGAAGTCTGGTCAACTGCAGAAGAGATTTGCTCTGAGAGAGAGTGCAAGTTTCCACAAGCAGGTCTCCAGAGCGTAGCTTCTTCACTGATTTCAAAGAGCCAGCAACACCCGCAAGTGCCTTCGAGATGAAAAAGGGAGACTTTGAGGAAAGTTTCGACATCTGGTCAGTAGAAGAAATGACGAGAAAAGTAGCGTGAGGCATCGAATCTGCAAGTGTAATGCGACGTTTCTGAGCTGACGGCTCAACACCTGGATCTAAAGATACGTCGCGGTGATGTCGTTTTTCAACGAAAGTTCTCTTCAGTGTGTTATGTGTGGGAGGTGGTTGAGGCAAATTTGGCGCCTGATCAATCACCATATCCTGTTTTTTGTTAAATTTTGAGGAGGGTTTATGTTTCCCCATGGGAGTAAGAAAGAATTCATCTGCAACGTACTCCGCCCACAATCGAGCCCAACAGGGGAGAACTGGAGGTCCGCAAGCCAAACACATGACGCAAGACACAGTTCTAGAGCTTAGTTGCAAATATAGTCCGTTGGCTGTGATCACACGCACTCGGCGGACACTTCGGCCTCCAGGTACCGTCATGCCAACGCCTTTGGCATGATCCCACAGCCCCCGGGCTCACCCTGCCGTGCAATACGACAAAAAGCCGCTAAAGCCCTGCACACAACTTGGTACAAGACTTCTGACCAGAGGTGGGTTAGGCTCTAGCCTCCCGTTTACAGCGAAGCCGGGGTCGAAGAGGAGTGTTGGTACACAGGAGGCACTTAACCGGTCTCCTGCGACCTCAGCCGCCAGACATCCCATTTCCGCCTCACGGGTCTCCGCACGCGGCAAACATGCAGGTAGGTCTAGCACCCAAACCAGCTAAAAGGGAAAAAAAAAAAAAAAAAAAAAAAGAAATCCAAAGAAGACAAATCCTGGCAGGGAACCTAAACGGAATCTCAGCAACCTATGAACTGAGCGGTTAATATAAATCAGTTAGTGGTGGAGGGTAACAAAACCACAAGACCGGGGTGTTAGTACAGAACGTGGTAGCGATTAGGTAGAGAATACAACACGGGCAACTAGCCAGTGGAGAAAATAAATAAAAACGAAAAGCGAGACACAAGACCAGCTCGGGAACGTGGGGACGCGACTCCCCAACAGCTGGATGAACAGCCGTCCCTGCAAACACCAACAGCACCAAAATAAGAAAAAACAAGCTGTGGCATGACATCAGATGTTGACCAGTCACAAGGTCAGCTCGGGCCATGGGGGCGCCGCTCCCCAAATAACTGGAAAACCAGTTATCCCCGTGCGGGGTTAGCTGGGCCTAAGCACAAGTTGCATGTGAACAAATTTTCAGGCAAAACTAAAATGTTGATGCAAAAAAGAAGAGAGATGAGGACAACTAAAGAAGATGTGACTTCCAAAGTGGAATATATAGAGCTATGCAAGACAGACGAAAAAGTATCACTGAAGACGTAAGGAAATTCAACTGTGAACTAGTGAGGAAAGCAATTGAAAACAAAGAAAGCCTAAAGATAGCAAGGGGGCATCTCAGCAAGGGAAGAAAACAGATTATGGCACTGAGAAAAGAAGATGGTTCTGTAACAAGAAATAGAGGCAAAATTTTGACAAGAGTGAAAGATTTCTACTTCAAATTATATGAAAGGGATGATACATGTACTCCAGACATCATGAAAGGTACCAGTACCAGAGTTCTTCCAGTCCTCCCAGCAGAAGTTGCACATGCAATCAAGAACATGAAGCGGAGAAAAGCTCCAGGAGAAGATGGAATTACTGTAGACATCATACAAGCAAGTGGAGAAATCGAAACAGTACTCACCCAAATTTTCACTCGATGCCTTAATGAATTGAAGATTCCTGAGGATTGGAACAACGCTACAATGATCCTGCTACATAAAAAAGGTGACATTGAGGATCTCAGGAACTACAGACCTATCAGCCTCCTATCAGTGGTTTATAAAATCTTCACTAAAGTTCTTTCACACCGTTTGAAGGTAACACTGGACATGGCTCAACCGAGAGAACAAGCTGGATTCAGGAGTGGCTACAGCACAATAGATCATATCCACGTACTGAGAGAACTAACTGAAAGAGCGAGGGAATATGAACTTCCATTGTGCATGGCTTTTATCGATTATGAAATAAGCCTTTGATTCGGTGAAACCATCAGCAGTTACAATGGCTCTGAAATCCTGCAGTATTGAAGATGCATACATTAATATTATTAATAACATCTATGAAAATGCAAGTGCAAAGATTCGGCTGTTTGAAAATACAACACACATAAAAATTGGAAAGCGAGTGAGACAAGGTGACACCATATCTCTGAAGCTCTTTAATGCCACATTGGAGGGTGTTTTTCAGTCGCTGAGCTGGGAAAACAAGAGGATAAAGATTAATGGAGATTATCTAACCCACCTTCGTTTTGCTGATGACGTAGTCATTTTTGCAACTACCCCATCAGAGCTGCAGAGTATGATCCAGGAACTTGCTGACAAGAATAAAGAAGTTGGATTAAAAATGAACTTTCAGAAGACAAAAGTGATGTTCAATGCTTTTACAAGAAATGAAGATTTATCGATTGATGGAGAAAAACTGGAGATAATAGACACGTACATTTATCTTGGACAGCAGATATCAAGTGAGGGTCACATTGATGAAGAAATTAATCGGCGTACAAAACTTGCCTGGAGAGCTTTTGGAAGAAACAGCATAAAATTCAAGAGCAATATGCCATTATGTCTTAAAAGAAAAGTGTTTGATCAATGCATCCTTCCAGTGCTTACGTATGGTGCAGAGACGAGGACCTTAATTGAAAGAGACATACAAAGGCTGCAGACAACTCAAAGGGCCATGAAGAGGTGCATGCTTGGTGTAACCAGGAGAGATAAAAAGAGGAACTCGTGGATCCAAAAAATGACAAGAGTGGAAGATATCATGATCAGAGTTAAATCCCTGAAATGGCAATGGGCTGGGCATGCTGCCAGAAAGACAGACCATCGATGGACAGCCGAAATTTTAGATTGGATTCCAAGGGACAAGAAAAGACTCAGAAGAAGACCTCATGGGAGATGGGTGGATGAAATTCAAAAGTATGCGGGAGTGACATGGAGGAGACTGGCACAAGACAGACCGTTGTGGAGGAAACTTGGGGAGACCTTCGTCCAGCAGTGGATTGATAATGGTTGACGATGATGATGATGATATGTATAACAAAAAAGTTTCACATTTGAACAAAATTTGAAAGTCTCTTGATCTACTAAGCAGTAATAACTGATCATTCAAGAAGTTAATCTGGCAAGATAAACCATGGCCGGACTGATCCGCAGCAATGCAGCCTGTTCAAATGTCCTTTTTCTTGGATACACATCATGCCATCTACACTCAATCAACAGTGCCACTTGCATACCTATTTTTACCAAGAGAAATACAGAAGAACTTAACTAAATTTCTGGGTATGAGTCCTTGGAAATCAGCTGTAGATTTCTTAATACTGTTGCAAATATTTGGTGCAAAAATTGGAGCTAAATGCTTTCTCTAACATACAGACACAGATGCCTTATTCAGGGAATGCATTCTTTTCAGTTTGGATCTGCAGTTGCGAAACTGCTGAAATTTCTACTAGCCAATGTGGCTAGTGGAATAAACATTTTACTAGCCAAATGACAAAATCTACTAGCCATATGAAATTTAAAAAAGTAATAATAATTCAGTAACTTCTCTACTTAAGTTTCTATTAAATTAAATGGGTGCATGTTTGTTTGTTTTTTCTTTCTAATGAGAGACACCTCCCCCATTAACTTCATAAAAACAGATGCAGAGCAGTTACTGCATAGGATCATTAGATTGACTCTAAATATTGCATATGCTTTTGTTCCAAAATGATTGATTTTTTGATCATTTATTTTCAGTGCTGTAATATCATTACTCTGTCTTACTATCTTAATTTACACATAATTTATATTTGAGAGGCCATTGAATTTAGATGACTGATTTCTTTTAATAATATTTAAAACAAAGGGACAAAAGCTAGGATATATATATACATAAAGTGGCACTAATAATGTTGATACAGTTTACCATTGATAAGTACTGTGTCTGATCTTCCCATCATAGGTATCTGCCCACCACAATTGAATAGCATTTTGAGGATCAAAATCTTCATTTGAAGTGCCATTGCATCTAATCATCATTAAGTCGTTTAAAGTGTCACTATTCAGACATGCCCAATTACTGGTTTTTAGGAGGTTCAATGCTGATGCCCCACGTCAATGGGCTCGTGCGTCGCTGCCGCCGAAGCACCCGCACGCTGCGCAGCAGCAATTTCCTTTCGCTCCAGATACTTTCTCATGCGTTCTGCCGCGGACATTGCAGTGTTTATCAAAGCTGACGAGTTGCTCATCCGCATAGACTACGTTCGATGTATTTCTGCTTGGCTTTTTGACAATGCCGACATTGTGAAATTTTTCAACTGCAATCTAAAGTTTCACAACTAACACTGTATTTGACCTCACTTTTAGTGTTTTAAATTGAAAGATCTCGACATTAGCTTTCGTTTGAGACCAATTTCGATGCCGTAGCGCTTTGCAGTGCCAAGTTATACTGATTAGAAGTTTGTGCGGCACAGCACAACCTCCGCTAACCGCTGCATGGTAACTCAAGGTCACTAGCAAGTCTTTGTTCCCTTAGCTATTGAATGATACTAGGTTGGTTTGGTTCGTGTTGATAATATAGAAATTGTGAGACCGAACTCGATGCCCATTTTTTCATAACGCTCAACTTTCCGTACTGGTCTGATTTTAATGACGTATTCACGTCAAAAAAACCCTGCCACTTACTTCCTATTGTTCCTAAGCTGTGGTGAATTTCCGAAATCCAACGCATGAAACACGTGGCCTCTTAATAGCATCATTGACGCACAGAGGCCTGATAAGAAACCTATTTAAACATCGTGTCTGCATCGTGATGGTACCCCTACGACGTCTACGATTACTCGCCTGGCAGACGAATTTCCGATGAGCAATCCCCCAATGTAGAGTCTGGAACGAGACACCGCGAGAAACTATATCGGAGATGCATGCGTGCATGAGGATCAGCCGATATTCACGTGTCTCGGACTGGGAAAACCGGTTTGAACAATGGTGCTTGGTCACTACTTGGTGGGGCGCAATGGCAATAACATTGGGAGCATTTACATCATGGTGGTGATGAATCGTGGTTTTGTCAGTTGAAACACCATAGCATCGATGTTAAATTCACACCGGTTTTTCACGATGTATCGATACATTGCCGAGTCCTAGTGGGGGAAACGTTGGACAAAATAGTTGCTCACTTTTGAGAAAAATCTACTTCCCATCATTGGCTACTATTCTAAAAACTTTACTAGCCGCTATGAAATATCTGGCTACTATACTAAAAAATTTATTAGCCGCTAAGAAATTCACGAGGCCTGGTTTGGATGGCTAGCACTAGCACAGGAGCAACAAGTAGTTTATGAGGGAGTAAAAAGGCTGCCACTTTAAACTGAAAGGAAAATGCACCAGAAGGATAAAAGGATTCAAGACAGTCTATCTGTCACACCTCAGAGAGGGTGATAAATATAGGTGTTAGCAAGAGGATTTATGGTGAAGCAGAAAAGTGCATTAAACTTCCAAGAACTGTGGAAGAATCTACTGACAAAAACAGATCTCTTCTTGGGATGGCTACAGTGTGTGGAGAATGCAAATAGACATTGCCAAATTGTTGCAGTGCACCTGAAGAGTGAGAGCAATCCTTGGGCTAAAAGATTACTCCACCCTCCAGCCCTGTGTGTGTGTGTGTATGTGCAAGTGCCTATCCCTCCAAGTGCAAAAAAAGCAAATGTTGCTGATAACTTGCACAGAAATAGAAGTCAGTGAAAGAGTAACCTGTGTCCACTGTGTGCCATGACATTCCAGTGTAGCATATGGTGCTTAACTCTTTCTCTTGGATATCCTTCCTAAAGGGCTATATGTAAGTAGACTCTCCCTCAATGAATAATTTACTCAGAAATAATACACTATAAATTATTCTTTATCTCTAGGTTCTTTTATTTTATGTACAGATATTGGGAGTTCTTTGTTGTCTTCCAGGTCAAAGGACACAAAACGTCTGTGCGTAAAATAACCCAGAGATAAAGAATAATTTATAGTGTATTATTCCTGAGTGAATTATTTCTTGTTTGTCTCCCTGGGTAACGACTTTTTAATTTCAGTTATAAATCTCCCTAATTTCCATTACAGGGCCAGAAAAACTTTACAGACTGATGGGCACATTTTTAAGTTAGCCCTCTGTGTAAATAGTGACATACATATAGCTTGCCTGTATACCAACACACCTGTATACAGCAAGTTTGCATCTTTCTGCATGTTTTGGAGTCTGCTGATGAATTTCCTAGAAGTGATGGCCTAACCTAGTGATTTGTTTCCCTGCCCAGACGTTTTAACGGAGAAATCATCTTGATTGTTCCTCGAAGTTAAATAGCACGACCATCTAGTAACAATATATTTCCACACAGTTAAAAGTGCCCCTAACTTAAAATTTTTGTACTGAAATAACAGAGCAAAGCCACATACTTTTTCTGAATTATGCAATGACTTATCGTTTGTAAACTAACTGCAATTTTAAATTCAATAGCACTGAATCTCGCTGTTTTTCTCAACAGGAGAAAGTAAAATAAATGCTTTCCACTAAAATTTTAAGAATGTTAGGCCACATAACTGGCTCATCACGGAAAAGTTCCACAACAAAACTGAGATTGTCATTGCTGTACATGAACTCAAATTTTCTATGCATCTAATGTTCACAAATGCAAATGGGGTGCTCCACTTCAAGTTTCCAATCAAACATTTTAAAGCCTTTATCAGCTTGAAATGAGGTTTTTGAATACTATTCTTAGGTTTGATGTTAATGAATTATATAATATGTTGTTTGTTTTCTTTAAATCTCTCTCCCAGCTTCTTCTAAGATAGGCATCACTTTCAATTTTCATTTTGTTTGGATTTTCACAGATTAACAATTGTTGGGCTTGCCTGTTGTATCATGGAAAGGATGACCCTCATTTCTGGGGTGAATAGGAAGTTAGATCATTTGCTCAGTGAATGAACCCTTTTTAGAAGCTCAAATGGTGACTTTCATTTTTCTTGTATTTTTAAGAACACTAGGCAAATTCTACCAAATATTACAGAAATTTCTCTGTTGTTTTGAAACAAAAATAAAATTGCTGCTTTAATTCACTTTCAAGCGTAATGAACAGGCACAAAATTTATTATATGAACAGTAAGGTCATTCTTACTTAAATATGGAAGACCAATGTGCATCACACAAGATTCTGTAGCATCAATTTCTTCAATACGATAGCTCTTAACTCCTGGCAAAGTATTATAATCATCATGCCACTTGGTGCTGTCTTTCCACTTCACAGAAGCTCCGCATCTTATAAGCCATTCTGCAGCAGCACGATCTGGTCCAACTTCTTCTATTCTTTTGTAGTCGACCCTGAAATTGGCAGGATGAAAGCGGTACAAAAAAGATAGCTTTCAGTCATCAAGTTCAGAAAATAAAGTAACTTTTCTCTCTGTATTATAAGTATTTCTCATATTCTTTGCTCAGCTTTTGCTACCAAACAAGTTATGACTACACGCGACTGAGAAATGCTTTTGAACAAAAAAAACTGCTCCAATTTTTCTTCTCTCGAATTCACAGCAATCAGTTCTTAAAGACTATCACCATCATCTTACTTTTCATCCTGTACTCTTTTATTGATATAAAGAAGTAACTGATTAATGGAATAAATCACTTAGTAGTTAATTCATTAAGTTTTGGTCAGTGGAGTAGGAGTTTCCAAAATTATCACTGTCATATTTACTCAGGCAGGTAGAACACAGATTGCATGTTTGGTTATTGTATTTCTTGCACTGTTAGAATATACAGGTACTAGACAGAATAATGGAAGCACACATACAAACATCAAACTTTCAGTTTGCTCAGAATGTGCATCATAAAACAAAGGTGTTTTTTTTTTTTTACAAATAAAATCTACATTACAAGTTCTGCATAACACCTTCACATAAACATTTAAAAACAGCCATTGTAAACTAATCCCTTTTCCAGAGTAACAACCATTCCCCACAGGGCATCAATATGGAACTGGGAAGTGAAAGGCAAGTGTAAAGATTTTACTCCTAAGCTCACAATTACATGAAAGCAGAAAATATCAAAGCAACTTGGGAGGAAAAAGATAAAATAAAAAAAAATCGTCTAGGTGAGCTCCAAAATTATTAATGGGCCTTGGAGGGTGTAAAAATTTCCCTTTTACACATCAAAACTGAAAACAAAAACAGGAAATCTAGTCACATAATGCTATAGGGAAGATAAATGCAGTGGAACTTAGTTCACTTGTTTTTCAGGGGACCAAGTAAAATTAATGTATAATTGAAAAAAATTATAAAAGAAACATGGAAAATACAATATTCAAGAAATTTAAGAATTTTTGGATTGGCGATATTTTACGTATAAGTGAGTAAAATGTATAAACGAGGTTCTACTGCATATGTACTACTGTAAAATAAATATGTACATAAAAATTGAAGCTAAGCTATGAACTACTGGAGGGCCAAAAATTAGAGGAAATGATTATGGATATGTATAACATTGTTTTTATTCCAAGTCTCAAAACTGAAAGTAAATCTAATCAAGATAAGATTATTCAGTAAATCAAATTTTAAAGTATTTCATGTTAACCACTCCATGAATATCAATAATTTTATTACCATGATGCAAGCTATTCTAACAAGTGCTGGACCTGTTCAAAATTCCGAATTTCCAAAGAGGTTTCCGACAAGAACTGGATATGTACTGTGGAACAAAAGAGTAGATCGGATTTAGGCTAAAAATGTCTTTTTTTTTTTTTTTTTTTTTTTTATTATTGGGGGTTTAACGACCACCATGAGTAACTCAATGGGCTATAAGCAGCAGCCCATCTATAATTTAGTGTTACTGGTTCCAGGGAAGGGAGAGAGCCAGTGCCGTAAGACAAACAGAAGGAGAAGAGTTTTCTCTGAAAATTTGATATTAATGAAAAAAAAAAAAAATTTCCTAGTAAAATTCCCATAAAAGTTGCTTTAGATTATTAATTCAATTAAACTAGGAAGCCATTTCTCAACATGAGCTTTATTCAAAGAACAACATCCATGTTTCACTGGGATTCGAACCTGAACAAATGGTTATAAGCCCTCGCTTAGACCACTGCACCACCGGGGTGGCTAAAAATGCCTTAAATACCAGATCATTTTAAGACCATCAAGGACATGTTCGGAATATGAAACAACAACAGATTGAATCTAACAACGCTAAAACCGTGAACAGGACGAGGTGAACATAGGAATTCATTAGTCAAGAACACATCTGGTAAATCTAATATTATGTTCATATTTGATAAGGAACAATAATGCTATAAAATGATTAATTTGATCGTATCTTCCCTTTAAAAAGCAAATATACATGGACAGAATAAAGAAAGCATGCAAATACTTCAAAACTCGAATAATAAAACCAGGTAATTACTGCACAACAGGTAAAAAAAAAAAAAAACCTAAATACAAAATGCGCATATGCTATGAGAGTTTTAAAATATTAAAAAGTCTGGATTCAGTGAAAATAAACTACACATCTAGATTTTGGCAAAAATAATAATAATAATTCACAAAGTACTTAAGAAAAGCTGCATGTGAAAATTCCAGTATACAGCAAAATTCCCATTTAAACGAAACCTTGAAGAATCCCAGATCTCATAATAATAAGATTCACCACCAAACAATAGCCATAAATAAGAGTTGTTTGTGAGGATACTATAATATTAAGAAAGGGAAAAGCAAAGAAAATGGAAAAATGCTAGCTGTTCTTCTATTTATTTATTTTTTAAACAAATAAAGGCTACAGCTAGATTTCTTTGTAACTGATGCCATTTAACTATTTTTTGTGATTGGAGATTTAATGACTGCCATGAGCAACTCAATGGGCTATAAGCAGTTGCCTGTCCCTAATTCAAGGCCACTGAATCCAGGGGAAGGGGGAGAGCCAGTGCCATAAAACAAACACAACATCCATGCCCCACTGGGATATGAACCCGGTCCCATCTCAGATGAATAGTCAGAAGCCATTGCTTAGAAAACTGTGCCACTAGAGCGGCCTTTAGAACTTGGATGGCATAGAATAATCCTGTGAAGATGCTATCTATAAACAAAATGACTTCATTTTGAAGGGCTATTTTAGCATAAAATAACTTTGCAAAGGTGCAAAAAAAAAAAAAAGAGTGGAAAATTCCTCCTAGACAGACCCTTGGTCGGTGAAATGATGTAATTTTATGTTTATTATAATGCTGCATTTTTCTCATTGGGGGTTTACTGAGTAAAATATGCTGGAAGGAAAATTTAGCAAATATCAATGTGTTCTGAATATAAAAGGCAAGTCAAAAGTTGCAGGACAGCCTTGTATTTCAGAAACGGGAGGGAAAATGAAATATCTGAATACCCCAGCAAAGAATCAGTGAGGGGGCCTATCTTTTAGACTATTTTTGGAATATGGCCGCCATCTTGAAATCCACCATATTGGATCAAGGTAAAAAAAAAATTCCAAATGGTAAGGGGGTCATGTTGCATATCAAACAAGACCAGAATTTTCTCAGAAATTGACTGCTATAATCAGATTAGACATATATGTTGTGGTTCACAAGTTATCAACACAGAAAGTTAAAATAACACTCTTAAAGTACCCTGTGATATGCAGCTATTTGATGTGTTCAATGTGTTGTCCCTGTTGCTGAACACAGAGCTGAAGGTGCCTGATCCTGTCATTATGCCCCATTATGATACAGTGAAAAAATGTCATCCAAGTGTGTTGGAGCAAGCTATTGGCCTAAGCTCATCTTTGGGCAGCTTCACAAGTTTCATCACAAATATCAAGGGAGTCATTTTTGTAACCCATGCTCAAGGTCTCCATCCCATGATTAGTATCTTATTCCTGCTTTGGGCAGTATCAGGCAACATGATTCACCTAAGATCTCTTTAAATGCTCCCATGAGCAACTCAATGAGCTATAGTTACCTGTCCCTAATTTAGGGACAGGCAACCTGGTATATGCCAGCAAAACCTGGTATTGGATACATTAAATGTTTAGTTGATTCCAGGGTCACTGGTTTTGCTGACAGATCTAGCATGTGGGATACTAATTGAATAGGACATATCTTGAGAAACACTGGATGAGAATTGTTGTTGGTTTGTTTGTTCTTATTGGTTTTGTAATTGTGGTACAGTTTCAAACAGTTTTATTGAAGGGCTGTAAATAAAGTAAGTGGACTGAAACTTTTCTACATCCTTAGTGGTCAACTTTATTGCTGTCAAATATTTGACAGAAATAAAGTTAATTACCAAGCAAAAAAGTTGATCAATATCGCTGTCAAATCAGTCATTTTCTCTGAGACAATATGAATGAGAATATCCTGAAAGCTATTTTCCATGGTGAGATAAATGCTTTTGCTTATAAATAATACTTATGCAATATCTTAAAAGTACAATTATGTTACAGGGATTCCTGGGATGACACAAAAATGACTTTTGTATAAAATTTTCAGGTTGCACACCAACCTATCCTCGGGATTGACCCAATATAGGTGCTGCCACTCAAGTGGTAATACCAAACCATTATATTTATTAATCGTGGCACTTCTTACAATCTGTAGACTTTTTTCCAATTTCCGTTTTACACAGTGCTGTTGATGTAAGAGAATTTTAAAAAAGTAATTTTTGTGTCATCCAAATAATTCCTGTATATTACATAATTGTACTTTTAAGATATTTCATCACTAGGATTTCCTATGACTTTATTAATATACAGGATACTTATGCAAGTTTTATCAACAAGATTCCATCAATTGCTTAATGTTCTACAGAACTTTTGCCAGAGGCCCAAGATGTTAGCTTCAGATCATTTATCCAATATGGACCCCAGGTTCGAGTTCCGGATGAAGCATAGATGGTGTGTTGTGAGATTAGTTTTAAAAATATCAGAAAAGTTACATGCACAGCTGGGGATGTGCAGAAATCATTTACCTGCCCAGGTATTAGAAGCTGGATGCCCAGGAAAATTTATCTTTTAAGATAACAAATCAGAATCCTCATTTTTTTTAAATCTCACTTTTGCTACCTAGAAATTTTTTTACATGTTTTGCATTTTTGTTTTAAGGGTTTGTATTCAAAATGTTCAATGCACAAAAGTGTGCATCTCAAATTTTAAGCTGCTGATGCTGAAATTGGTATGATGATGAAATTAGTATTTGAGAAATTTAATGTAGTGTTTCTCCCTAATTTTTTTTATACCTGGGTGACAATTTTTTTAGCTGGATGGTATTTTTAACAATTCCTTCCCCAATCAAGAAAAAAGGATGTTTTGCTTAACATTATTATACTTATTACACATCTTTAGTGGTGTAGTAGGCATTAATGTAACATATGATAAAAAAAGGGTACTTAACTAATAAATCATATTCAACACAGATTTTAGCTAGTTTTCATCAATATTTATGGTGTATGTGGGAAAGTTTTCCACTCTATTATGTGCATTGTGAAAACGTTCATTAAAGTAAATTCAGCTGGGCAGCAGAACAAATTAGCTGGGTGGGCCGCCCAGTCAATAGGCTCTAGGGAGAACACTATAGTGATTCTGCAGTGTTTCTATCATTAAAATTTCTGCCCTTTGCCACTAAACACCAGAGGCTAATTCCATCAGCAGCATGCATGCACATTGCTGCTGATCAACAACATTTGGTTCCAATTTCTGGATCTAAAGCATAATACAATTAAAGACACGACTTGGCTCCCCATAACAATAATATGGCTTCCAGTGACTAGCAGTGAATTGAAACGAAACATGCAATAACTGTATTTTTTTCTTGAAGTAAGAAATTCTACTCCTCTATTCCAAACATTATTTGGGGGAAGGGGCATCTACATTTATTTTTTTTTAATCTGTCCAGGCCAATAATTTACATGCGTAGGGCATGGTATTTTTCAAGCCCTGCAGATGGTGCTAGATTTCTTCCTACCCTGGAACCAGTGACCCTAAATTAGAGACAAGCAACTGCTTATGGTCTCAGAGTTGTTCCATGGCGATTGTTAAACCTCAGAAAAAACCAAGCCTTAATATTTATCAACCAACATACAATACACTCATTTAACAATAAATTTATTCAATTATTCATTTGAACAGGCATACTATTAAAAATATAAAGGAAAAATCACATGGTAATTTTGGAATGCTTCACAATTCATGGAGAAAGAGTTGCCCGAAAAATGTACAATTTTCCAGGACACCTTTTATCTAATCTTTACTATTTGTTGTACCAGATAACTGATGCACTACAATTCCGAATATAAAGATAAAGACGATAGGGTCACAGATCTAATATCAAATTAGAAACTATATAATTCTTCGTTGCTATTTTTCAGTAATTTGATTTGTACATGGAGCCAATATGAATATGCTTACTTGTTAAAAACAGTGTTTAGCCATCCCCAGAACGATCGTTTACTATGGCCACGGGATTGTAAACTACTACGTAAAACAGTCTGCATTGACAATTTGACTACACAATTATCTTTTTAAAAAAACAGATTATCACATAACCGAAGAATATACTACGAGTCTACTTTTGCTGCCTTAGAAAAACAAAAATATGATTTTTTTTTTTATATATATATATAGACGATGAGGCCTATAGTCTGAGCTTTATGCCTCACAGCAACTAGTTGGCCATGCGGTAATAGCGAAAATGTCTCCTGATCACTAAGAATCTTGAAGATGCACGACCATCCAAGGAGGTAAACCTCATTGCGACCAGCACATGAAGCCACGGCAGCATCACAAAAGTCCATCATAGGACACGCTCATGAGAAGGAAAGTTAGAAATGGAGCGTTCCCAATAAAAAGCATCTTGAGAGAGTTATAAATTTCTACAAGGCTCGAACTTTACGTTTTGCCACGGAAGCGTCCCGAAAGCAGTGGCGGCTCGTGGTAGGAAAAATAGGTGAAGAGCTACAAGAGCAATATGAAAAGATATCTGCTGTCTTCAATGAAAATCAGTTAATGAGAACTTACCTATTTTTTTATACGTATATTAGATCAATTCTTCTTCCCTTTAAAGCTGGAAATTTGTCGATTATGTCATCATAAAATGGCTGTTTCTTCGTGACATCAAGAAAATGTCTTTCTGAATAGAAATCTTCTTTTTTTTTTTTATTGGAGGTTTAACGACCGCCGTGAGCAACTCAATGGGCTATAAGCAGTCGCCCGTCCCTAATTTAGGGTCACTGGTACCAGGGAAGGGAAAGAGCCAGTGCCGTAAGCACAACATCCATGCCTCACCGGGATTCGAACCCGGACCCCTTACGAACGAATGGTCAGATGCCATCGCTTAGACCACTGCGCCACCGGGGCGGCAAAAATCTTTGCCAAAGAAGCAAGTTCATCTGAAGAAATAGTGTTTCTTGAGTAAGTTTGTATTCTTTTAAGGCAAGAAAAATTTCTTTCCACTGAAACACTTGCAGATGCAGTTGTTAAAATCAGGGAAACCAATACAGCATATAAGATTCTGTAAAAATGTCTTTCGCCGCCCCGGTGGCGCAGTGGTCTAAGGCGCTAGTCTCTGATCATTCGTCTGTAAGGGGTCCGGGTTCGAATTCCGGTGGGGCATGGATGTTGTGTTTGTCTTATGGCACTGGCTCTCTCCCTTCCCTGGAACCAGTGACCCTAAATTAGGGACGGGCGACTGCTTATAGCCCATTGAGTTGCTCACGGTGGTCGTTAAACCTCCAATAAAAAAAAAAAATGTCTTTATCTCCATGAAGTACTCGAAGAAGTTCATGAGTCGATATATTCCTTAATTTTTCATCAGCATATACAAGACTCAGTTCATTTTAAAGGCGCTGGTGTTTAGTAAATATTTTTCTGTAAAAATGTTGAAGATTTTCAGAAGCGTGAGAGCGAAAGCATAGGTTAAATTGGTCGAATTTGGTCGTGTCAGCAAGACAGGCAAATTGAAGTTCAAGTTTCTCACAGTCTTGAAATCTTATATCCATTTTCATAAGAGTGTGGTACAAAATTTCAAAATACAGGTCTATAATTTTGAAAAATTGTTTCTTGTATAAGAGCAGCATATTCCCGTTTAGATCTGCTGATTTCTGTGATTTTGCTAGCTTTTCCAAACAGTGTTTCAAATACCTCACCTGCCGCCCCGGTGGCGCAGTGGTCTAAGGCGCTGGCCTCTGATCATTCGTCCGTAAGGGGTCCGGGTTCGAATCCCAGTCCGGCATGGGTGTTGTGTTTGTCTTACGGCACTGGCTCTCTCCCTTCCCGGGAACCAGTGACCCTAAATTAGGGACGGGCGACTGCTTATAGCCCATTGAGTTGCTCACGGTGGTCGTTAAACCTCCAATAAAAAAAAATACCTCACCGTTCCTTTTATGGCTCAAAATTTCATAAATTTTTTTTTTAAATTTGAGTAACACAGTAGTTTATGTCTAGTGATTTGTTCCGCAAAATTTCGAATAATACACTGCTGGCCACCCAATATGCAACACCAAGAAGGACACGAGATAGCAAAGCCAGATTTACTGGACACATAACAACAGATACAAAGATGAAACGATTGAGCTTTCGTGTGGCCCCCATGGCTGGCAATAACGGCCGCTACACGCCGCGGCATCGAACGAAAGAGACTTTGGATGTGGGTTTGGGGCATGTCGGTCCAGGCTGCTTCCACACGTTGCCACAGTTCATCAGGCGTAGCCTTGGGTGGTGCTTGCCGGGCCACTCGGTTGCCGATCAGCGACCAGACGTGTTCGATGGGTGACATATCGGGAGAACATGCGGGCCACGGCAGCAGTGACACCTGGTGGAAAGTGAAGAATTGATGCGCGATGCGTGCCACGTACGGGCGCGTATTGTCCTGTTGAAACGTGGCCGCTGGCAGGTCCTTCAAGTAAGGCAGGACTACAGGCTCCAAAACGTCGGAGATGTAGCGGTGGCTGTTGAGTGTACCAACGATACGTACCAGAGGGGTGCGGACGTCATGTCCAATTGCGCCCCAAACCATAACGCCAGGCGACGGACCGGTATGCGCCCCAAACCATAACGCCAGGCGACGGACCGGTATGGCGATGCATAACGCAGGCGTCATACAGTCTCTCGCCGCGGTGCCGCCACACGCTGATCTGACCATCGTGGTGTTGCAGGCAGAAACGGGATTCGTTGGAGAAGACAAGGTCATGCCATTCCGTAGACCAGGTGCGGCGTTCAATGGCCCACTGCCGCCGCACTCGCCGGTGGTGTAGCGTCAATGGTAATCGGAGCAATGGGCGCCGTGCGACAAGTCCCCACTCCTGCAAACGACGTCAAACGGTACGTGCTGACTCAGGTTTTTTGCGCAACACACCCTAATTCCTGCGCTAACTTTCGTGATGTGGCGGTGCGAGCCGTCAATGCCCGCCGCACAACATGCCGGTCCTCTCGTTCGGTGGTGTGCCGCGGCTACGGTAATCGCTGACGTCGGTCCGTCCGTCCCTCCTGCACCCACCGAATCCATACTCGCCTCACTGTGGCTGGATGTCTCGGTACGATAAATCGCTGTCGCGAAAAGCCACTATTCGTCCTCTGTCGAACTCCGAAACCTGCTGGAATGACTGCCGTATTCTGGGACGAGTCATCAGGAAGCTTCCCACGCACAGATCCGGCAGCACAGCACACTTCCACTATTTACACTCCGCTCTCTGTGCACCCTTCTTATAGTTCTTCTTGGTGGCGTGCCGGGCGCACATTATTTGCATATGCCTTGCAATGCTAATCGTTTGCATGTCTTCTCGCGGGCGACGCATGCTGCGAATTTCATGCCAATCGGATGATTCCTTCTTGGTGTTGCATATTGTGTGGCCAGCTGTGTAGATCGGTGAAGCAAAATATTTCATTAAATACTATTGCCAAAAATGTAAATTCAAAAGTGCTCATATCATTTAAAAACCCTTGTGCAAGTTGAAGTGATTTTTTGTCTGATTGGTCACTATTTGTCAGAAATTTTAATACTTCCTTCAATTTATCCCAATCGTCAACTATTACACTTACTAACTTCGAAGTGGAGGACCATCGAGTTTCTGTTGTGGTTGGCATGCATCTTGCGGTTGATGATGTGAGTGTATTGTTTTTTCACCACACAACGAAGTGATCGCTTCGCTGAGTGGTGAAAAAACAAAGGAATTACACTGAGGCTTGCAAAAAATATTCGACACTTAGAAATTTTAGAAAAACTCTGCTGTAATACAAGGTTCAGACGATGTACTAAGCAATAACAAAAACAGCTTGAGAAGTTTTATGCTTCACTTTTTTCTGGAACCCATTCAAGTGTCCAGACATTACGCTTGCGCATCGTAACATTGTCCTATTGACTTGTGTTGATAATCAAACTGTTCCAAATTTTTGTCTAGCATTTTGTATAAAGCTTCTGACGTTCTATCTTCACTCACATCATGGAAACCCAAAAATCGCTCAACCAATTAGAAGGTGTATTGGTTGGATTCGTCGGAGAAGACAGATCTTATTATTAAAGAGCACTCGGAAGTCTGGTTATGTCTTCCCATCTACTTGAATAGAAAATCATTTAACTTCATTTATTTCATTTTTGACGTGATCGTTTATATATTCAGAAATACATTCAATTAATTCGTTTTGAATAACTTTTGAGTCACCTGTGAAGACATTTTTTATCGTTTCGTATTGATTTTGAATTTTTAAAGGACTTCTTGATATCAACAGTGAAAGCAATTCCTTGAATTTCTACGATTTATCGAGTCAGTGCTTCGTCATGGTCACGGAATACTAGTTCTTGTTTACTCAAATACAGTACTGCATCAATCAATGTCTGCAGGAAAAGTCTATTTAAACAAACACTTTCGTTGAAATGCATTTCAAAAGCCTAGTATTCTCCCTCAGGGTATCGGCAATGGTGTTCTGATTCTTTTCAAAATTATTTAGCATTAATTCGCATTTCAGGTGTTCGCTAGAATCACCACGTTTGTGAAGCGACCGTTTTATATTTAAGAAATCTGAAAATTGTCTTTATTCCACGCCGAATTTTATTACTAAAAAATAAGCAGGGCCAACAAAAAAATAAGCAGGGCCCACAAAAAAATAATTTTGTAACACATAAGTGCTACAAAGCCATTTATATTCAGTAAACCAACAATTTTTAAAATTAATATTGTAAGATTTACTGCTCTTCTTGATTTCTTTCTTGGCGACAATTGTCAGTGAATCCGTCGGTATTCATTGAAGTAAAATGTCTCTTTTGTTTTCATCTTTCCACCGATAGAACGGAGTTTGAAATAAATTACAGACAATGTCGTTCACAGGATACATACTGAAAACTAAAACTATCACTATCAGGTAAACTGTACACGAAACTAAAGTAACTAATGAAGTTTTTAAAAAACAATCACAAAACACGAAAAAACAAATCTCTTTCGGAAAGTATATACCAAAACACCGCAATGGCAATCCGTCCCGTTCCACTGCGATCTCTTCGGAAGGTCACGACTGCAGGTGCAGAGCCTTGGCGTCTCAACCTAAAACACTTCACTTGCACGGCAGAAAGGGGTGAGTGACGTCACAGTTACCATGGCAACTCGGACGAAAACTGCAGACTTCCAAGCATTCTCATTTCAGCTCTTCACTTGAACTGGTTTGCGTATAAAGACTTGTTTTCCGTATTGAACGCGCATTGTGAATTGATATCTAATCAAAATGTTGGGTATTTTGGCACTCAATAAAGGAAAGAAAATAATATATTATACGAAATTATTAAATAAAACCTTATTTCAAATGAAATAGGTGAAGAGGCACTTCACCTACTTCACCTGAAAAGCCGCCACTGCCCGAAAGTCCAACAAGGAATACGTTTGAGCAGAGACGGAAGTTGTGGAAGGAGGGGTTATCCCTCTAAAACAAACCCTCCGATATGCGCTGTACGCAGGGCAGGAGAGGAGGAAGTGAGGAACATTCTCAGGCCCGGAGCCACAGAAGCACATCGGGGAAGAACGTTTCCGAATCAGAAAGATGTAGCTGTTTAAAGGTGCCATGTCCATGCGTAATTTCTGAATTATGATCGCTGAGGAACTTCGATAATAATGTTCGCAAGGCCATCTGTGACGGAAGCTGATGAAAGGATATCGCTCTGCCCACCCGGACGAAAGCCAGGCTGAATCAGAAGCAGAGATGAGCATGTTGTACTGTGCTGAGAAACATCGGAGGCTGTAACTTGGGGGGTGGGGGACAGGGCCAGGCCTTCAGCATGGCCCCGTCGGGCGGCAGCGTCAGCGGCCTCATTCGCTGGAAGACCAACATGAGCCGGGCACCAAACGAGCACAATGTCCTCGTAGAAAGAGCGGAAGCGTTGAAGAGAATCATGAAGAAGAACGATAATGTCTTGAGATTTGCGATTTAATGCCAACAAAGCCTGCAGAGCAGAACGACTACCAGTAAGCAGCAAGAGGCCACCGCACGGGCCGGGAGCAAATTCAAGCGCTGTTATTAGGGTCCACGCTTCAGCCGAGAACACTGAGAAAATAGTCGAGAAGGAGAATGAACGGCTGGAATAGCTCCGTGAAAAAAATGCCCGATCGCCACCGAAGAGTTAATCTTCGAAGCGTTAGTTGCACTGATGCGGTCGACGCTGAGTACTGGGCCAAGAACACCCCATAGCGATGTCTGAGAAGCATCGGATGCAGATATCGGTGCTGAAAAGAGATACCCGAGCAGATAATCGAGTAGCAGAGTGCAGACGAAACAGGAGGAGCCGGCAGAGCCTGAAGAAGGTCGCTGTTGACGAAAAGCGGCTACTGTCGGAAGCGACTGAGCACGATTCCAAGGGGAAAGCCATGGGATCTCCAAGCGTAGAATGACAAGGCGTCCTCTTCCAGAAGAAGATTAGCGATAGGGGAACGCTGACCCATCGACAGGTGGCGGTACAAAAATCGGACTGTCAGGAGGGTGATTCGAGAACGAACGCTAGCGATTCCACATTCAGCACGCAAGACCGCAACAAGCGTCGACCGAGGGAGGTGAATGGCTGCACGGAGTGCATGGTTGAGCAGAACTTCTAGAGAGCTTCGTAGAGATAGGTTGGGGATGCAAACAGGACCGGAGCCGCATATTCCAGAATAGACCGAATCACAGCAACGACGAGGGCAAGAGCGTTGGGGAAGCCAAGACCCCACCGGCGATGACAAACAACTTTAACAGCAGACAAGGCTAAGAAGACTGACTTGTTGACGTGCGTGAGGTAGGAAGACCAGGTCAGGGAGGAGTTAAACCAGACCCCTAAAATCTCGATAGAGGACTGCCAGGTCACTGAGTCGGAGCCCAGCCGGAAAGGAGGGGCCGTCGACTGGCGTTTACGAGAGAAGTCAACCGCGAAGCGTTTAGAAGGAGAGAGACGTAAATCCCAGGAAGATGCCCACTAAACAATGGAATCCAAAGTGGATTGCATATAGCTAAGTGCCGCCGCCCGGTTGGAACTATCGGAAACAATAAAAATGTCGTCTACAAATAAGAACATATGGGCATTCGGATGACAGCAATCTACCACATCATCAATGTATAAGATAAAAAGGATAGGCGAAATGAAGCTACCCTGAGGAACACCTCAACACTGCGGAAAGGAGGATAACACCGTTCCTTGCCAACGAACGCGAAATCTGCGCCGAGCAAGGTTGTCAGCCAGCCAACGGAGAAGACGTCCACGAACACCCAGAGACGCCAATTTACCCAGGAGAGCAGGATGACAAACCGAATCATAAGCCGTCTGAAGGTCCAAAGTCATCAGAAAAACATAATTATGTCTAGCGCGAGCCACCAAAAGATGACGTTGGATCGACAGAAGGCACGCCGATGTGGAACGTCCTGGCAAAAATGCGAACTGCCGCTTGCTGATCGGTTGATGAGAAAGAATGGAGTCTGTGAGGCGAGAGACCAGGACTTTCTCCAAGATCTTCGAAAAAACCCATGTCAGAGGGTTCATTCGGTACGATGATAAGTCGAGAGTAGATTTGTTAGGCTTCTTTATTGGGATTTCTCAGGACTCCTTCCAACATGAAGGGTGAACGCCGGCAGACCAAAAGAGGTTAAGGAGGTCAACCAGCCATGACGAATTCCACCTCCATATACGTCTCACCAGTTCGTGTGTACATCCATCAGGACCGGGAGCACAGTGTCGGGGCGATCCATTAATAGCCCTGGCAACTTCACCGGCTGTAAGTAATGCATCCATCACTAGGGAAGAGTCATCATGGTCAACAGAAAAGGAGTGCACCGAACAGCCTGAGTCTGTGGAAAACATCACCAAACGCCGAAGCCTGCTCCATCGGATCAGCAACAAGGGAATCGTCAATCCGAAGAAGTAGGTGATCCGAGCTCGATCCAACATGATATTTCAGACGGCGCAAGAGGGAGAAAACGAAGCCTGTCCTCGAGGTGTCGTTGCATTGTGCCTTCCAGTAGGCACGTCTCTTAAGTGTGAGGAGGTCGTGAAGATTACGTTCTTCCTGCCGATATAACGTCCAAGCGAAGAGGCAGCCGGATGACTTGGCATAGCGAAGGAGGCGACGTTTCTTGCGAAGCCGCTGAGCGCAATCAAAGTCCCACCAGGGAGACCAACATCAACGCTGACCGCTGGGGCGACGAGAAGCATGGAGAACTTGGGAAATCCGGTCCAGAATCAGAGCGGCACCGTCAGGAGTGGAAGGATGTTCATCTCGGATAATCTTGTGGATGGAAAGCCAAGCCACTGACCAAGCAACTGGCTGCAGACCCGGTGAAGGAGGGGAGGGGAGCCAAACATCCCTGCCGCCAACGTTGTAATGACAGGATGATGGGTGCTACCGTAGAGATCAATATCCACTGACCACGAGCAGTAAGGAACCAGCGGAGGAGAGCCAAAACCGAGCAACTTGAACCCTTGAAAAAGGTAGAGGCCCCCGCGTTAAGGAGACAAAGATCTCGTGAGCAAAGCCAGTTCACGAACTCATTACCTCAATGCTCGGAGAAGCAGAACCCCAGCTGGGGTAGTGAATGATGAAATCTCCAACCACCATACAGTAATCAGTTAACAGTTGTTCGATCCGTCCAAGCAAGAGTGCCGAGAGGGGAGGAGAGAGAATGTATATACTAATAATCCTGAGCGTGGTTTCGCCAAAGAAGATATCCGTAGCAAGAAGCTGTTTGTTCGAATCCGAGCCGAGGAGGTCCACCAATCTGGAAGAGATATCCGACCTGATTGCAGTAAGGAGGCCGCCCCCAGGCCTTCCCCCGATCACTTTTATACACCGTTCGGTCTGGAAGGGAAAAAGAGACACCAGGAGATATCCAAGATTCTTGGATAGTTAAGATCGTGGCTGTAGCAAAAATAGAACAATCGGTGAAATAAGGTGTTTTCGAGCGAAGAGACTGCACATTCCATTGGACCAGCGACCAACTATTCATGAAGAGAGAAGTGCTCCCCAAGGCCGGATGCCGTCTTGAACCGCTTGGAACAGAGACTACAGAGAAACTTTCCGTCGTCACGATGAGCTTTCAGGTGAGACAGCAAAGCCGGAGGAGAAGAGAAGGGCATGGCACACGGAGGACACAAGAAGGTTCTGGAGTGAGAAAGTTTGATGGACTCCGCAGCCGACTCCGCATACGGAACCACAGATTCTTCGCATAACAGGAATTCATCGGTGCTTTGGCCAGTGTCAGGAGGTTACTCATCAAGCACTGAAGAAGCTGGGCTATCTGCCACTGCCGTGGGAGGATGCTGCAAAACTTCAGCCTGTGACACCTGTGCATCAGTTGAGGTGGGACTGGCATGTAGGGAAGGAAGTGAAAGAAGATTTGTCAATGAGTCCAATCCACTGGTTAGTTTAGAGATGATGTCCAGAAGCTGAAGGAAGGCAGAGGAGCAAGCACACGGAGGTGGAGCCTGAGTCGCCGCCGCCGCATCATATGAGGCCTGGTGGACTTGACGCACAGAGTCCTGAGCTTCTGGATAGCTGAGATGCTTCGAAGCCATAATATCTTGGATCCGCTTTTCTTGGAGGTAAATTGGGCAGTTAGTGTCAGAAGCAGGATGTGAGCCCTTGCACAATACGCACTGGAAGCTCGACGCCGAGTATACCGAAGAGTCGTGTCCTTCACCACAACGAGAACAGCGAGCGGCACTACGACAAGTTGACAGCAGATGTCCATAGCGCTGACAATTTTTACACTGCCTAGGCGAATCCAAGAAGGGTCTGACCGCACATCTGGAATACCATAGATAGATAGTGTCATGGTTAGTAAAGCCCAGTTCCTCCACTAGGACCGAAGAAGTAGGGACCCTCGAGGAATTTACTGAACCTCGGAATCGAGCAACACGAAGACAGTTCACTCCACGGTCCAACAATTCCGTAGCAATCTCATCAACAGGGGCTTCATTGTCCACATCTTGAACTAAAAACTTCGCTGTCATAAGCTTAGTGAGGACCTGAGTTTTGACAGGGACCTGAAAAAAATGAGAAAGTTGACAAAGTTCCAGTAAGCAAATGAGATTAGAGGAGGGCAACAATAAGTCATCCGAACGTAAAAACTGAACGTCTGAAATCGAGTCATGCATTGAAATATTGTCCACGAAGAACCTCTTCAACAACATGGGACGGACTCTGGGTAGCTTCCGATAAGTCGCGGAAAGAAGTATTTCCCCACTAGTCACTCCACTCGCAAATGCCCTACGCATCAATTCCTGAGGAGAACAGTGAACCGAACAAATAAAATCATTAACTGGTACTAGCAAACCACCCGGCTGACGAAGCTCATCACCCGGTGAAGAATGCATCTATTTAGTCGGAGTAGAGGAATCAGAGTCCCCCATCCCCGCCGGGCCAACCGGCGGTAGCAGGGGCCTACCCCGAATCAACTGACCATAACAAACAAGAGCATGCAAAGTAAAATATCCTACCTTGTATATGGGAAGAACCAACCGACTGCAAAACCTTAGCAGGCAAATAAACAAAAATAAAATAGGAAACAGCAAGCCGCTGTCACAGAAATGTAACGAAACAAGAACGCTTTCGCCAACGACGACCACCCCAAACACACGGTATCCTACGGGGCTCACCGACTGGAATAAGGAGAGCTAATTGCACCATGGAGGTAGGAATAAGAGGAGGCGCTGTCGCCAACTCTTCCCATGATAGCAAAGTGAAGTGTACGCTTCCGCCAGCTTTGGCGTGGTTACCCTCAAGATGCAAAAGCAGATGATTTTCCGAAGGAAAGCATTAGTGAGACCCTGTTCGTTTTCTTAAGTTTATACATTGTCTTAAATTATAAGCGAAATGGAAAAGCAGTGGAATAGGTTTAACAGACTCTTAGGTTTACATGAAAGGAATTTCAGTACACAAACTTAGATTTTCATAGAGAAAAAGAGATCTAAAAAAGCGTCTTCGTAACGACTTGGACGTATATAAAATGACGATTTAAAATGTGTTTACACTAAACATAATTTTATAAAGCTTTTAAAATATTTCTCTGTCTTAGCGGATTATCGTAAAATATTGTTTATAGCTTCAGAGAATTTGTATTATGAGTGACATTTTCAAAAGATCGCACTTTAAAGAGAGGGAACACTTCTGCCATGTTGTGAGGAGGAAAATTAAATTAAACAACATTCCACGTATGTTTTACTTGAAGAACAATCATGATTGTTCTTAAGGAAATAAACAAGGGGAGCGGGAAACAATATTCCCATTGAACATTATTATTTTAAAAAACAAGAATTCATGAAACATCTAGATTTTATTTTCAAGCCTTTATAGAAAAAATGGGGAATCAGCGAGCTTGTTCAAAGAAATTTAAAAAATCAGACTCAAAATATGACGTTACTGTGTCTTCATTTTATTTTTTATAATTGCTTTAAGCACTTGACTAATTTTAGTTCCTTCTAATTGCAGGTAGGAAATTCCAACTGGTTTGGTTAGAACTGTAGTGAGCTTCAAAGGTATGAATGTAAATAATTTTAAAACTACAGTCCTTAATAGGATGGGAACTTTTTTCGGGAGGGGGAGGGGTACCTTTTTAAAGGGTGCAGTTTCAAAATTTAGCAAGAAAATATACAAATTATTAGATTGTGGAAATAGAATTTACAGGTCCTGCTGATGTAAAGGAAATCTGACTTGGCTGCCCCGGTGGCGCAGTGGTCTGAGCGATGGCCTCTGATCATTCGCACGAACGGGATCCGAGTTCGAATCCCGGTGAGCCATGGATGTTGTGTTTGTCTTACGGCTCTGGCTCTCTCCCTTCCCTGGAGCCAGTGAACCTAAATTAGGGACGGGCGATTGCTTATAGCCCATTGAGTTGCTCGTGGTGGTCGTTAAACCTTCAATTAAAAAAAAGAAATCTGACTTGATAAAATCATATTTACATAAGCAGCAGAAATAATTCCTACTGTAAGATCTCTTTTAAAATAAATCCAACTACATTCAAAATATTATACTTCTAATTTTTTGCCATCAGATACTATTAAGAGAGGCACATTCATACTGTAACAAGTTAATAGCTTTTAAGTACTAAATGAAACAGATGTGCGTGTATAATAAGGATTTTTAATTGGGTTTTTGAAATATACATATACCATTCATGAGCAAGGTTATATTTATCCATAAAGAATTCGTTGAGGATAAATCTTACAGTTTGTTGCTAGCACAAAATATGCTCAAGAATAGGAAAATCTGATCACATAAGGTATGGGCAATCAGCACAACAAGGGGATTAATTTTAGCTCTAATGACAGAGAGCATTGTTAACAGCAGCCCATATGCTAATGCACATTTAACCTACATTTTATGGCCACAAAAATAAATGGATAACTAATCAGAAGTGCATGGAAAATATAGAAGTGCAAATTTTCTGCCATCAGATACTAAATCATCTTTAGTTCACTGTTATCCATGTAACATCTCCAGTACCAAACTCTGATTTCCAAAAATAATGCTGACCTTTTAAGCTAGAGCTTCTTACGACAGCCTATTTCATCTGATTAGTTAAGTAAAGTTTTCACTCAAGTAATTTGTTTACCATAACTATACATTTTCATATCATCATCATCATTGTCAACCATTATCAATCCACTGCTGGACGAAGGTCTCTCCAAATTTCCTTCACAACGGTCTGTCTTGTGCCAGTCTCCTCCATGTCACTCCTGCATACTTTCGAATTTCATCCACCCATCTCCCATGTGGTCTTCTTCTGGGTCTTTTTCTGTCTCTTGGAATCCAATCTAAAGTTTCGGCTGTCCATCGATGGTCTGTCCTTCTGGCAGTATGTCCAGCCCATTGCCATTTCAGGGATTTAACTCTGATCATGATGTCTTCCACTCTTGTCATTTTTCGGATCCACGAGTTCCTCTTCTTATCTCTCCTGGTTACACCAAGCATGCACCTCTCCATGCTTTTTTGGGTTGTCCGCAGCCTTTGTATGTCTCTTTTAGTTAAGATCCACATATTGCAATTGAGAATTTATTTGCTCATTTCCTAGTACTTCTGTCTTGTTGTTTGCCTCTACCGTATTGTTGCATTTTGCTTATTTTTTTAGTGTTATCTTTATTTTGATTTTCATGTACTGTTCTGACACCGTTTTTGTTTTTGATTATGTTGCGTAATGTGCAAACTTTCAGTGCATTGTATAGCTGAGGAGTTTTCTTAGTGCCCACGTGTTTTATCTGTTAATCACTTGCATAGTTCCTTGTATGTGACATTTTTTATTTTTTCTGGTCTTTTGAGATTTGCACATGTGTTTCGTTTTTTTATAATGTACAAGTTTGTTGTGCTTCCTCCCTGTGGTTTTGCATTGTGTTTTTTATAAGTTGGTTACCTATGTCGACCACTATGTTTTCTTGTAAAATTTGCACCATGTTTTTGTCTATTCATGAGAAATTGTTGGCAATGTATCGCCACTTAAACCTTTTAACTTTATGATTTTTTTCCGGAGTCTAGTTTTGCTCCGACATATGTCGTTCTCATATATTGTTATCTAATTACTCCTTGAGGTACCCTATGTGTTCTTATTCCTTTAGCTTAATGTTTTGATTTCCATGTGTACAATTGTAGACACTGTGATAGTTTCTCACCCGTTTTAACTTTCTGGTTTATTTCCGGATGGGGGTCCTCCGGCATTTGTAATTATTCATGTTTGTTCTCAAGTTATTTCTCATGTTTTATCAGCGTGTATGATTCTGTAATGCTTTTAGACCAATAAACATTGTTTGAACTACAGCTAAAGACAATATGAACAACAATGAGCAAAACATTTAACTTGCTTGTGAAATTATATCCGTTCTTCATGTCGGCCGCATTCGCCTTACTCTTACATCCATATCTAGCACAGTACATGACCATATTTACCATTTATAGCGACTATTTAAAGCACGATTTGCAACACGCATGCAACCGACATATGCCCATGAACAGCTCTTCGTCCTCGCTAATCGCAGAACATCTGGTTGTTAAACACTGACGGAAGTAGCTAGGTATTTGCCAGTCTATTCTCCTCCAAGGTCTTTGGGGACATCTCGTTTTTTTTTTTAATTGAAGGTTTAACGACCACCGAGCGTGATCAACTCAATGGTCTATAAGCAGTCTCCCGTCCCTAATTTAGGGTCACTAGTTCCAGGGAAGGGAGAGAGCCAGTGCCGTAAGACAAACACAACATCCATGCCTCACTGGGATTCGAACCCGGACACTTCACGGACGAATGATCATAAGCCAGCGCTTATACACTACGCCACCGGGGTGGCTCACATCTCGTTGTTTACTAAAGACATTCGCGTGTTTATATCAGTTGCATACATTTTTTACATGTATAACCAGTAAGATTTATTATTTTTTGTTTTATAAATAGCGTGTATATATTATAAAATATTTCAGAAAATAATACAGCCAGATTTAGTGAGCTAAACAAAATTTTTAAATGGCAATATCTTGCGTGGCACACGGATATACCAACAACCTGCCAGCAGACAAACAACCTGCCAGCAGACACTTTCATTTCATAGGTTTCTTCATAATAATTGTGATACTTTGGGAAAGTGGGTAAATGCTGTAAACATACTAACTGGAAACGAAGCTACGCCAAGCCATAATCTGACGATTGCCATTTAGTAAGGGGTATCACACACCATAGGCGTAGCCAAGGGGGTGGTCCTCGGGTCCGGACCCTCTCCCCCTTTGAGGGGAGATTTAGTATGAATTTAGAGTGATATATTTGTATATATGGGGCTTTCACCAATGAACCTTAAGAAATTTCTGGACCCCATGGACCCCCACCCCCTTAAGAATTTTTTGAAACCATGGACCTCCCCTTCCCCCTCCCTTAAGAAATTTCTGGCTACGCCACTGTCACACACCTTTGCGGTCTCACTATACCGGTATCGCCTGTCTGAAAATAGAAAAGAGAAGTGCGATGGCCAAGTTGTCTCAAAGGAAAAACAGCGTGAGAAAAAAAAAAGAAACACATTCCTATTTTCATCTGGATTTCAGCGCTAATCACAGTAATGTTGCCGTGACTTGCAGTTTCAATCCATGCTTCTCACCTCCTTTTCCAATTTTCCTCTGGAAATAATAGAGGTGTTTTAGCATTTGAAGCGCAAGATAGTTAGCTAGTAACCTTTTACGCTTACTTTATCACTAAATATTAAGTTGGGGGACTCAGTTTTTACTAGAGCCTTGTGTCTTTCACCAGACTGTTATGCATGGCATTATTTTCTATCATATTTAATTTTATTAATTTTTTCTCCCGTTGAGTAGTTATTACGAAATCATAACACTGCGGGTAAAACTTCCAAAATTAATCGTTTTGTTCTCGGTAACTTCTTTTTTTTTTTTTTTTTTGATTGGAGGTTTAACGACCACCGTGAGCAACTCAATGGGCTATAAGCAGTCGCCCGTCCCTAATTTAGGGTCACTGGTTCCAGGGAAGGGAGAGAGCCAGTGCCGTAAGACAAACACAACATCCATGCCTGACGGGATTCGAACCCGGACCCCGTACGGACGAATGATCAGAGGCAACGCCTTAGACCACTGCGCCACCGGGGCGGCCTCGGTAACTTCTCTTGAGAATAAACAAATGGCCACATTTTTTTTTATTGGAGGTTTAACGACCACCGTCAGCAACTCAATGGGCTATAAGCAGTCGCCCGTCCCTAATTTAGGGTCACTGGTTCCAGGAAAAGAAGAGAGCCAGTGCCGTAAGACAAACACAACTCCCATGCCTTACCCCCGATTCGAACCCGGACCCCTTTCGGACGAATGATCAGAAGCCATCGCTTAGACCACTGCGCCACCGAGGCGGCAATGGCCACATTAAAATGATTTTTGACACTACTTAGAGTATGAAATACGAATATATGCAACTAGATCACGCAGTTTGCAAGCAACTGAAGCCGAAATATATTTTACACGTAAGACAAGCGATGATTCCCTTCAGTTATTTCATATCCCTCAAAATTACGCTAAGGATGTTTTCTTTAGTCGTAAGTTAAAAGGTGCAATGTCTGACTTATCCCCCATTGAAAAAATAATTAGTATGCAGTATTTTAACAATGTAAAATTTCTTCTTTCGCGAATTAATGTTGTTTACATATGGCACATGCCGTTTCGCCGTGCAAGCCCTGTCATCTAAATGTCGTCAGCTGCTGCCACTCATTTACACAAGAACTTACAGTCTATGTATCTTAAAGGTCTTTTGTTGAAACCTTGTAGCCGCGGCAGCGCAGTGTTCTAAGCGATGGCTTATGATCCTTCGTCCGGATTCGAAACCCGGTGAGGCATGGGTGCTGTGCTTGTCTTAGGGAACTGGCTCTCTACTTTCCTTGGAACCTGTGGTCCTAAATTAGGGACGGGCGACTGCTTATAGCCCACGGCATTGCTCACGGTGGTAGTTAAAACACCAATCGAAAAAAAAAATCTCATAGTGTTCCTTCAAATTTCAATTTCAATAAAAAAAAAGTTGGTAGGAGAAAATTGATATAATATGTGAATCGGTAAATTACGAATTAATTCTACGTTCTTTCCCCAAAGAACGAAACAAAATAAATGCCCGTAATTTTTCTTTTTTTAATGTTACGTATTCATTTAATTTTTAAGCAGATTGCCTAACATGCGAATCTTAGTTTGTTTCTATATTACGTATTTGTCTGGTTTTCTAAATGTTTTGTTTTGCAATAAAAAGGTTCCCAAGTTTATATTTCAGATGTTTCGTCAATGTCTGGTAATAAGAACATGAAAATTTAATATACCGTGCACGAGAAATACTACATTAAAAACTTCATGTTGATTAATGGCAATGTTCTCCTGCATCATGCGAAATAAACATCGAACACAAAATTGCCTTGGTATATTTTTTTTTTTGATTGGAGGTTTAACGACCACCGTGAGCAACTCAAATGGGCTATAAGCAGTCGCCCGTCCCTAATTTAGGGTCACTGGTTCCAGGGAAGGGAGAGAGCCAGTGCCGTAAGACAAACACAACATCCATGCCTGACCGGGATTCGAACCCGGACCCCTTAGGGACGAATGATCAGAGGCCAACGCCTTAGACCACTGCGCCACCGGGGCGGCGGTATATTTTTGCAACCTTCATTTATTCTTCTAAGAAATTAATGTGTTCTTCACCCTGTAGCTCTATTAATTCGTTGGCAGACTCCATGATGTTAAGATTGTAAAAATTATCCAACAGTAAGGGATAATCAAATAGCGACAACATTGAAACCCAGTCTTTGACTCAGCTATGTTGGTCCGCAGAAATCCACTTCTGACGTCACACGAATAAGGTCGAGGTCCATATCCGGAGGGCTTTTTGATTGTGATGACCCTCAAAATACACTAAATTGACAAAACTCACCGGACACCTAGAAGAGAAACACAACATAGCATTTATTGACATACAATAGTACGGTGTCGGTCCACCTTTGGACTTAATGCATGCACTGATCCTTCGAGACATGCTTTTGACAAGGTTTTGGAACACAGCCATAGGTATGCGCTTACATTCAATACGTAATACTACCGCTAACTGTTGCTTAGTAGTAGGCATTGGTTCCAAACTTCTTATGCGGCGCTCTAATTTATCCCATAGGTGCTCTATGGGATTAAGATCAAGACTTTGTGCTGGCCAGTCCACACACGATACAGAATTATTGTCAAACCACGCTGTATCAGTTCCTTTCTTTATGGCTCGGTGCATTATCCTGTTGGTACCAACAGGACTCGGTTCCATAGTATTGCGACAGAGTTGGTAGGGCATAATTGCACAGAATATCGAGGTAGACGTGCTGGTTAACAGGTTTGTCCACGATAAGCAATGGGCCGGGACCATACCACGAAAAACTCCCCCACACGAGTGCACTGCCAGCTCCAAGCTTGACCGTAGGAACCAAACTGTGGAAAATAGCGTTTCCCCGGCTGCCGCCATACCCACACACGGCCATCAGACTGATAGATCGTGTATCTGCATTCATCAGTCCCTAAGACCCGTTTCCATTGATCTACGGTCCACGATAAATGTTCTTTACACCATGCTGAACGACGAGTAGCATTCCGAGTGGAGATGAAAGGCTTATGAGCAGCAGCACGACTACGGTAACCCATAGAATAAAGTTCTCTGAGAATAGTAAGTCTACATGCTGACATTCCAGCATTTTTACTCACCTGTACACTGAGGTCTTGTGCAGTACGCCGTCGACTAGCTGTAACGACTCTCCTGAGGCTTCGACGTCGTCTATCACTGATTTTCTTTGGTCTGCCGGTACGTTTTGCTGCTCCAGGCACGCCATGTGTCTTCCTCTTATTCAGTAAATCCGAAAAAGTTGACTTGGGTATGTTTAAATTCCTCTCGGTTTCTTTCATGGACAACCCACTAATATAACACCCAGCAATTGTTCCTGCCGCCCCGGTGGCGCAGTGGTCTAAGCGATGGCCTCTGATCATTCGTCCCAAAGGGGTCCGGGTTCGAATCCCGGTGAGGCATGGATGTTGTGTTTGTCTTACGTCACTGGCTCTCTCCCTTCCCTGGAACCAGTGGCCCTAAATTAGGGACGGGCGACTGCTTATAGCCCATTGAGTTGCTCGCGGTGGTCGTTAAACCTCAAATAAAAAAAAAATCTTTCCTTTCTCAAAGTCAGTTCTCCCCCACCGCGACATTTTCACTCAACCTCACAGTGCGATATGATCGAGGTCAGCTGCAGGCTTGTTTTTATACCGTTTGCAGCTGTACTGCGCATCTTAACAATGCACCGTATCCGTTAATTTGCTTTTGAAGGGGTGTCCGGTGACTTTTGTCAATATAGTGTATACTGTATGTACAGGGCCGGTTCTAGCGAATTTTTAAGGTGGAGCAAACGTCTCATCATGGCGCCCTCCCCCCTTCTCAAACCGGTATAAGTTTTTGTTTTCCAAAAGCTAAAAAAAAAAGAAAACAGCTATAATCAAATTCATAGATATATATAGAAATAGTATAATTATATGTATAAATTAACATAAAAAGTCAACTCCAGAGTATCCGCTGTTAGGCAGGCGGATAATCCAAATTTAGCAGAAAAAAAAACTACCGATATGCTAGAAAATATACACATATAACATAAGTGTTATCATGTATTCAGATCTGTAGTTATTGTTGCAAGCATATAAAAACAGACTGAAATGCTATATAATATACACTGAAGTGCCAAAAAAACTGGTACGTCTAGTACTTGGTAGGTCCCCCACGGAAGCGCAGGACTGCAGAAATACAACGGGGCATGCACTCCATTAGCTTCTGGAAATATGCTGTAGGCAATGCATACCATACTTCTTGCAGAGCGTTCCACAAATCGGTTGTATTCCGAGGTCTCGGATTCCTGTGTTCTATAGCGCGTTGCATGGCATCCCAAATGTGTTCTATCACGTTCAGATCTGGGGACTTGGGTAAAAATGGCAACACCCCCAACTCAGATGAATGCTTCTTTAACCTTAATGTGGCGTCCCGACACTTGTGTGGAGGTGCATTGTCCTGTTGGAACAGGCCCAACCCATCAGCATGAATGCAGGACATGAACGGGTGTACCTCGTCAGAAAGGATGCGCACATAGCGTTGGCCGGTCACAGACGTTTTTAGACGTACTAGGTGTCACAGTGAAATCCAGCTAAACACACCCCATACCATTACGGACCCCCATCAGCCGGTACAGCTCCCTGTTGACAGGCGGGATCCATGGCTTCATGAGGTTTGCGCCACACACGATCCTTCCATCTGCCCGATACAGTTGGAAACGCGACTCGTCAGACAAGGCTACTTGTTTCCAGTCATCAAATGTTCAGTGGCGGTGTTGCCGTGCCCAAGCGAGGCACATAGCTCTGTGTCGTGCACCCATCAAGGGAATTCGAGTTGGGCGTCGGCTCCCAAAGCTCATATCGTGCAGGGTACGTTGCACAATTCGGACGCTGATGCTTGTTGAGGCTCCAGCATTGAATTCCGATTATACTTGCGAGAGTGTTGCACGCTTATCGCGTGAAACGATTCTTCACAGCCGACGATGGTCTCGTTCACCCAATGTCTTTTTACGGCCACACTAGTATCGTGGGTTGGAGGTTTTGCCGGAATTCTTGTAGTGACGGTACACCCTTGCAATGGTAGTCCGTGAAAATCCGAACTTCGTTTCTACCTCCGAAATACTATGGCCCATTTCACGAGTGCCAACTATGACACCGCGTTGAAAATCGCTTAAATCGTTATTACTTGTGATTCTCATGCCGAAAACAGCTCTGTCAGCTGGCAAGGATGTCTATCGCTTTATATACGCACTGGCGGACGCAACCGAGTACGCGCATAGGTGACGTTGCTATGTATTTTGCATAAGCTCGTCTGTACCAGTTTTTATGGCACTTCAGTGGATATATACGTACTACTGTAAATTCAATCTTAAAATAATCAGTTATTTGCTTCCGTTTTTTCACTGGAAAACATTTTTGTTTGATTCGGGACGGCAGGCGGCGCAAAACTAGTTTCTCAACTAATAACGCATTGTTGTCATTCTTGTTACGATATGGTATTGGGTTTCAATTAGCGATGTCTGATTAGAGACCTTAATTTTTAATGACCAAAAAATTTCAAATGATTAAGGTTGCAGATAATCGGCATTTGACTTTACCTTGTTTCATCGGTAAAATATATGTCATAATTAGAACTCATTTGCACAGGGAATAAAAAGTAAGACAAGAAAAAAATGATGGGACTTTCTGAATACGTCTAAATTAAATGGAATGAAACTTCTCTTCTCTAATTCAAATTTAATGAACAGATATTTTAAATTACAATGACTCCAGAAAGGTTATCTAATTTGCTATAACCTCTCCATTAAATTAATATTATGCGGAAACATGGGAGAACAGGTGATCCAAAAGTGTATTTTAGAAACAAAACATGACAAAGACAAACTGCTTACCGTGTTTGTAAACAGATTCCGTTGGGAAGGTAGCAGCGTCACACAGTGGTCCGGATACGCAAAAATCTGGCCAAAAATATTTTTCTAAAGAATAACTTAAAATTTGCACCCAAAACAGGGATTTCAAATTTCATTTACTGTATTTAAAAGACATAAAATATACCTGGTATAATAAAAGAATTTGCAATTGTAACCCTAAAGAATGGCACTATCTTTTTTGTATCATGAGAGGTGACTATGGGCAATTTTGACCCTTCTGGTATTTCAGTGAATTTAATCAACTCTCCTACCCAATGAACTTGATATTTATTAAAATCAGTACTGTACAGTAAAATACACTGTTTTGCATTCATTCCGGTACTTAGGAAGGCGGTGAATCCTACTGTTGCGGCCGCCCCGGTGGCGCAGTGGTCTAAGGCGTTGGCCTATGATCATTCGTCCGTAAGGGGTCCGGGTTCGAATCCCGGTCAGGCATGGATGTTGTGTTTGTCTTACGGCACTGGCTCTCTCCCTTCCCTGGAACCAGTGACCCTACATTAGGGACGGGCGACTGCTTATAGCCCATTTGAGTTGCTCACGGTGGTCGTTAAACCTCCAATCAAAAAAAAAATACTGTTGCGACCTTTTGTTTTTCAGATATCAGGATGCCAAATTAATTCCGGACCGCGATTCGAATTACTGGATAGGCCAATACGTCGTTAGCCAATTAGCCGACACAGTACACCAATAAAACCAATGGAGGCACAGTATAACAATTAAAACAGGGATTTAATAGATATATGCATAAATTACACCGGATACTTCATCTAATAACAAAGGCTATAACTTCCGGCCAGCTTTGGCCCTCTTCGGTGTTTCAGAAAATATGTCCTAACGAAAAGTCTGTTCGTTCACACTGGACCACAAAGAAAATACTGATAAAAAGTACTTACATATGTCCTCGAGTATCCAAAGTATTGATGAAACCAACAAACACAAACACTCACTCACATTCACTAATATGTTGGCACTACGGGTAGCCTTTTTTCCTCTTTGGAGGAGGCTGCGTTGCTTACGGACTCTTGGTCAAAACGACGTCATCCCTAGTCGCTGAACGCACGTACTCAGACACACAGACTTCCTTCCTCCGTGGAACAAGAAAGGTGGCGATTCTCTCTCTGCAGGGGGTCTGCTTTGTTCCTGGGGCCAGGAGTTTCTCCTCTCTCTCTCTCTCTCTCTCTCTCTCTCTGGATGAGCGAGGAGATTCCGTAATTATTTTGTCTCTGTCTGCATTTCAAATGAAATGCCTCCTTACGGCAGGTATAGATAGTCAGGCAAGGTGAAGAAAGTTTTCAGGTAAAGTTCGTGCCAGTTATTCATCAACTTATGCTTTTAGCTGGTTTCCCTTCTTATGCTCAGAACGCAAAAGCACTCAGACGGCAAGCATTTGTTCTAGCGCGAGGAAAATATCTTTCCTAATTCGCTTGGCTATCAAACGGATTCTGCCCCTCTCAACAACAATCTCCCGTTTCCAAAACGTTGGTAAGCGGTGAATTCTACCACTTGAAACCGCGACATATTTATTATAAACCGCTCTTCAAGTCCAAGAGCTTTCCCATTGTTTCGCGCGCGGCACAGACAAAAGCTTCAAATGCTTTTGCCGTCCAAACATTTTTGAGTCATGGGAAATAGCTTTTAAACTTTGACCCGTCCCATTTCCGTTTATGGGCTCTTTGTTCTCGTGGCAAACACCTGCAACTCGCCACTTGAATTCCAAGTGCCAGCAGATCTTTTCTTAATATACCGCCCCTCGCAAGTGCTTAAATTATAACTGTCTGTTAATTAAAACCCCCAATCAAGTTTCAATTACCGTTAATTAGCCACGCCTCTCGCCAATTAATTATGCGAGGGGGGGGGATCGTCACAATACTATTTAGTTCCAAATTACATTGTACTGCAAAAAAATTATATAGAGAACTTTTCTTCGCTTTTAAAATAAAACGTTCTAAGTTTCCATTTAAAATAATTAAAAAAATCATTAAGATCTTTAATTTGTTACAAAAGTGACATAAGAAATTTGTTTAATCCAGAAAAAAGCGACTCTGAAACATATTCTTTCAGAATTTAAGGTCGTTACGTCCAAAGATGTTACATTTGTGGTGCAAAGGTATCAGAAATTAATAATTTAAATCTAGTTACAAAGAAGGTGCAAGATTCCTCACGTTTCAAGTTTGGATTAACTATTAGGTTTTTTGAATGCCTTTTACATATCTCATATCGATTAGATTGCAAAAAATGGAAAGTTAGTTCCAAGGACGGAAGCATGCAGAAACTGAAAGAGAAAAAGAAAATCATTCAGGAAGAGTTCGGAAATCGATTAGGGCTTATAATTGATGTCCGAAAGCCTGGTTACGGAAATACAAATGACTGCAATACAGCGAAACGATTTTTTTCAAAATGTCAAAACCTCTGCCGAGATTACAGGTATCGACGAAAATCTCAATAAGCAGTTTATCGTAATTCTGAAGGTAATTTCAAGTGGTCAGGAGATGAATTATGCAAAATTTGAAGAATTTGGTAAAAGTACTGCTTTTCTTTTCGTCTCTCTGTATCCTTGGTTTTACGTGCATAATATCCTCATATACGGACCCCTTGTTGCAAAAGCAGCTATTTTACCTATCGGTGAACTCTCGGAAGAGGTCCTTAAAGCTCGAAACAAGTATATCAGACGATTTCGTGAACAACATACGAGAAAACTCCAGAATAAGTGCAAATGATTATGTCTTTCGTAGGTTACTGCTAAGCTCTGATCCACTCATTTCAAGTAGCGGAGAACTTCCGAAAAAGAAATACAAGGAGTTACCACAAGCTGTTCGCGACTTAGTCATATTACATGATGATCACAAAGAAAATGATACAGAAGAATTCGAACTTGAAATGGACGATTAACTTTTAAATGACGTAGGGTTAAATTGACAACAAAAAACAAAACAATCTTACCTCTTATCTCGACTAGGTAAAATAAATGTCAAAAAGCAGAGGTGGCTTGCATTTGAAGGTACAAGAAGTTTTGTCCTAATGTTCCAATTCACAGGTTAACTCAAAAATGAAAAGGACTGGGTCAATTTGACCCTACGTCATTTAAAAGTTAATCAGCCATTTCAAGTTCGGATTCTTCTGTATCACTTTCTTTGTGATCATCATGTAATATGACTAAGTCGCGAACAGCTAGTGGTAACTCCTTGTATTTCTTTTTCGGAAGTTCTCCACTACTTGAAATGAGTGGATCAGAGCTTAGCAGTAACCTACGAAAGACATAATCATTTGCACTTATTCTGGAGTTTTCTCGTATGTTGTTCACGAAATCGTCTGATATACTTGTTTCGAGCTTTAAGGACCTCTTCCGAGAGTTCACCGATAGGTAAAATTGCTGCTTTTGCAAAAAGGGGTCCATATATGAGGATCTTATGCACGTAAAACCAAGGATACAGAGAGACGAAAAGAACAGCAGTACTTTTACCAAATTCTTCAAATTTTGCATAATTCATCTCCTGACCACTTGAAATTACCTTCAGAATTACGATAAACTGCTTAATGAGATTTTCGTCGATACCTGTAATCTCGGCAGAGATTTTGACATTTTGCAAAAAATCGTCTCGCTGTATTGCAGTCATTTGTATTTCCGTAACCAGGCTTTCGGACATCAATTATATAAGCCCTAATCGATTTCCGAACGCATCCTGAATGATTTTCTTTTTCTCTTCCAGTTTCTGCATGCTTCCGTCCTTGGAACTAACTTTCCATTTTTTGCAATCTAATCGATATGAGATATGTAAAAGGCATTCAAAAAACCTAATAGTTAATCCAAACTCGAAACGTGAGGAATCTTGCACCTTCTTTGTAACTAGATTTAAATTATTAATTTCTGATACCTTTGCACCACAAATGTAACATCTCATAGATGATGTATTCGTTAAACTGTTACATATTTTTCCATCTATTATTGTTAAAGTTAAACAAACATTTACAATTCCATATCCACTCTGAAGTGGCTGAAGTTTTGAAATTTGGTCACTAATATTTTTCTTCTCTTCTGAAATCAGTTGAGGGGTTTCACGTGCCCACTGAAGTCGAATGGGCCTACAAAGAGCTGTAGATGACAGACGCCGATTTTTCCACACTGTTTCATTATTTTCGTTATTTACTAAACGTAAGGGTACCAATAATGACTGAAAAACAATGTCATCACTCATGTCACCTTCTTCGGTCCAAATTTGTTTGTACTGGGAATGACTCGAACTACCATCGAATCCCCATTTAGTACAACATATAATTTTTATACCCAGTTGTGTCGAGATCTGGCGAAACCTGAAAAATTCTTGAACACGTATTGTTCAGTAAAGCCTGAAGTTTTACTTCGCATACTCTCTCAGTTACACTGATATCTTCTGGGTATTCAGGAGACTTTGCCTTCATCACTGAATAATAAGACGGATACAAATTATGGTGATGCGATTTTGCAATTTTTCTGATCAACAAGTACTGACTTTTTGACAAATGTGTCCTAATAATTCACAAGAAAGATGACACCGAGTTTTCGAGTGTAATAAGCACGTCTTTTGAATCCGTTCTGACGCAGATTAAATTTATCAAAGCTATTCAAAGTCAATGGAACCGGTATGGAAAACAATAGATCTGACGAAAGAAAGAAGATTTTCAATCGGGTTTTTAATCCCTCAATATTACTGTAAACGGAATCGTGAGCTTACGAACTCTTAGAAACGGAGATATCGACAAAAATAAGATGTGATTTACGTCCCCTTGTGGGAAAACCATGCATTATTTTGGGAAGAAAGTATTCTCAAAAAGTTTATCCATATAAACGGTATCGGTCAAAGAAAAAAAAAAAACTTAGTCGAGTTTTCAGGAGCCCAGATTTTGCAACAAATACTTCAGAACCAGAAATTAACACTTATGACTCTTGGTGGCTCAAGCATTCTTTACCAAAGAAATTATGTGAAAAATATTTTTCATCAGGTCTTGTATGCGATACAGGAAGAATGTTTTTAAATCGGAGCTTTAGGAGCAGAAATAACGCAGAAAACACAATTTACCTTTGCGCCCCCTAGCGGAAAGTCTATGATTTACTTGAAAATTTTGAATTTATAGGAAAAACATTTCGCATCGGAAACATTATCCAACAAAGAAGAAATTTTTTAAAATCGTACTCTTAGAAGTAGAGATATTGACAAAAATAAGATATACATCTACGCCCCCTGGCGTAGAAACCATGCATTTTTTTCAAGAAGAAAATTTTCCTGAAAGGTTTGTCGACATGAGTAGACAATTTTCCTAAAAGGTTTGTCGACAGTAGGTCAACAAACTACTTTTTTCAATCGAGATTTTAGAAGCTCATATTTTTGCTGCAAATACAACAGAAGCGGAATTTAAGACTTACGCCATCTCGTGGCCAAACCATTTCTTACAAAAATTAGAAATTATGTGCAAACGATTTCCCATCAGGAGCTGTATGCGGTGCAGAAAGAATTTTTCAAATCGGAGATTTAGAAGCAGAGATATAGGGGGAAACGCAATTTACATTTACGCCCCCTAGCGGAAAGTCTATGAATCACTTGAAAATTTTGAAATTATATGAACCACATGTCACACTAGAAACACTATTAAACAAAGAAGGAATTTTTCAAAACGGACTCCTAGAAGTAGAGATATTGACAAAAATAAGATATACATCTACACCCCCTGACGTAGAAACCATGCAGTATTTTAGGAAGAAAATGTTTCTGAAAGGTTTGTCGACATGAGTAGTATCAGTCAACAAGCGACGTTTTTAACAATCGAGAATTTAGAAGCTCATATTTCGCTGCAAATACAACAGAAGCGGAAATTAAGATTTACGCCCCCTGGTGGCCAAACTATTTTTTTACAAAAATTAGAAATTATGTGCAAACGAAATGCAATTTACCGCTAGGGGGCGTAGCGGTAACTTTCCATGGATTACTTGAAAATTTTGTAATTATATGAAAAACATGTCACACGGAAAACACTATCCAACAAAGAAGGAATTTTTCAAATCGGACTCCTAGAAGTAGAGATATTCACAAAAATAAGATGTATATCTACACCCCCTGGGGGAGAAACTGTGAAATATTTTAGGAGGAAAATATTCCAAAAAGGTTTATCGATGTGAGTGGCATCAGTCCACGAAAGAATTTTTTCAGTCGATACTTTAGAGGTAGAGGCTCGGATTTTATGGCAAATACATTAGAAGCAAAAATTAACACTTACGCCCCCTGGAGGCCAAAGTATTCTTTACCAAAAATTCGAAGTTATATGCAAAAGATTTTCCATTAGGAGATGTATCCGCTGAAGAAAAAAAAAATTCAAATCGGAGTTTTAGAAGAAGAGTTATCGGGGAAAATGCAATTTACTTTTATGCCCCCAAGCGGAAAATCTATGCGTAATTTGAAAAAGTAACTATATCTAAAATACTCTTCGACATACATGGAATCGAAAGATAAAAACAATTTTTCAATCGTATGTTTAGAAGCAAATATGTGGAATAAAACGTATTTTTGAATTCGACATCATTTGCATTTAGGCCCTCTACCGGCGAAATTGCACATCTAAAAAAACACGAAATGAAGGATCAGCATTTGCATATTTCAAGCTTCCCAATGCAAAAAGAATTTTTCAAATCGGACTAATAGTTGCAGAGATATCGTGGTTACAGACAGACGGACTGACGGACGGACGGACAAACCAATAACATAAGCACGATCTTTCTTTACAAAAGGCGTGCTAAAAAGAGAGCTTCCTCCGGAGAAAGTTCTGTTTGTTATTTATCATCTTTCATCTTCCAAGACTCCAGGATTCTATTAGCTCTCGTTGGAGTGGTGGTTGTGGCTTCTTTCAGAAATTTAGCAGTTGAATCATCTCCTTCCGATCTTAGACTCATTGCAGTTGTACAGGATAATTTCACAGAAGATGCTGTAGGCCTGAGTTCCTCAGTTTTACGTCTTTTACTTCTTTCACTAGACTCTTCGAATCGCTTTCTGGGACGACCACGTGGTGTATGAAATGAAGAACAAGGAATATTTCCATATATTATAGTTGGAAATTCAATCACATTTCCAAGCCATTTCGAATTTTTCTTCATAAAACGCGTGTTAGTGCGGTTGCTTTCTTTCCAACGTTTATGATATATACAAAAATAGTTCTTCGCCATGTATTTACGCAAATCTTGTATAGCTGCATTATCATTGCTTTAGTCAAATTTTTCTATTAAGTAGTCAATGACATGTTCTTATTGCACTTTCCGCTGCTCATCTTTCTTATGCAAAATCTTCATATGCAATTCATTACGGGTTACAACAACAGCCATTCGAGAACACTTATAATGAAATAAACCTAGAAGAATAAGACTAGTAGATGAACACGAAAGTGCTTTGTAGCTACGCAAATTCAACACTAACCTACCAACACTGAGGAACAAATAAAAAGACACGAATTCGCTTCATATCATCAAGGTCATATGTGGTCACGTGAAACTTATGTGGGTGCGCATGCACTGAAACAACGTTATCTCGCGTAGTGGCAGAGACGGGCAGGAAATTCTTTTACAGGACTCTCATATGATCTGTTTTTTATGTTTTAAAACAAAAATGAGCGCGTGACTCCGTGTCGCTCTTAATAAAAGTCGACGTTTAGAGTCAAACAAAAATAAAATGTAGTAAATTTTTAAATACATGGTTTCTACAATAAAGGAAATAAAAAATAAAAATTTCTTATTAACATTTTGTTAAGAGTACATCACTAAATGGTAGAAAAGTATTTTTTTTTAATTTTCCTGTCAGTTCACTAGTATTATGGATGCATTAAACATGACGTTAAAAACAACCGCAAAAATTATTGTACCATTTACCCTAAATATCCAGTTTGAAAAAACATAACAAATGCAGTGACGTCCGGTGACCCAACAGACTACCCAAGCAGTCGCAAAGGCAAATACTTTTCACTTTTTTACAATTGACATTAGATTCAGATTTTTGAAATAATAAAAGTGGAAAAACATGGCGTACGATCTAGATACCATAGCTACTTTTTTATATCGATTCTTTTATACAACACAGCAAAATCTAAAACAAAAGACTTCTGTTTTCCGAATAGACTGAAGTCACTTAACATACCTTTCCATTTAAAAGTAAACACCATTCTTCTATCACTTGCAGCAAAATGTTCTATTACAGAATCGAAAAAAGTATTTCTTTCTTTCAGAGTATTTAATAGATCACTTTCAATTGATATCAGTCCAAGATGCGAGAGTCGTTTCTGTCCTGTTCTGTTTCGTGCGTATGTCTTAATTCGCTTTAATGCAGAAAACGATCTTTCAACTATTGAAGTAGACACAGGTATCACACTTATAAGTGAAGCCAATAGGTAAAGTTGCGGCATCGATTTTCCAAGTGCTGAAGTCGCTAACATTTTCGTCAGTTGAATAGGTGACTTGTCAGAAAATTCGTGTGAACTGTTTGCTACGAATAATTCGTTTTTCAAACGTACTTCATCAAAGTAGCGACCATAATTTTCAAGTAAGCTTTTCAAACCATCAGTTAGGAAAGTGTGAACGTAAGAGCTGTACTTCGAAGAATCCAGTAAGCACAAAAATGTAAGCTTTTCATAATCCTGAAATCTTGTATTAATGTGTTGTTCGACATTATCGAAAATTTCAAAATATAATCTTCTGTATTTAGTGATAATCGTAATGTCTTCAGAAAGGTTTCATTTTCGTTTTCTTGGGAGTCCAACATCAGCAGTGGTTCCTTCGTACACTTCCTGAAAACGACTTCTCAGAGATTTCACAGCATTTTGTGTTTCCGTTATCTTACTTCTGCAGTAACAATGTCTAATGAAGCATTCTGAAGCACGCTGATCAAAACATCAGTTAGAGAAAAAATACTATTAAAGGTCGCAAGAAGAAAGCAAAATTCAAAGTTTTCTAAATTGGACAAATGTCCCTGAGCACCCGCAAGAATATCTCTTTCTATACTTGTGATTGATGTTCCAACATGGCATCAAAAGTCTAGTGAAGCTCTTCTTGTTTTTCGTGGACAATATTGACGAGTCGTGATGAGTAATTCCTCTTGTTGGACAAACATTGGGTAGTCGGCGTCTTAAAAAGGCATCAACAAATTTTGAGCGCTTTGGTGATCTCGAGAAAAACGCTGCAAGCCCACTAAGAGTAGCAAAAAAGATACGACATTCAGGAATACTTGAAGCGCTTTGGGAAAGTACTAAATTCAAACATTGCGCATAGCAGTAAACAAAGGGGGCTTGTGGAAAGGATGCCTTAATATTCGCACTATGCAAGGAAGAGACCATTACTGCAGTTCCGTCGTAGCTCTGCGCGACGAGTTTTCCACCACAGTCTGAAAAATCCTTAAAATGGGACAAAATAAGATCAGAAAGTGCGGCTGCTCTGCTTTGTCCTCACTAACTTCTTGGAAGCACAGAAATCTTTCTACCACCCTTCCTTTATTTGCATACCGATAAACAAGAGAAAATTGAGACCTATTAGAGACGTCCGTAGTTTCATCTGCTTATGTGGCAACAAAATCGGGCTGCTTTAACTGGCGTTTAATTTCACTACACAGTGCATTAGCGACAGAATCAATTAAATCATTTTGAACACGATTTGATACTCCTTTGAATACTGTCGAAGACTCCAAATGGTGTTTTAGAACAGGATCATACTGAGCAGTGTAGTCCAAAAATTCCAAATAATTTCCGCGGTTGTTGGATGTTTTTGACTCGTCATCTCCTCGAAATGAAATTTTTAGCTTCGCAAGGAAGCAAACGGCATTTATAAGCCGTTTCAAAATATCTCTATTGCGTTTTACCTTTTCATTGTGTTGACTTATGTTTTATCGTATCTGGTCACTGACCTCAGTTTCAATACGAACAGTTCCAAAAGTTGCGAGTGCAACGAACGCACGAATATGCTTAACAGCAACATCATGATCCCGTATTGCTTTAGTTAAATTGCTTAGCTTGCTGTATCCTGTAGTCCAAGTGGAGCATCTGTCGCAGCTAAACATCAAGCACTTCCAACAAAACGGTTTGTTGGTCTTAACACTTCCGGCAAGCCATTCGCATCTTTCATAATTGGCGTTTTGAAAATGTTGAGTAATATTCTTTTGTTGCTGCATTAAACTTGGCAATGCAGGCATCGGTCTTCCTTTCGAAATCACATTTTTCTTTTCTTCAAAAGTGCGGCGTGAAAACGGAGTTTGTAACAAATCGGCTATAATGTCTTCACTTATGGAATCAGACATGGCTGTTTAGAATCTTTTCTAATACACATGCATGATATATTCAGTAATTCGCAGCACACGATGTAAAAAGAACTTCGAACATTGCATCCACAGTTCAGCTCCCATAACCCAAGCAGTCCAATGACTCTTGGTTAAGTGCAACTACACGCTAAGACGGTCGTTTCTAGGGAGCATTTCTCATTGGTTAGCAGACTAGTGACGTCAGGTTGTCATAGCAATACCCCTTCAGCGCGGTGACGCTTGGGTGACGGAAGCAGGTGTTGCACGCGCTCGGCAGCTGCGACCAATCGGAGTGCAGCATCATTTGTTTCTCCTGTCTAGTCGTTGTTATTGCCGGTGTGCGTGGATTATACACATATGAAAACTTCAGAGGTATAAGAACGGATTTATAACTTTGTGGTGATTATTATCCGTGTCGAAAACAGAAATTTAAAGCATTAGAGATTTTTTATGTATCCTTCATTTCCTTTACCCAAGCACTGCTTGGATTGCTTGGGTGGAATGCACGTCATTGAAAAAATGCAATTTATGTCGGTGAAAACAGTATTTATACGAGGTATGACATTCCAAAAATTATTTAAACCTATTTTAACGATAATATTTGAAAGTGGAAAAAACGATTTTGGGCCAGCTTTTTTCCTATCCGGACCACTGTGCGTCGTGATGCTGAGCTATATAAACTATGAGTACCGTCAAACAGGGAATGCTTGCAATAGCTTCTCAAATAGATATCTTTCTTGTTTTGTACTAGCAAATTTTGTGATTAAAACTGAATAGCACAACGACTGGACAAAGTCATTCTCTATGGACAGAATTGCTAAATCTGATAACCTTTCTTTTAACATAGTTGAACGAAAGAAGGTTTTTATCAATTAAAGTTTACTAAAACTTCGTTCACACGTAGCTACTGTGATAGGAATTGTCGACACATGATCCGAAGTGCAGTCCATAAATTTGGGAAAATGTCCTGCCAACTATTTTCTTTGATCAACTGTAATACATTTAGTGGTTCTCCCGAGTTTTTTAAAAATGATTTTATACTTAAAATTTCTCCGACTAATTCATCTGATGAAATGTCACATTTGTCTCCGTCTGTCAAAAGTACTTTTAAATTTTCGCAAACTTTCTTTAGATGTGTTCTCTCCAAATTTTCTTTTATATCACATAAAAATGACCACAAACATTTTATTTCCGAGAGCTGTTCGAATCGTGTGCTGCATGAATTTTGAATTGCATCTATCATGGGATAACATACTGTTGCCTTAAATAATTCTTCGGCATTTGTTGGTGATTCATCACCGGTTTTATAAGAAAACATCTTCTTTTTCTTTCAGTTTCGTGTTTCCTTAAACACTGGTTCGATTTCCAACTTGTCTGCGATTTCTTTTGCTGTTATTAAAGCTGATGAGTAACCCGAAGTTCTGTATTCTTTTCATAAAATCTGAGCACTTTTTTAGTAACTCAGAAACATTTGATAGGTGCATGCTTTTTGATTGCATTGCTTTACTTACTATGTTAACTTCAAAGAAAACATCATACCAAACGACTAATGTAACTATAAATTCAAATTGTTCCATGAATTGCATGATCGACTTCGCTTCGGATGCTACTACAGAGTGAGTAGCATCTTCGTAGAGTTCTCTAACAGCACAATAAGCTTCGTTGTGCTGGTAAAGAACTGAAAAAAGGCTAGAAATTCTGCATTCCCAACGTGTTTCGGAAACTTACTGAAAGTTCACTTACATATTTCGAGATGATGTCCCACCGTTTCGATGATCCTGAAAATAATACAAATATTCTTTGTAGCACTCCAAATAATGACACTGATTTCACCGAGGATTTTGCAGCATCTGAAACGGTTAAATTTAAACTGTGACATCCACAAGGAATAAAGAAAGTGCGAAGGTATTTTTATAAAATTCTACACTGAACTCCTTTTTTGATTCCTATCATATTGGCACCGTTGTTGTATCCTTGGCCACGACAGAAATTCATATCTAAACTATAACTAGGAACACGAATGATGACGTAATCTCTTGCAGCAGGTTCAAACATGGCCAACCTGCTATATCTTCATATTATATATTTTGATGAAATGAATGCGTCGATGCATCCACAACTTGAACGCTTCCATCTTTCGTAAATGGCTGATCATTTTCGAAAGAAACTTCGGTATGGGTTTCCTCCACAAAACCTCTACCTCCGTTTCTAGGTTGGCGAATTGAAAATGTTGCCATTTTCTTGACATTCCCCTCATCTTCTCTTTGCTTCTTCCATTTTCGTTTTAAAATTTCAGATCCAGATAACTTTTTACGAGTTTCAGACATATTATTAGATTCAACTGTTTATATTCAAATTTTATGCATCATAGGATTTATCTATGGTATTAGAATTAAAACAAATGAACCGCTAACTCGCCCGAATCCGCCTCGCCTTATGTAGTACAGTAGGCCTACCAGCAAGGCGGGATGCACAACGTAACTTTGAACCCCTATTGGTAGCTGTCCATCGCCATTTCTATGTCGATTGGCGTTGGCGCAGACGAATTTTACTAATTAGACCCTTACCGACCCTTTGATTTGCCGATAATTTATGGCCGAACTATGGTGTCAGCTAAGGTTTTGAACAGAGCCGACGACTGTTTGTCTGAGAGTCTGCCACCCCATCCCATCAACCAAAACACATTTCCGCTTTTTGACCCCTTTCTATGAATCTGTTTCTGTTCGCACCTGTTCTTCCCCGCATCTTGCAAGCGCTAGCTCGTTAGAGCCGCGCTCCGTTTGGATGTTCTCTGTGATCGGATCGAACGGAATCTCGCGACCCCCTCCCCCCGCATCAGCCCATCCCCAGGCGTTTGTGCCCTTTACTAACGAGAAGCGCTCTCAGTTGATCCTCGCCGAAAAACATTCCGCCAGTCTTTGTCCTGACGTGAGACAGACAACTGGTGTCAGTGGAAAAGTGTTTTTTTTTTTTTTTTCGGTTGGCGCAGATAAAAAATCCCACACGTGCTTGAGGATTTTGACGAAGTCAGTCGCAGTTTTTTTTTTTTTTTTTTTTTACATGAACAGATTTTCCATTAAGCCGCGTCCATGTCTATAAACTATAAGTAGAGAAATAGAGATTTCCTGGTTCGGAGCCCCCTTTTCGATGGCGCCCAGTGCAGTTGGACTGCCCTAGAACCGGCACTGTGTATATACATATATATTAGGGGGAAAGACTTGTGTGCAACAAGTTTACCACTTTGACAGCTTAGGAAAAATAATTCCGCACCGAATATTCTTTTGTACTAAACGCTGTTTTTCATGTAGCCCACCTACCTGACTTTCTGTGTGATTTATAAGCTTCGCTCCTTTCGGCTGATTTGCTTTACCTTAACCCGTTTTCGCTAATTGCAGTTAAATAATTCTCATAACCAAATACCTTAAATTTTCTTTTTGTAATCTGAAGAATGTATTATTTAAATTTGGGATAGAAACCAGAATTTTTTTGTATATATAATCGCATTAACGTTCGCCTACGGTAAAATTTTTCTGTTGCTTTATGTATGCGAAGTATTGGCAATCTCAGCGGTCCGCTCTCCCTCTTGCGGTAAAAGGAAGAAGTACTGTAGTACGGGTATTGTTTTTGGCTCAATGCTTGGCTGTTGGTAGATCGCTCATTACGTTCAGTTGTCGCAGTTTGGTGTATTTTTGCATTCATTCTGGAATTAGAGAGTTGTATAATGGAGAATTCCGTGAAGAAGAACAAATCATATTGTTGTGTCCCACAATGTCGTTCCCAAGGTTTCGGCTATGTTTTTCACAAGTTAGTATAAACGTTTGTGCCCTGCGTTTGAAATCCTTCCAGTGAAATGCTACTAACCTAGTAACGTCTTTGAATGAATAATAAACAAGGCAGCATGTTTTTATTGCATAGTAGTAATTAAAAAATCCGCATTTCTACATAATCTTGGCCGCCCCGGTGGCGCAGTGGTCTAAGGCGTTGGCCTCTGATCATTCGTCCGAAAGGGGTCCGGGTTCGAATCCCGGTGAGGCATGGATGTTGTGTTTGTCTTACGGCACTGGCTCCCTCCCTTCCCTGGAACCAGTGACCCTAAATTAGGGACGGGCGACTGCTTATAGCCCGTTGAGTTGCTCACGGTGGTCGTTAAACCTCCAATTAAAAAAAAAAAACACAAAAAAAAACATAATCTTGAAAACAAATAATTGCTGTTATCCATATAAATTTAAACTTCATTATGGAACAAGATTTGCAATGTTCTGTCAACAGTCATCGGTTCAAAAACGCAGAACCCAATGATAATCAACAATTACCAATTCACAAACACTTTTAGGAACAGAATGTTCAAAAATTACAAATGTTATTGTTGACAGTATTGAAAATGGGTCCTGGGAAACGTCAAGTGAAACGAAATGTCAGATTTCAATAGTAATCCGGATTAGAACACCCCTGTCGGTATTACTATATCACTTGCCTGAAAATGTAAAAATAAAAATTACCTGTTACAGTAAAGCATTACTGCTACACAGTGCTTACACGTTCCACTTCTGCCCGCTTTACAAGAGCACTCAAATGACTTTATAGAAATTTCACTGTTACTTGTATCTAAAACACCGTTGATGGAGTGAGGCGACGACGTTATTGCTGTGGACTGAATGCATTGCGAAACTATGAGAATTTCCCTTCCATCTTCCTTCTTAATTCCACAAGAAATTATATGGCCTACATTAACAATCACTTCCCCTTCTTTAATGCATCTTGAATTTTTGGAAGCGTCCACAAATTTCATTATTTCAAGGATTGAAAGCGACAAACCAGCCATTCTAACATTCGACTTTATGGAAACACGTGCGACGTTACCCGTACTAGAGAAGTTTGTTTACGTTTGCGCAGCGCCCCCTATAGTTCGTTGAGGTTCCCAATATGTCCATATTTGCTTTTCATTTATTTATTTATTTACCTATTTTTGTACGTGATTTACTACTTTTCAGGTCCCACGAGAAACCTTGAACTGTACGTTTGAAAAGCCCATTTTGCCGCCCCGGTGGCGCAGTGGTCTAAGCGATGGCCTCTGATCATTCGTCCGTAAGGGGTCCGGGTTCGAATCCCGGTGAGGCATGGATGTTGTGTTTGTGTTACGGCACTGGCTCTCTCCCTTCCCTGGAACCAGTGACCCTAAATTAGGGACGGGCGACTGCTTATAGCCCATTGAGTTGCTCACGGTGGTCGTTAAACCTCCAATAAAAAAAAACAAAAAAAAAACAAAGCCCATTTCGGCTACAGCAAGAAATCTTTTTCCATTTGAAAGTAATTAAAAAATGTCGATTTACTCACACTTTAACTTCTCTCACTTTATAAATCTGCACTAAAATTCTTGCAATTCTCAAAATTTTCAATTTTGTAAAGAGAATGTTTTGCAATCATTTCGCTTGACAGGCAAATCATGAAATGCTTTTTATTCTTGCACACCTGTTTCTCTTCTCTCTAGAAATGAAGAAACTATTGCAATTATGAATTCAAATATCACAATAAAATTCGTAAAGAGGAATTAAAATTTCCAATAGTCTCTCTCAAAGAACATACCATGTCTATTGCTGCAGCAACGAAAGAGATTAATGCCTCTTTTTAAATTAAATTTACTGGGATATCTTATGCTGCTGCCCAGAAAAATGTGTATTGTTAATTAATTGTTGCTTCAATAAGAACACTGCTGTAACTCGTGTTGAAAAGACGTTTAAACAGGCAATGGTAACACGAGCGTTGACGTACCTATACTTTCAGGGTTGGGCACCTTGAACATTTTTACCAAACAGTGGCTGCAGAATATCTGCTTCCACGGCCATTTATGGATCGCCAGTCCGCCACTGTACTCAAGGAGAAATTACTATTTGCATTGTGCAAATAGGTGATCCCTAACCATTTAAATATAATAATTGATTGATTAGGAAAATTGCAAAATCTTTGAGAATGATTTTGTGAAAAACAAAATTTTCTAAGGAAAATAATAATCTGGCACAACACCCTGTTTTGAGAGTGATTTGATGCAACATTCAATCATGAGCAGATTTTAAAAATTCTTTCACAGTTAAATTGTTGCTAAAAATCCAGGATCTAACAGAATTTTTCTCATGAGGAAATTTAGGAGGTATTACCCTAAAGGGTCTGTGTCTTAGCAGTGGACCTCAAGGCTTTGTTGTCCTTGAGGCTCAAAGAACAACAAGGCCTTATATAACACTTATATAACCCATGTGCCATGAAACCCCAGCTATTATTCAACTGGCCATCAAGAAAGAAAGAAAACACTTTAAAAACTATTTGTCCAGTTTGTCCAGATGTAATTAGATGCCGTGGTAGATTGTTTTCATTTCTTCACCTTTCACTTTTTGTACACTAACACAGTTAGTGTTCCAGCATGTAATAAAAAAATTTCGATATCATAACTTCATACTGGGAAATCTCAATGTTTTTATTATTTTTTCTGCAAACACACACACACATCCAGAAGTTCAAGAGAAAAATTAGCAAAATCTGGGTTATAGCAAAAATCTTTGCATTAGTACCTTCCATGAACAGAAATTGCATAGATTTCCAGGGCTAGTGACCCCCTCCCCCTCCACACACACACATGAGCACCTATGGGTACTGGTGATGAAATTAGACAAAAAAAAAAAGGTGATACACACAACACAGAATCATACATATTTCATTGTTCAGTTGCACTCAACCAATACAATAGTGCTTCCTGGCAGTGCCATTTCCTGGTTTGCTTCAAGAACTGGCATATATCTTTAAATATAAAGCAACTATTTTGAGCTCACTTAAGACAGTGGTTTCGGAAACAGGATGTAAAAGACAATTACTAATGAATGAGCACACATGAAATCCACTGATGCTAAATCCTTTTTAGTGTGTTAATGTCTAAGTGTGATGCTAAATCCTTTTTATTGATGCTAAATCCTTTTTAGTGTCTAAGTGTCTTAATGTACTCCAAGCAAAGCTATAAAGATATGTTAATACTTGGAAATCATTTTCTGTTCATCTTCATTGAAAAAATATTTAGAACCGTTAATAGAGGTTTCATTATGTTCATGGGTGTTATATGTGTATATTTAAAAAGGAGTAACCCCCCCCCATGCAAATAATTTCAAATGAAGTGTTTTTTAGCACATTGAACATTTTAATTCACTGGTATTTTGGGTGCCTTTAAAGTATTTAAGTAATTCTATGCTTTTGAAATGTATAGCAAATCATAAGCAATGACTGAAAACATATTTTTTCATTATCACTTGTGTGACGTCAATTATGCATTACCTTTTCAATACTTTGAAAATAAATTAAATCTGCAGGTTTTTGTTGCATAACTACTACAATATACATTTTATTTCTTTTCATAGGAGTTGAAAGACCCAGTATTGGCCGCCCCAATGGCACAGTGTTCTAAGCACTGGCTTAAGACTGCTCGTCCGAGAAGGGTCCAGTTTCGAATCCCAGTGAGGTATGGATGTTGTGTTTGTCTTACAGCCATGGTTCTCTCTCTTCCCTGTAACCAGTGGCCCTAAATTAGGGATGGGCGACTGCTTATAGCCCATTGTGTTGCTAATGGTAATCGCTAAACCTTCAATTAAAAAAAAAAAAAAAAAGACTGTATTGGTGTAAGCATTGAATTCTATTATTCAACTCCTAATTCAAAACCTATAGATGAAAATGAAATGTCTTTCTGTACACAAAACATATCTCAACATTGTGCCATATCAGTTGATACAGCTGACATAAGACCATCACACAGAAGCATTAAACTATTCCAAGCCTGAATTTGTTTCTTTGTTGTCCTTGATTTTGGATTTAGCTGAGGAGGCTATTACTTCCCTGCTCAGAATTATAACAGAACTAAAGAATTTGATATACTAAAAGCTTATGTAGTGCAGTATCCATCTTTTGTATGTGGTATACTAGTCCTACTTATAAAAAAAAGGCAGAAAACAAACGTAAAAGCTTTTACCTTATTGAAAAAATACTGTTTTCAAAAATCTCGAGGCAACAAGAAAAAGAAAATATCTACATTCCAAACTTAACAGAATTCAGTAGTTAGTCTACACATAGGCAGTAATCTACAGCTTGCAGCACAAAAAAGGGAAACCCAGTAATAACAGGGTTTCTTTTTTGTGTGCAAAAAAAGAGAAACTATTTTATTCTTTGACTATTTATTTTCATTTTTGACTATTTTATTTTCAGCTTGTGTAGTCAGCAATGAATAAGAACACTATGCTTATGCTTAGAGGCATAACTAGGAATTCCTGCGCAGGGCAAGCCACAAAATATTGCGCCTCGTGTGTGTGTTGACAAAGCAAATTTAGCATCACAGTGGAAGGCTCAATCAAACTGTTGTGACTGTTCGTACACTATTAAAATTTTGGGGGTAAGTTAATTGCACCAAAAAGTGGTACTACACCAACTGCACCAAGGAGGTTAGAATAGATGGAGCAAGAGTCCACCATTCCCCTTGTGTGATCAAAATGAAGCCAGAGAAAAGTTACAATTCTGACGTCACAGCCTTCACCACCATGTTGGTGAGACAACTGAGATCATAACATCACATTCAGTAGTGATGATGTAGCTGCCTTTTTCGATCTACATCTTTAAATTTCAGTATTGGATAAGTAAAAAAACCTAGTGATTATTAGGTAACATATAATAAATGTTTTAGGCCGGCTACGATACATTTTTATTGCTGTTTTTCGAACTTTGTTTTAGTTTTTTAACAACTGCAGAAAAGTATATGCTTTCGTCACAGAGGTCATAAACAGCTAACCTAAAATTTTCTACTCATCATGTTTTGCAGAAATCTCTGTGTCAAACTGAATCAATTAATGTTGTTAGAAACTCAATTCTATGGGCTCTTTAATGTTCCTGTTTACTCGCAAACCTAACGAACCCGACTATAAATAACAGCCCATTATTTTTATGAGTTCCTCTTAACACAAGTACTTAACATTTTAGTTCAAGTGATTTTGTGTGTGTGCGTGGACAATTTTCTCAGATCATCAGATACGCATAAATTACCCTTGAGAATATTTTTTTATGTATCAGTTTATGAGTCCTACCCTTGCAAAATCAAACTCTTAAGAAGGCATGAGCTACAGTGCTTAGTATGAAAAACAAGTAGTCGAATGAAATTTTTTTGCATTTTTAAATTTTCATAATGAAAATTTCGTTTAAATGTTTACTGGAATTAAGTGGGGGTGGCCTAGGGGCCCGGGCCTCCTCCATGAGGTATCACTTGATCCTTCATTCTTTGTATTGGCTCCTTTTAAAAAAAATATAATTCTATGTGTTTTTGAATATATATTTTACCAACAATGGGAATTTTAAATATATTTGTTTATGTTTCTAAATATATATTTTCACTTTAACATTGCAGAAATATTTTTATTACTTCCCAATTACTTAGGGAAATGTTTCCTACAGTGTTTTAATTTGCATCTTTAATAATTTGGGTCACCCCCATAAAAAAATCCTGAGTGCGCTGCTGGAACTTATTAACATAAAGAGCACTAAAAGTAAAATCACGAATTTATCGCTGCATATGAAACATGTGTTCATCGTATTACATGCACGCATGTCTGAGAAAGCTCCACCAAGAAAATTCAACCATTTTGCTGTGACACACTCTCCACCACCAACAGCACAGATTGAGATCCCCATACATTAGTATGATTAAGTATAAAAATAACACAAATGTGTAAGGTATATCAATTATTAGTAAATGAGAACAGTACTGTGGACAATTTCTCGAGGGGAAGATTAATCTAAATTCTGATTTGCATAAAATTTGGTCAGTTTCAGAACCAGCAGTTTCTTAATCAAACTACAATAACTTGCAAAACAAATTTTTAATTTAGAGAAAAATTAATATTCTATTCACAATTACCTATGAAACGTTACAACAGCAGGTGCTAGTTGATGAGTTGACACATCCAAAAACACAGCACAACCCATTTTAAAAGAAATATAAATTTTTTGATGAAAAACGGTCTATTCCTTATTCCTGCAATAATGAAAAAGTACTAGTAACGTCTCACTGGGTGTGGCCATCAGCCCTGTGTCATCTGCTCAAAGTGCTTCAAGTTTGTGAAGTCACCCTTACACCATCTATTCTAACCTCCTTGAGCTGCACCACTTTCTGACAAAAGATATACAAAACTATTAATCTTTTCATGAAAGAAATACGGGATTACGCCATATAATACAAATTTTGAAGATGACAATCCGATTTTTGGCGTAAATGTGACAAGGATGGTAAGTCAGATAATATCCGAAAACTTGAAAATTTTCATCGTCCTGGAGCGGGACTCGAACCCGCCTCTCCCAGAAAACGCCCGGGTATGCTAACCACTACACCACGACCAAGTTTCCGATCAATTTGAATATAACCATCACAGGATTCGCTAGTCGAAGCAACCGGCCTTCATGTTTAGCGAATCTAGAGGTTAAGAATCTTATCCCGTGTTTGCCCGGAGAAGCAGATAAATCATGAAAGTTGCTTCGACTAGCGAATCCTGTGATGGTTATATTTAAATTGATCGGAAACTTGAAACTTGGTCGTTCTGGGCGGTGTAGTGGTTAGCATAGCCGGGCGTTTTCTGGGAGACGTGGGTTCGAGTCCCGCTTAGGACGATGAAAATTTTCAAGTTTTCGGATATTATTTGACTTACCATCCTTGTCACATTTACGCCAAAAATCGGATTGTCATCTTCAAAATTTGGTTATCTTTTGTTGTGCAAACAAAGCCAACAACTTTACACCATATTCTGGCACTAGGGTGTTCCACGTTTTTGGTTTTGTTTGTACCACAAAATGGCATATATTTTCTCAGAAACTGATGCACACAGCTGGTGTAGTACCACCTTTTGGTGCGACATACCACAAAATTTTTAACAGTATACGACTTTTCCCAACTGCTTTGGAGTTCAGACTTTCGGTACAATACGAAATGCAGTCGTGGATCGAGCAAACAGCCCCAAAGAGAATCTTCAACAGTGTGAACGATATTTTGATCTTGCAACTACACCTTAACTTCTGAATGTGAGTAACTAACACCACCTGAATATTTTGACAAAGAAATGCGAATTTTAATACATCAAGGCTACCGAAACTGGTAAAACACATTATGTTGGCAAATCTGTAAAGGAACACATTAATGACAAAGCATGGTGTGAGAAAAACTGTACCAAAAACTGGTGCAAAAGCTTCAGTACCAAGCTTGTAAGCAGTGATTTTTGCCCCCTCTCTTGAGCGGCCCCCGAGGCAGACGCCCACTTGCCCCGACTTAATTCACAGCACTGCTTATGCTGTCTCTTTCTATTTTGCATTAATGTTCTAACGCAAACTCAAAGAGAATTATATTTGTTGGTAATTTTTATTGAAATAGTATAATTCCATCAATATTTTCTAAGGTATTTTAGTTTTTAGCACGTCTTTTGTAAAAAAAGATTGTGCTTCTGTTATCGGTTTGTTCGTCCGTCCGTCTGTACCCACGATATCTCAGCAACTATTAGTCCGATTTGAAAAATTCTTTTTGCATTGGGAAGCTTGAAATATACAAATGATGGTCTTTTATTTCGTTTTGCTTTACGATGTACAATTTCATCGGCAGAGGGCGTAAATGCAGATGATTTCGAATTATAAAATACGTTTTATTCCACATATTTGCTTCTAAACATCCGATTGAAAAAAATTTATATCTTTCGATTCCATTTATGTTGAAGAGTATTTTAGATATAGTTACTTTTTCAAATTACGCATAGATTTTCCGCTAGGGGGGTAAAAGCAAATACATTTCCCCCGATAACTCTTCTTCTAAAACTCCGATTTGAAAAAAAAATTCTTCAGCGGATACATCTGCTGATGGAAAATCTTGCATATAATTTCAAAATTTTGCTAAAGAATACTTTGGCCACCAGGGGGCGTAAGAGTTAATTTTTGCTTCTGATGTATTTGCCATAATATCGTAGCTTCTAAAATATCGATTAAAAGTTATTTTCGTGGACTGATGCCACTCACATCGATAAACCTTTTCGGAATATTTTCTTTAAATATTCCACAGTTTCTTCTGCCAGGGGGCGTAGATGTACAACTTATTTTTGTCAATATCTCTACTTCTATGAGTCTGATTTGAAAAATTCCTTCTTTGTTGGATAGTGTTTTCCATGTGACATGTTTTTCATATAATTTCAAAATTTTCAAATAATTCATAGACTTTCCACTAGGGGGCGTAGCGGTAAATTGCGTTTCCCCCTATATCTCTGCTTCTAAATCTCCGATTTGAAAAATTCTTTCTGCACCGGATACAGCTCCAGATGGGAAATCGTTTGCATATAATTTCTAATTTTTGGTAAAACAATAGTTTGGCCACCAGGTGGCGTAAGTCTTAATTTCCGCTTCTGTTGTATTTGCAGCAAAATATGAGCTTCTAAAATCTCGATTGAAAAAAAGTAATTTGTTGACCGATACTACTCATGTCGACAAACCTTTGAGGAAAATTTTCTTCTTGAAAAAATGCATGGTTTCTACGCAAAGGGGCGTAGTGTATATCTTATTTTTGTCAATATCTCTACTTCTAAGAGTACGATTTGAAAAATTCCTTCTTTGTTGGATAGTGTTTCCGATGCGAAATGTTTTCCTTATATATTCAAAATTTTCAAGTAAATCATACACTTTCCGCTAGGGGGCACAAAGGTAAATTGCGTTTTCTGCGTTATTTCTGCTGCTAAAGCTCTGATTTGAAAAATTCTTCCTGTATCACATACAAAACCTGATGGAAAATATTTTTCACGTAATTTCTAATGTTTGGTAAAGAATGGTTTAGCCACCAGGGGTCATGTGTGTTAATTTCTGCTTCTGAAGTATTTGTTGCAAAATCTGGGCTCCTGAAAACTCAACTAATTTTTTTTTTCTTCGACCGATACCGCTTATACGGATAAACCTTTTGAGAATACTTTCTTCCTAAAATAATACACGGTTTTCCCACCAGGGGATGTAAAGTCACATCCTACTTTTGTCGATATCTCTGTTTCTAAGAGTTCGTAAGCCCACAATTCAGTTTACAGCAATATCCGAAGGATTAAAAACCTGATTGAAAATCTTTCTTTGGTCAGCTCTATTGTTTTCCATACCGGTTCCATTGACTTTGAATAGCTTTGATAAATTTAATTTGCGTCAGAACGGATTCAAAAGACGTGCTTATTACACCCGAAAATTCGGTGTCAACTTTCTTGTTTTCATTATGTAGGATTGGGAACATGTGTCTGGAGTTTTTTATTCTTGGCTAGACTTTCATACAAACTCCTAAAACCATAAGACATATTTAGAGGAGGAAGAGGGGTGGGGGACAAGGGACATTGTCCCCAAATATTTTATTTTTTAAATTTTTTGTTTAAAATTTGACTTACATTAGAAAAAAAATTCCTTAATTGTTTTTAATTTTGTGCTGGTGGATTTCAAAAGTTCCATTTTTTGTCCCCCCTCCCCCCCCAAAAAATTCGATACAAGTCATAGTCCCTGTGTAAGACTAGTGTGGATGATGCAGAGCCGGCTTTAGCATTCATGGCGCTCTCACGATCTTTTTTTTTTTTAAATGTTGGACTGTATGGTTTTTCAGCTGCACACAAAAGATACACAATATGAAGCATATTTTCAAATACTGTGTAAATGGAATTTTTATGTGGAATGGAGATTAAAACACTATCAGTCAAACACCGCTGTGCTATTTTATAGCTTAAAATAACATATATGTATTTTGCCTAGAAAATTGTCACATGGCTGGGTCATACTTTTCTTACCATAAATTTACTTCTTGACCCCTCACCTTGATTTGATAGGACTATTCATTCACTGTTCACTATGCTCTGAATATAATAGGATTAAGTACTTGGTATGTAAAAGATTGATTATTTCATTGTGTGCTTTTTCTGTGATGGATCAGTATTCGACCTTATCACAAATACATCTCAAATTTTCTAGGATTGCATCATAAAATTTGCCAAAGAGTTGTATTAATCCCAAGAAATGACCTGAACAGCTTATCAGATGACTCCCCAAATGTCAATTTGTGCTGCAATAAAAATAAAATAGGCATAAAAAACCTTTGTAATGACTAATTTCTTGGTTTTTCTTCTCTAAGTTTTTTTTTTCTTTAATGCTTATTTTTATCTGAAGTAAATTTTGTATCCTCAATTTCATGTGATTTAGAAATTGCAGCATTATCTATAAATGCAGAATTCAACTTTTTGGGCCACAGTGTCGGATCAGCTGTATTGTACAGGGAGGATGACAAGGCAACATGATAAGCAGACTACTAGCATTCTGATTATTTAGTACAGCAGCTGAAGTCTTCAATTTCTTTGTCAATCAGAGACAAAGATGATCCTAATTCAAAATGTTGAATCCTGAGCCCTTTTCTTTAATCACACCATGTTTTAGATAATCCTGCAATTTGTAAAAAAAAAAATTGAATGCTTTTTGCAGCTTTCTGTCCTTATGTTTCCATTTTTGCTTTTCACCTTAGGTTTTGTGCTCCTGATAACATTTTTGGGGTCATTCTTTCTAGTCATAGTTCCAGATAGATATTAGCCCAGAAAATGTGTAAGCCTTAGGCAAATATTAATATTATTTGAAAAATAGTATCAGCAGCCTGGCACAAATTATCGGTTTACATAAAATGCAAAATATGTCAAGATGACTCAGGACAATTCCCGAGTCATCATGACTCTTGAGGAGAAACTCAGCAATTCTCGACTCAGCTTAGTCACTCGTGGCTCTTCACTCTCATCAGAAGATAGTGTCTTTTATATCTGTTGTCATGAGATTTCCATAGAACTTCCTAGAAGCCTCACACCAATTGCCAAGTCAAAAGCTCATAGCACGGGACATGGGATATAAAATTTCTGGAAGGGTGGCAGAAGCACACGAAGGAGCATGTTGATTCCAATGCCAAAAACAAAGCTCTTGTTTTTTATCTTAATTGTTCCATAAGACTTTCGGGTTGCAAATCAGAGTGAAGCTGCATTGGAATAATCCTAGGAGGTAGGACGCAGAGGGGGATTCCGGGCTGTGGCGTCAAGACGGGCACTTCCGAGATTGGGGGGCATATGGCCTTGCTTATAGCTGGGTGTGCAATGTCCAGGGCTAACAGCTTAGCGTGCCCATCCAGAAGAATATTCAGCCTGGGATTGATCCTGCAGCATTGTGCTTAGAGGGCTGTAGCTCTAACCACTAAGTCACTCGTGGCTCTTCACTCTCGTGAGAAGATAGTGTCTTTTATATCTGTTGTCAAGAGATTTCCATAAAACTTTCGAGAAGCCTCACACCAATGCCAAGTCAAAAGCTCATAGCACGGGACGTAGGATATAAAATTTCTGGAAGGGTGGCAGAAGCACATGAAAGAGCATGTTGGTTCCAAGGCCAAAGCCAAAAAACAAAGCTCTTGTCTTTTATCTTAATTGTAACAATATGCTATTGTGATGATCTGGATTGTTCCAGTGACAGCCAGACCCAGGGCTGGCTCAAGCAGGTTGCAAAGCATCAGGGCTACTTGTCTAGAATGGCGTCATTAGCAATGCAACTCTTATAAAAAAAAATAAGTGTTAAGTAGCTTATGTGTGTGGTGGAGGGGGTTCTGTTGCTCCTATTGCCTAACTTCGTTTTACAGCTAACGAAAACAAGGAGTGGTTTATAAATCCCAAAACGGTACTGACAAATTTATCCTGCAGCCTGTAGTTTGCTTATCCCTCCGTGATGTATCTTTCCTCTCTTTCTCTATTTTCTTTTTCTGAGGAAACAAGGAGCAGTATTTACATGTTTGCTTGAAGCAAATCTAAGAGGTGTTAGAATTTTGTACATGAATAGTGAATGTGCTACCTTTTAAGACTTCGATTTTGTTGATTTGTTCCTTTAAATAAACAGAGCATTTCTTACAGATCTGTTAATGTGAACGAAATCATGATTTACCACATGACAATTTATGTCACTGTATAACTGAACAAGACTAAAACACCATATCTTAAAACTTTTTTTTGCGGTGGAGGGGTGAAGAGCTAAAATGCATGTGGAATTAGAAAAAAATATGTACATTTTTGTTCACAAAGGGACGCTAAAGGGGGGGGGGCATGCCTTTAGCTGACACTGGCTAGACCTTTTATTACCTACAATCATCATTGCTCATCGACTCAAATTACAATTGAAATTTTTAAAGACTCAGTGAGATGAGATATACAATTAAGTAATTAAATATGCTTTAAAATAAATTCATCATTTTACTGCAAAAATATATAAACAAAATAGGCAAAATAACACACATAGTTTTAACCATTTCCTTTATTGATCAAAAAATAATGATCATACAAGACCTTTCAATGTTCAAACTCACGTTTTGATATGGGAAACTTATGAACAGAAGGAAATCTAACCGGTATTAAAAAATATCAGGGCAAAATCAGTCTTACATTTTTCTTTTTAATGCGAAAATGAATGCAGAGTGATATATTTTAAATATTGCAACAAATTATTCTGCACTTTTAGTTGCAAAGCAAATGAAAAGTTTGCCTTTAAACTTGAGAATTCAGTCCTACAGTGCTGGTGTTCGCACAACCTGAGAATATGAGGCCAATAATAAATACTAATAAAAATGTAGATGATCTGGAAGTTTTAGATGATCAGCGTAACTTCAACTCATAGTACTTTTTGAAACTAGTAAGAGCAACTGTCATTAAAATAACACAGCACCAAAACCAAATGTTCTCTTCATGTTTTCCCAATAATGCTTCTTCCATCCTTCACTGGTTCGTTCCACCTCTGGCCTTGGTACTCCTGACTGCTTTAAATGGACTTCTGTGCAGTCCTCTTTTTGATCAATATCTATGCTTACATCAGAGTAATGACCATCTGGCCACGTTTTGAACCTCCACTTTTGCTTAATTAATTTGTCTGGTACCTAAAAAAAAAAAAAAAAAAAATGAAATTTTAAAATTCCAGTTTGAAAAATAAAATTTTAATAAAGGGATAAAGTATCACAAATATTCTTTAAATAAAAAATGAATACACAAAAAATGTTTCTGCATTTTATTAAAATATTTATGATCTTGTACTGCACAATTAACAAATATTTGCATAATGACAAAAAAGAATAATGCTATACATACATTGCAAAGGTGCAGAAAAAAATAATTAAACATGATACCCATTGCACTTCTTGAATATCCTTTCATTTTAGACAAACACAACATCCATGCTTCACCAGGATTTGAATCTAGACCCATCTCGGATGAATAGGCAGAAGAAGCCAGTGCTTAGACCACTGTGCCATCGGAGTGGCTCTTGAATATCCAATGAGCTTTATATTGCTTGTGATATACTCCCTATTGGCTAAGACAACAAACACATTTTCATACCCAATGGCAATATCTAATACTAAGTGAAGTTACATTAACTGCCTTTTTGACACACACAAAGGTTTTCTATTGCACCTCAGAAGATAATTTTAAATAAAAAGTTGTATACGAAAAAACCCTGACATACGTGCTTACTTTACACTAGCCTTGTCTTTCTGTAATATGATCAAAAAGTCATGAAGCCCAAAATTCTATTGATTGTCTGAAATGTGTTACAGTGGAACCTTGGTTACATACATTTTTTACTTTAACAGGTAATTCTGGGATAGTCTCAATATTTTACTGTAGTTTCCATCACTTTTTTAAATTGGGTATATGTAGGGCCACATAAATTATGTGAAAATGCAGAATTCCACATAACCTGCAATTTTCTACATAATTGCATAATCTTACAACTGCTGAATAATTTAATAATTTTATCCCCCTCCCCCAGCATGTTCCCTTTGGCTTTAATCTGAGAAGTTACTTTCAGATAGTGAAGGATGAAATCACTAAAAAGAACTACTGACTGATTAGTCAATAGTTGGTTTCGACTATCAACTGAATTACTTACAAGTTTTTAGTCGAGGTGTTGGCACGACTGATTTGTTCGGTTTGCAACCCTACCAACTAATAAACCATTGATTCAGTAATTGAATGACTATTTGTGTGTCAGCTCAATAGTTATGCACACACAGAGTCTGGTTCTCTCCCCCACCCCATCCTACACCAAGATATACACTTCCCACCATCCATCCATACTGCAGAATGAGTGATTAAATGATTAATTTGACTACTTTTGCAAATAATGAATTTATTCACTGGTTCAAGACTATCGATACTAAGTTCAAAAAGCTGCTGCATCAATGCCACCTAATTTCGAAAATATTGTCACATAATTTATAGGGCCTTAATTTTATTTAATTCATTTACACGATTTTAGTGATCACATGTGAAATTTTGAATTTCAGATTGTAACAAGAAAAATGACACCGAATTTCCGGGTGTAATAAGCACATCTTTTCAATCCATTCTGACACAAATTAAATTTATCAAAGCTATTCAAAGTCAATGGAACCGGTATGGAAAATAATAGTATCTGACGGAAGAAAGAAGTTTTTCAATCGGGTTTTTAATCTCTCAGATATTGCTGTAAACGGAATCAGGAGCTTACAAACTCTTAGAAACAGAGATATCGACAAAAATAGGATGTGACTTTATGTCCCCTGGTGGGAAAACCATGCATTATTTTAGGAAGAAAGTATTTTCAAAAGGTTTTTCCATATGAGCGGTATAGGTCCATGAAAAAAAAAATTTAGTTGAGTTTTCAGAAGCCTAGATTTTACTACAAATACATCAGAAGCAGAAATTAACACCTATGCCCCGTGGTGGCCAAGCAATTCTTTACCAAACATTAGCAATTATGTGAAAAAAAAATTCCATCAGATCTTGTATGCGGTAGAGGAAGAATTTTTTAAATCGGAGTTTTAGAAGCAGAAATAACGCAGAAAACGCAATTTACCTTTGTGCCCCCTAGTGGAAAGTCTATGATTTACTTGAAAATTTTGAATTTATAGGAAAAACATTTCGCATCGGAAACACTATCCAACAAAGAAGGAGATATATTGACAAAAATAAGATATACATCTATGCCCCCTAGAGCAGAAACCATGCATTATTTCAAGAAGAAAATGTTCCTAAAAGGTTTGTCGACATGAGTAGTATCGGTCAACAAACGACTTTTTTTGCTATCGAGATTTTAGAAGCTCATATTTTGCTGCATATACATCAAAAGTGGAAATTAAGACTTACGCCACCTGGTGGCCAAACCATTTTTACAAAAATTAAAAATTATGTGCAAAGGATTTCCCAACAGGAGCTGTATCCAGTGCAGAAAGAATTTTTCAAATCAGAGATTTAGAAGCAGAGATATAGGGGGAAACACATTTTACCTCTACGCTCCATAGCAGAAAGTCTATGAATTACTTGAAAATTTTGAAATTATATGAAAAACATTTCACACGGAAAACACTATCCAACAAAGAAGGAATTTTTCAAATCGGATTCCTAGAAGTAGAGATATTCACAAAAACAAGATATACATCTATGCCCCTGGCGTAGAAACCATGCATTATTTCAAGAAGAAAATGTTTCGGAAAGGTTTATCAATGTGAGTGGCATCAGTCCACGAAAGAATTTTTTCAATCGATATTTTAGAAGCCCAGATTTTATGGCAAAAACATCAGAAGCAAAAATTAACGCTTATGTACCCTGGTGGCCAAAGTATGCTTTACCAAAAGTCAAAAATTAGAAATTATATGCAAAAGATTTTCCATTAGGAGGTGTATCCGCTGAAAAAAATATTTTCAAAACGGAGTTTTAGAAAAAGAGTTATCGGGAAAAATGTAATTTACTTTTACGCCCCTAGCGGGAAATCTATGCGTAATTTAAAAATGTAACTATATCTAAAATACTCTTCGACATAAATAGAATCGAAAGATAAAATAATTTTTTCAATCGGATGTTTAGAAGCAAATATGTGGAATAAAACGTATTTTTGAATTCGACATCATCTGCATTTACGCCCTCTAGTAGCGAAATTGCACATCGTAAAAAAAAAAAAAACACGAAATGAAGGATCATCATTCGCATATTTCAAGCTTCCCAATGCAAAAAGAATTTTTCAAATAGGACTAATAGTTGCAGAGATTTCGTGGATACAGACGGACGGACAAACCGATAACATAAGCACAATCTTTTTTTTACAAGACGTGCTAAAAAATACGTGGTTCTTCGATTCTTTTATATATAAACTGGTAAGTTACAATTTTGAGGGGAATGAGATATAGCATTTTTTTGCACCCATGAAACATATGATGCAACTAAAAATTTACTAAATAACATTCAGTCTCCCCCTCCTCAACATCCCCGAATTCAAGAAATTTACTAAATAACATTCACTGTTCCCCTATTCCAGAAAAGAAAGAAGCACTTCACTCAGCACTAATGCTAAATCAACTAGTCAACAAACTGCTTTGAAAGGAGCGATGCTTGTACACTATCTACCAACAAGTAATTGGACACCCCTGCAATCGACAATTACTGTGGTCCTGATACACGTCACGGCCGCCGCCGTTAAATATCGTGTGGGAAACAACAACGCAACCAGTCGCACGCAAGATGCCACGCAGTTCGGAACTCTCTGATTTCGAGAAAGGTGTAATCGTCGGGTATCACAGAAATGGCCGATCCATACGTGACATATCCAGCGAGTTGAAGTACCCAAAATCGACAGTGGCCTACGTGATTGGCAAGTAGAAGATGAGAGGTGACTGTCGGAATGTGCTCCGACCCGGCAGACCCAGAAAACTGGGAGTTGGAGACCAACGTGTGCTGGCTAGAGAAATTCGGAAGAACCGCACCAAATCGATGGGCCACATCCGCGAGGAGTTTCAACAGGCATCCGGGAGTGTTCTTTCGATGAATACCATCCGTAAGGAAGCCCATCTGCTCGGTTATCATGGACGTACTGCCGCCCACAAGCCTTTGATCATCAAGTCCAATAGTGCTGTATGGCTAACGTGGTGCAAAGAACGTCGACAGTGGACCGTTGAACAGTGGAAACAGGTTCTCTGGAGCGACGAATCAAGGTTCACCCTCTATTGTTCGGATAGCAGGATCTGGGTTTAGCACCTGCCTGGAGAACGCCTCCTGTCGGAATGGTTGGTTGGTTAGGTTTTATGGCGCAAGGGCCATGCCTGGCCAAAGAGCGCCAAACACAAGACAAGACAAGACACAGGACAGACAAACAGTATTAAAAATATGGTAGAAAACTTAAAATCTGGCTGATTAAGTAAAAGTGAAAAATGAGAGTGATGGAAGGGTGAAAAGGCAATGAAACAAACAGCATTAAAAACATGATACAATGTTTAAAATTCGGCTGATTCATTAAAACTGAAAAATGAGGATGATGGAAGAGCTAAAATCTAAATGCGTTTAAAAAAGTCAATTTCTTTTAAAAGGAAAACACAGCGACAGTATCGCAGTGGTCATCCAGGACCTGCTGCAGAGTAGCGCCGTCCTCGGTCAACAAATGAGAATGAAAATAGTGAAAACGTACACCACGAAAACGAACACAGCTACACAAAAGATGAATGACAGTGAGTCGGCAATTGCACGTCTCACACATCGGTGCAGTGTCGCCACACAGCAAAAAGCGGCGAGTGAAACGACAATGCCCAATGCAGAGACGCGCAAGCACCACTTCCTCCCTGCGGTTCCGACGAGATGAGGAGTTCCAGATTTCGAGAATAGGTTTTATACGATGCAGTTCATTTTCCACCTGTTGGTCCCACAGACCCTGCCACGTTCGTTTGATATGATCACGCACAAGAAATCGAAAATCGCGATGAAAGAGTGGCAAGGGTGTGACGACCAAAGAGGAAGCAGATCTAGTGGCCGCATCAGCACACTCGTTACCCGAGATTCCAACAGAGGAGTGTTGGCAACTGGCGACAACAACTCCCAGACCTCCAGAAACTTCAGCCTCCAGCATCCCCTTTTCCACTTTACGGGTCACCGCACACGGCAAGCGTGCAGGTAGGTCTAGCTAACCAGCTCGGAAAAACAAAGAAAGGAACATGAAATGGAGAAGACAGGATAGAAAACGAGAAACTATAATCCAGAGCTGGCGCATAATCACAACCTCAGCAGCCTACAACTGAGGCGGGAGCGTGTCAAGTGGAAAAAAAGCAAAAAAACATAAAAAATGTGAAAATCATCACATATAGCACATGTCGGCTCGGGCCGTGGGGACGCCACCCCCCAGCAGCTGGATGAACAGCTGTCCCTTCGGTTACATAATCGTTCAAGACGAAATGATAAATTGTTCCGTCACAAGGTCAGCTCGGGCCGTGGGGGCGCCGCTCCCCAAATAACTGGAAAACCAGTTATCCCTGTGCGGGTCCTGTCGGAACGTATTGTGCCAACTGTGAAGTTTGGCGGCGGTGGAATTATGCTATGGGGGCGTTTCTCCTGGTATGGCACGGGACCCTTGGTCGCAATTCCTGGTAGACTCAACGCCGAGACCTACTGCACCATTTTGGATGACCATGCGCTTCCTACGTTGTGGCAGTTTTACGGGGTGGACCCATGTTACTTTCAGGATGACAACGCCGCCTGTCATGTTGCGAGGTCCACCATGGCTTGGTATGGTGACAATGGGGTTAATCGAATGGACTGGCCTACGCAAAGCCCGGACCTTAACCCTATCGAGCACCTCTGGGACGAGTTGGAGCGTCGACGTAAGGAGTGCCCCCACCGCCCGAAATCGGTGAAGGAACTGACCTGTCTTCTCCAAGCCGAGTAAAAGAAAATACCGCTAGCTGTTGTACAACGCCTGGTTGAGAGTATGCCCCGGAGTGTCGCAGCTGTAATTGCTGCTCGTGGAGGCTCCACCAACTATTGAAGGTGAATAAACTTCGTTTTCCTTTGCTATCACAGGTGTACAATTACTTGTTGGTAGATAGTGTATAAGTAAAGGTTATGTAATAGGGGTACTGAATAGAAAACAAAATTGTATTCGGATTTACTGTCCAGTATTTGAAAAGTTTTTTTTTTTTTTTTTTTCATATATTTCTTAGCTTAGCTTTTATAATGAAATTATAATAAATTAATATAAAAGTCATAATAGACATAAGCTCATGGTAACAACTAAAGGGTTCATGTATGTATATGTATTTATGTTTTACATTTTAAATGAGTGTAATCTAAAATTTTACAAGTTTCCCCTATTCTCTCGTTTTTCTTTTTGGAGGCATTCAAAATATTACAATAGTATTTAACATTTTTAAATTTCTTTTATATGTTTTCAGCATTTACATGTTTTTTAAGGCCATCTCCCCCCCCCCCCAAAAAAAAACATATAACTGAGGTTCCACTGTAGTTGGTAAACAAGATTTAAATTTATGCATTCAAGATTACTACAGTGAAGGCTGACACACTGACACACTGACACACACACACACACACACACACACACACACACACACTATATGTCAGAACAGAAACAGATTTTTTACATCAGAATGGAAACTAATTTTGTCCACACAACTAGGTTGGAACTACACAGATGGAATTGGAATCGCTCATTTGGTAGGCATTGACAGCACTGGAAGTAGCATTGCACATACTGTACTTGTGGTACATTATCTTTTTTACTTAACTGATATAATTATAGTTTGTTCATTTAGCACGCAAACTGATCTTAGCAACAACCTGCTTGCATAATTTCCTATGGGAGATGATGAAAACTTGTGTCAGCCCAGAGAATGAGAAAGCCAGAGACACTTTGTGATGCCTACCTTGGATAAGGTACTAATGCGCAATTTGCTAGAAGGGAGAGTGATCTGGCAAGATTCTTTTTTGGATAGGGAGGAGGTGGTGTGTGTGGGAAAAGGGAGTAGTAATAATCACAGAGAGCATTTCAGTGGTCTGTAAATGGCCATGTGGCCCAAATTTCAGTGCACTGATTCCATAGAAGGAAGGGAATTAGTTTCATAAGAGAAACCCTCCATCCATTCCTCACTGAGGATTCAACCCTGCTCCCATCTCAGATGAATGACATAAGCCAGCACTTCATATCACTTGGCAACTAGGGCAGCAGTCTGGCAAGATGAAATGTTAACAGAAGAAGGCAAAACACAGAATAAACTGAAAACAGGTAGACATATGTATAATGAAATAACATCTGTTTTCTTTGTTGGCAGAAAAAACTGTGGACTTTCAATGACAACGTTATACCTATATGTAGACAAAACAAAGTGACACTGATGATTAAGTTTTACAAAAAACAAACAAAACACACACACAATATATATATATCATCATCATCATCATTGTCAACCATTATCAATCCACTGCTGGACGAAGGTCTCCCCAAGTTTCCTCCACAACGGTCTGTCTTGTGCCAGTCTCCTCCATGTCACTCCCGCATATTTACGAATTTCATCCACCCATCTCCCATGTGGTCTTTTTCTGGGTCTTTTCCTGTCCCTTGGAATCCAATCTAAAATTTCGGCTGTCCATCTATGGTCTGTCCTTCTGGCAGTATGTCCAGCCCATTGCCATTTCAGGGATTTAACTCTGATCATGATGTCTTCCACTCTCGTCATTTTTCGGATCCACGAGTTCCTCTTCTTATCTCTCCTGGTTATACCAAGCATGCACCTCTCCATGCTTCTTTGAGTTGTCTGCAGCCTTTGTATGTCTCTTTTAGTTAAGGTCCACGTCTCTGCACCATACGTAAGCACTGGAAGGATGCATTGATCAAACACTTTTCTTTTAAGACATAATGGCATATTGCTCTTGAAAATTATGCTGTTTCTTCCAAAAGCTCTCCAGGCAAGTTTTGTACGCCGATTAATTTCTTCATCAATGTGACCCTCACTTGATATCTGCTGTCCAAGATAAACATACGTATCTGTTATCTCCAGTTTTTCTCCATCAATCGCTAAATCTTCATTTCTTGTAAAAGCATTGAACATCACTTTTGTCTTCTGAAAGTTCATTTTTAATCCCACTTCTTTACTCTTGTCAGCAAGTTCCTGGATCATACTCTGCAGCTCTGATGGGGTAGTTGCAAAAATGACTACGTCATCAGCAAAACGAAGGTGGGTTAGATAATCTCCATTAATCTTTATCCCTTTGTTTTCCCAGTTCAGTGATTGAAAGACATTTTCCAATGTGGCATTAAAGAGCTTCGGAGATATGGTGTCACCTTGTCTCACTCCCTTTCCAATTTTTATGTGTGTTGTATTTTCAAACAGCCGAATCTTTGCACTTGCATTTTCATAGATGTTATTAATAATATTAATGTATGCATCTTCAATACCGCAGGATTTCAGAGCCGTGGTAACTGCTGATGGTTTCACCGAATCAAAGGCTTTTTCATAATCGATAAAAGCCATGCACAATGGAAGTTCATATTCCCTCGCTCTTTCAATTAGTTCTCTCAGTACGTGGATATGATCTATTGTGCTGTAGCCACTCCTGAATCCAGCTTGTTCTCTCGGTTGAGCCATGTCCAGTGTTACCTTCAAGCGGTGTGAAAGAACTTTAGTGAAGATTTTATAAACCACTGATAGGAGGCTGATAGGTCTGTAGTTCCTGAGATCCTCAATGTCACCTTTTTTATGTAGCAGGATCATTGTAGCATTGTTCCAATCCTCAGGAATCTTCCCTTCATTAAGGCATCGAGTGAAAATTTGGGCGAGTACTGTTTCAATTTCTCCACTTGCTTCTTGTATGATGTCTATAGTAATTCCATCTTCTCCTGGAGCTTTCCCCGCTTCATGTTCTTGATTGCATGAGCAACTTCTGCTGGGAGGACTGGAAGAACTCTGGTACCTTTCATGATGTCTGAAGTACATGTATCATCCCTTTCATATAATTTGGAGTAGAAATCTTTCACTCTTGTCAAAATTTCGCCTCTATTTCTTGTTATAGAACCATCTTCTTTTCTCAGAGCCATAATCTGTTTTCTTCCCTTACTGAGATGTCCCTTTGCTATCTTTAGGCTTTGGTTGTTTTCAATTGCTTTCCTCACTAGCTCACAGTTGAATTTCCTTACGTCTTCAGTGATGCTTCGTGCTGTCTTGCATAGCTCTATATATTCCACTTTGGAAGTCACATCTTCTTTAGTTGTCCTCATCTCTCTAAAGAAGATGTGACTTCCAAAGTGGAATATATAGAGCTATGCAAGACAGCACGAAATATATATATATATATATATGGGATGTAAGGTCAGGTGATGCGTAACATCACAGCCTCTCCTTGACAAATGTCAACCCCGCCTTCTCGTGGTACATCCTGTTCCCACTAAAGGGGCTCTGACGACCGCCAATAGCGGTATAACTATACCATTGGGATTAGAGGAAATGCTATCCCACACTCACCAACCCGCTTGGCCAGCATGGTGAGTTATGGCCAAACCCCTCCAAAATGACTCCACAACTTAAATCTTAGCCCTCAGTCTCCGGCAGCTGGAATGTACCTGGCCAAGGCAGCGGCCAGTGCGACATGAAGGCAGAGGGTGCTAAGAATCCCCGGAGGACCAGACTAGGCTGCCATCTGATGCTGACCTTGGCTACGTATAATGGACGCTCCCTATCTTCTGATTCAAGGCTTCTTGAATTGGAAGAGGAACTACAAAGGATCAAGTGGGACATCATCGGGTCAAGTGAGGAAAGGAGAAGATCTCATTGAACTGAAAAGTGGACATCTCTTCTACTATCGTGGGACAGATACTGGCAGAACTAGTGGTGTTGGATTTATAATAAACAAGAAACTGAAGGATAAAGTTGTAGAAGTTGAAAGTTCCTCTGACAGAGCTGCACGACTCGTTATCCAACTCTCGAGAAGATACCAGGCTCAGATTATTCAAACTTATGCACCCACCACAAGTCATGCTGAAGAAGAAATTGAAGAATTTTATGAGGAAATTCGTGATCTAAATAATAAAGGTAAGCAGCACTTGAAGATAATTATGGGAGATTTCAATGCAAAAATAGGGCAACGGCAACAGAATGAAACTTCAGTAGGTAAATTCGGTCACGGCAACAGAAACCAGCGTGGAAATACTCTCGTAGAGTTTGCAGAGGCAGAAGGGTTTTTCATCTTGAACTCCTTTTTCAAGAAAAAGCCACACAGGAAATGGACATGGAGACATCCAAATGGGACGACAAGTGAAATTGATTTTATTATGTGTAACAAAAAATTCGTCATAGAAGACTGCAGTGTGCTAAACAAGTTCAACACAGGCAGTGACCATAGATTGGTGAGATGTAAGATGCACCTCAACACTAAACTCGAACGTAGCAAGCTCATAAGACAAACAAAATGTATTGACATAACCAACCTTAAAAAACACCATAATACCTTCAAATTGGAACTGAAGAACAGATTCTCTGCTTTAGAAGGCCTAACATCGGAAGAAGTGGATATTTCTGAAGTTAACAGAAAAGTAACCAAAGCTCTTATGGAAACAGCAACAAAATTAGCTGGGTCTAAGAACAAATTGCATGTGAACAAATTATCAGGAAAAACCAAAATGTTGATGCAAAAAAAAAGAGTGATGAGGACAACTAAAGAAGATGCGACTTCCAAAGTGGAATATATAGAGCTATGCAAGACAGTACGAAAAAGTATCACTGAAGACGTAAGGAAATTCAACTGTGAACTAGTAAGGAAAGCAATTGAAAACAACCAAAGCCTAAAGATAGCAAAGGGACATCTCAGTAAGGGGAAAAAACAGATTATGGCACTGAGAAAAGAAGATGGTTCTGTAACAAGAAATAGAGGCGAAATTTTGACAAGAGTGAAAGATTTCTACTATAAATTATATGAAAGGGATGATACATGTACTCCAGACATCATGAAAGGTACCAGTACCAGAGTTCTTCCAGTCCTTCCAGCAGAAGTTGCTCATGCAATCAAGAACATGAAGCGGGGAAAAGCTCCAGGAGAAGATGGAATTACTGTAGACATCATACAAGAAGCAAGTGGAGAAATCGAAACAGTACTCGCCCAAATTTTCACTCGATGCCTTAATGAAGGGAAAATTCCTGAGGATTGGAACAATGCTACAATGATCTTGCTACATAAAAAAGGTGACATTGAGGATCTCAGGAACTACAGACCTATCAGCCTCCTATCAGTGGTTTATAAAATCTTCACTAAAGTTCTTTCACACCGCTTGAAGGTGACACTGGACATGGCTCAACCGAGAGAACAAGCTGGATTCAGGAGTGGCTACAGCACAATAGATCATATCCACGTACTGAGAGAACTAATTGAAAGAGCGAGGGAATATGAACTTCCATTGTGCATGGCTTTTATCGATTATGAAAAAGCCTTTGATTCGGTGAAACAATCAGCAGTTGCAATGGCTCTGAAATCCTGCGGTATTGAAGATGCATACATTAATATTATATATAACATCTATGAAAATGCAAGTGCAAAGATTCGGCTGTTTGAAAATACAACACACATAAAAATTGGAAAAGGAGTGAGACAAGGTGACACCATATCTCCGAAGCTCTTTAATGCCACATTGGAAAATGTCTTTCAATCACTGAACTGGGAAAACAAAGGCATAAAGATTAATGGAGATTATCTAACCCACCTTCGTTTTGCTGATGACATAGTCATTTTTGCAACTACCCCATCAGAGCTACAGAGTATGATGCAGGAACTTGCTGACAACAGTAAAGAAGTGGGATTAAAAATGAACTTTCAGAAGACAAAAGTGATGTTCAATGCTTTTACAAGAAATGAAGATTTATCGATTGATGGAGAAAAGCTGGAGACAACAGACACGTACGTTTATCTTGGACAGCAGATATCAAGTGAGGGTCACATTGGTGAAGAAATTAATCGGCGTACAAAACTTGCCTGGAGAGCTTTTGGAAGAAACAGCATAATTTTCAAGAGCAATATGCCATTATGTCTTAAAAGAAAAGTGTTTGATCAATGCATCCTTCCAGTGCTTACGTATGGTGCAGAGACGTGGACCTTAGCTTAAAGAGACATACAAAGGCTGCAGACAACTCAAAGTAGCATGGAGAGGTGCATGCTTGGTGTAACCAGGAGAGATAAGAAGAGGAACACGTGGATCCGAAAAATGACAAGAGTGGAAGACATCATGATCAGAGTTAAATCCTTGAAATGGCAATGGGCTGGACATACTGCCAGAAGAACAGACCATCGATGGACAGCCGAAATTTTAGATTGGATTCCAAGGGACAGGAAAAGACCCAGAAGAAGACCACATGGAAGATGGGTGGATGAAATTCGAAAGTATGCGGGAGTGACATGGAGGAGACTGGCACATGACAGACCGTTGTGGAGGAAACTTGGGGAGACCTTCGTCCAGCAGTGGATTGATAATGGTTGACAATGATGATGATGATGATATATATATATATACTGAAGAGCAATTGAATTAGAGACAGCTGGCGTTATGCAAATGGGGCGCTGTGGGTGGCCATGTAAACGGAAACGACATGACGTATGCAGCGATCCAACAATATAAGGAGTGATGCGACGGGAATCAGTAAGAGTCAGACGCAGTATGGGTAAGACGAAGGATCTAAGCACATTTGATCGTGGGCAAATTGTCGGGGCCCGACGAATGGGTCGCTCTATCTCTGAAGTCGTGCAGGCACTGGGATTTTCACGAGCCACTGTGTCACGGGTGCGCCGCGAGTACATCGAATCCGGTAAAACCATCCCTGCAAGGGCCAACTGCTGTGAACAACAGCATGTGGATGAACGGGGGGTCATCAACGGCTAGCTCGCATTGTAACAGTGGATAGACAGGCCACAGTGCAAGAAATCACTCAGCAATTTAACGCTGGTGCACAAAAACGTGTAAGCAGCCACACCATCCAGAACCATCGTCCCCCGAGGGTACCGCTGCTGACCGCACATCACAGGGTGCAAATATTAGCATGGGCACGGGAACATCGCCACTGGACCCTAAACATGTGGGAAAATGTTGCCTGGACTGATGAGTCGAGCTCCACGTTGGTACATGCGGATGGCAAGATACAAGTACGGTGCAAACCACTTGAAGCGACAGATCCTTCTTGCCAGCAGGGTACTCTTCAAGCTGGTGGGGGTGGCATTCTCGTCTGGGGACTGTTTACGTGGACTGAAATGGGACCCCTGGTACGTGTGACATCGTCCCTCACAGGTCAACGATACCGGGATAACCTGGATGACCATTTGCTCCCATTTGTGCATCTTCAACATCCCACTGGGGACCTCATCTTGCAACAAGACAATGCACTGTGCCATCACTCCCGAATTGTATACAAATGGTTGGATGAACACTCCACCGACGTGACCTCGCTTCCCTGGCCAGCTAGGTCACCTGACCTCAATCCCATTGAGAGAGATGATCGAGGCTCTGACCCCCCCCTCCATCAAATCTTCGTGAACTGTGGGAGCTTGTTCAGGAGTTGTGGATCCGTATGGCTTCTCAATGCTTCCGGTGTCTTGTCGAGTCCATGCCGAGACGAATCGCCGCCCTCATCAGGGCGAAAGGTGGTGCTACACGTTACTAGACAGGTACCTCTAATTCAACTGCTCTTCAGCATATATAAAGTTGATTCTATGGCAGTGTTATGTAATACACTATTTTTCTTGCACATGTATTCTTTGTGGAGCTAACTTCTGATTCTCAGAGAACAGTTTAGTGATATGTGTATATGTACCGTAATTTTAGGTAAATAAGCTGCACTGGCGTATACGCCGCAGCAATAAAAAAAAAAAAAAAGGGGGTGGAATAAAAAAAAATCACCATAAATGCCGCACCTCTGTATACGCCACACCTTCGCAGTAAGGTGGGGTAGTACCACGGCGGAGTCTTGAAAACATTACGTAGATAAAAATATAGTACCTGATCTTTCAAATAATAAATAAAAATATTAATTAAACAAGATTCAATCTTAAGGATAACACTTACCCTACTACCTATGATTCAATCTTAAGGATAACACTTACCCTACTACCTATTTTTTAAAAATTTACTCGAAGAATTCATAAGGCGTTTAAACCAATTATAAAACCTTTATACCTCAAGAATTAAAAAATAAACGCACAACATTCTGAAAATATCTGGTGTACATAGTTTTTCAATCAAATCCATCAAAATTGGAAACTTCACTGTCCGAATTAAAAAGTTTTAAAAGCTCACCATCTAAAAAACTTTGGAGTTGTCAGCATCACTTTTGCTGTTTTCTGGCGTTTCACTGCAGTTTTTAGAAATAATGTTTGCTTCAGTAAAGCCTGAAATAATCGTCAAAGTTTTGATGTTTTTCCAGGATTCGGAAAAGCATTTATTTACCATTAGCTGAAAACTAGAAGTATAACTTCTGCATTTCGTCATTTTACTTTCCATGATAATGTAGAATTACATGTAGCTTACTCGAGAAAATGCGATTTGGCGAACTGAATGCAACGAGCGCACATGTCACTGACAAAATTTGCATGTGCTGTCATTGACCAAAGACAATCGATCTTGGATGGTAGTCAGATATCCCGTTTCAAGAGGGGAGAGAAAGCGCTAGCCTCGGAGCGAAGCTGATGACGTCATGAGTTCAAAGAGAGTTAGTTGCCAGGAGCATGAAACAAGGGCGATCCTTGCTAACAAGATTAATTCCCTGCGAAGTTTCCCCGAGCCATGGATTTTTCCGAGTTTTATCGGAGTCACCTCTCTCTTGCCTGTCCCACCTCAATCCTATAACCTATTATTTTCATGTCTTGTTTTAAGAGGGGGTGCGTGGAATTTATTGCACGTGGCTGCAACATCGTTATTCCATTCCCTCTCTATCGAGATATCTTCCCACGAAAAAAGAATGGAACAAGCCAAAACGTTTTTTGTTACATAATTTCACTCCGCCAAAAGAAAAAAAAAAAAAAAAAAAAGCTGTATACGCCGCCAGGCTGTACAAAGCTGCGCGGGCTGAAAATTTAATTTTGAACTCATATACGCCGCGACTTATCTACCCGAAATTACGGTATGTATGTTTTTGAACATATCTTTTTTAAATGTGAAAATAATGAAAATGAAAGTCATACTTCACTTAACACATTTAGTGAGATTTTCTGATATTTCATCCCACAAGTTGTATTTCACCACACAATAGTAATAGTGCTTATGATTTAAGTCATACATAATCGGTGACGCCACGGTGGCGCAGTGGTCTAAGCACTGGCTTCTGACCATTTGCCCAAGACGTAGTCCAGGTTCAAATCTCGATGAAGCATGGATGTCAACATTTGTCAGAAGGCACACTAGCTCTATCCTTTCCCTGGACCCAGTAGCCCTAAATCTTATGCCCCATTGAGCTGCTCATGGCAGTTGTTATTAAATCTATAAAAAAAAAAAAAAAAAAAAAAGGATTTGTTTGCACAGTATTGCTTAATTTTTCGTCAATAGCATATTTCCAAAACAGTAACTACTAAAACAACTTCAAAGAAGAAACAGTGAAAGTGTGAAAACCAGGTCGTGCTAAGAGCTTGCTGTTTGATGAAGCAGTAAAGTAAACAGCTGAGGCAGGTGACCTAAACAACACATGTGTATTGCTTCAAAAGAAACACTCTCAGCGAGCGAATATCCAAACGATAAAAGAATGACTTCCACAATACGTCAAATGAAATTAAAACCTCACCGTCTATGTATGATATTTAATAAAATATGAAAGATATTTACAGTTAAAATACCCCACTAGCACTTTCGGGGTAACATTTACCCCATCATCAGGTGGAACAGAGGCAATGCAGTACCTTTATATAGTAGTGCAACTATGCATTATGGGTATAAGTCATCAAACGTCGCATGGGTTGTGACCGTTGCCAATATAACAGTGTAACAGGTATAATTTCACAAGTTATTAGTTTAGCATATCAATACAAGGATTCATTACAAATACAAAGTTATGATCCATTTTATATATTGTTGGAATTGTAAATATATATTACTATAATTTAAAGTTCAGGTTGGTAATACGCTCTTTCTAAATTCTTGATATGTCCACAGGCAAGTAGTCATTACAACATTTGCCCCCTAAAGCTTCGATGTACATACTTTCAACAAAATGCAGCGAATGTATATATGCTGGAGTGTCCAATAGTCTAATGTTTTCCTAGTCTGGTTGTAGAATTCCGTTTACCACATTCCTTGATAAAGCTGTATTATTGCTGTTGGTTCGGAAATCAAATTTGTGTTCATGAACACGGATACCCAAACTTCTTCATGTCGAGCCTACGTAGTTGTTAGCATGTTCTCCTGTTGAGGGTAAACGGAATTCTACAACCAGACTGGGAAAACATTAGACTATTGGACACTCCAGCATATATACATTCGCTGCATTTTGTTGAAAGTATGTACATCAAAGCTTTAGGGGACAAATGTTGTAATGACTACTTGCCTGTGGACATATCAAGAATTTGGAAAGAGCGTATTACCAACCTAAACTTCAAATTATAGTAATATATATTTACAATTCCAACAATATATAAAATTGATCATAACTTTGTATTTGTAACGAATCCTTGTATTGATATGCTAAACTAATAACTTGTGAAATTATACCCGTTACACTGTTATAATGGCAACGGTCACGACCCATGCGACGTTTGATGACTTATACCCGTAATGCATCTTTGCACTACTATATAAAGGAGTACTACTGCATTGCTTCTATTCCACCTGATGATGGGGTAAATGTTACCCCAAAAGTGCTAGTGGGGTATTTTAACTGTAAATATCTTTCATATTTCATTAAATATCGTACATAGACGGCAAGGTTTTCATTTGATTTAAATATCCAAAATTTCAGTTCTGAGAGGAAAATTCTGGGACATTCCAATGTAGTATGTGGCCTTCCATTGGAAATTATGGTTACCAGTTTTTTCCCTATGTTCTACCACTTGGCTTCTGTCTGAAGTAATGTGTAGCAAGATTAAAGGCTTGCAATTACTGGCTTTGAAAACAAAAATTTGCATGACAACATATATAATCAGACAACTGGTGTAAAAATTGCCCTGACCTTTCACGCAATAAGACTTACAAACAATTATCGTTGTTGGCATCAAGGTGCTATTTTACACTGTTTCCCATATGTAGCCATCTCTTCATAATACTTGAAAATTTGCTTCTTCCTAGAGAAGGAATTGAACTCACATCTCTCAATTTCTATTTGAGCATGCTGTTGTTACACCACGCAGGACGGCAAAGTTCCAAGCAATTGACATTAAGCATGGGGGGGGGTTAATAACCACAGTGAGAAACCTAATGGGCTATAAGCTGTCACCCATCTCTAATTTAGGACCACTAGTTCCAGGGAAAGGAGAGAACCGGTGTTGTAAGATAAACACACCACCAATGCCTCATCCAGGACTAAAACCCTGACTCACTCAGACAAAATGGTCATAAGCCAGCACTTTGACCATTAAGCCACTGAGGTGGCAAACAGAGCAGTTGTAGCTTAGGAAGCTAAACAACGTTCAGATTTGCACTAGTCAATGTCAATTGGAAATGAATTCCCTTGATGAAGTGTTTTTTTGTTTTTGTTTTTCGCAAATAGAAGGAAGGCACAACTAATTATTGACACATAAGTGCCATATTTTTCACTGTTTCTCATGTTGCCATCTCTTCAGAATACTTAGCTTCAGTTACTAGGAACTTCACTGCTCTGGGTGGTGTAAAGGCATCATACTCACTCAGAAGTCAGGAGATGCAGCTTTGATTCCCTCTAGGGTAATGCAATTTTCAAGGGAAACACTGGAAAATATGGCACCTATGTGCCAATAATGACAATTATTTGTGTTTTCTATGTATTTGTGGAAAAATTCTCTTTTTTAAGGAGATCCATCTCTGATTGATACCTACGATTTACAATGTTTCCTTTAAAAATGCCTCCACAGCAGGCACTGATTGCTTTTAGAAATGTGGCTCTTGAGAGGTAGCTCCAAAGAAAACAATCAATTTAAAATCTGGTAACTGTGGAGGCCTCAAACAATCTTTTTAAACCATGCATTCTTGAAAACCTGATGCAGTTTTTTGCATTACCAGTTATGATGTGCAGCATGTTACCCCATCTCACAGGAAGTAACTGTTGTTGGAGTGAATGTTTGCTGACTGAAAATTAAAAATGTCAAAGTTCCATACATGCATTGCTTTGAACTCAACATATTTTCAAAGAAAATGGGTCCAAAAATCCTTAATCAGGACACACCACAAGATGCTCTAATTTTAAGTGAATGCAAGTGCATCTTCTACAGTGCAAGTGGGTACCTGCTGCTCTGAATTTTTGTGTTCTGTCCATATACATAATGGATAGATGAAACCATGTTTCAATCTCAGAGAACATGAAAAATAAGACATCTAAACTATCCACAATGCACTAGAAAACCCACTGGCCCATAAGTAGTTTACTTACCCTATGCTGGAAATTTCAACTGACAAACAATGTGGATGCAGTATATATGAAATAGCAAAATATGCACTGCCTGTTCGAAAGGCCCATAAACAGGGCAAAATGGAAGGAAACTGTGCAACAATCAAGTCTTAATGTTGGCCATTAAACAATTAGCAATCAGAACATAGTTGATCTGCTACAGTACTCTTTTCACAGAATCACTTTGCAGTTTTTCAAATTGGGGCTTTGCTGAAACATACTCCTGTGATGAATTTTCCATGATATGCTGTTCTTGTTGCAGTAAACAATTCTGTTGGAAAGTAACTTTCCACAATACAACTATATGTTCAACAACATGGTGCAGTTTTATATGATTTGTGTCATCTACTGCAAATGGTTCATCAGCATAATGCTTAACACCATCTCTTACACATGGTTTTACACCTACATTGTGCACTGCAGTCAACTTTGTTACATTGTTGATTTCAAATACTGTGGATGATGCTTCATATTCCAGAATTTTCCATCTGCTTGTATGAAGGAAACTCAAGAAGTCTTTATATATACACAGTCGAGTCACATTATGACCACCTCCTACGTTTGATGTCAACAGCTTGTAGCCTATGAAAGAAGGCACATGTCGTGAGCTAGCTTGGATGGTATATAAGGTGTGCTGTAGGCATTCTGAAAACATATCAGGGTCATTCCTTTTTTTTTTTTTTGGAAAAAGTGTGTAGCTGCATAGTTCTGAAATTTTTTTTAAACTTTGCTTATTTATTTATGTAGTTAAATAAAGGCCAAAAATAATTTAAAAAATTTTTCATTCCCCCCGTCCCCATCTATAAGTTGCTTCAAAGATGGCGACCTTCATAATTTTTAGCATATTGAAGCCTTTCCGATATTTCTGATATCTCCTGAACCAATACAGATATTGGAATGATTCAAAAGAGGTTTTGTTAAGCATAAAATGAGGATTCTGTTAACACTAAGGAAATGTTCAGAAATAAGTCACATTCTTTACTTAAAAAAACCTTTAAACATTGATGATTGGATGCTGATTTTGTCTTACTTTGTGATTTTTGTATGAAACATAGGAAACATACACAAAATTGCAATTCATACAGTAGAAACCTTGTACTTGCCCCCCCCCCGAATTTGAGAAAAAACACACTTTCCCAATTTTTGAGGTCTTATATCTCTGGTGGGGTGAGTGAGATACAAAAATCTGAATTTTTGTGTACATAGCCACCTATATGATGGGTATTAACTCACAAAAATTGGTTACTGTGTTCAGCCTAGTTTTTGATAACAGGGCTTGCTATATCAGGGAAAATATTGTTATCGGTACATTCGTAATACTTGTTTAAATTATAATCAATATCACGTTATATTTTTATTAAATATAACGTGATATTTTGTTTTACAAATGAAAAAGTTAACAGTTAGCCATAAAATACTCAAAAAAAAAAAATGTTATAATACATTTATACTATTACTCTCAACAGTCAATGTCTCTGGATTTTAGAGTGAAGAGAAAAGATATCTCGTTCTTCAGTTTTTCATCAATTTTGTAAACTCTGCGAGAACCTGAAGTATAGAACTCAAATGGCATCAAGATCTTCAGGATTCTGCTGTTTGGTATCCATGTTGATGTCCTGTCATAATTATTAGGCACAAAAAGTACGTGGCAGGTCCAGGAGGACTATAAAAATCGATGTAGGATTCCAAATCCACTCTGTCACGTACAGGTCCAACCCACCAGTTAGAGCCATAGATGCATGCAACATCGTCTCATTGTTTTGGAGTCACAACTGATGATAAGCAACTGACTTGATGTTCATTGAAGTCCATGGATGCTGAGGTTGTTTTTGTTAGTATTTTGCTTTCTAGGAATAACACACTGCATCTCACGTATTCCTTTCAACTTTCTGAAGTTAGCATAATGCTTTTCAAGTGTATTCTCCAGAGCAAGGACCTCAGCACTTTCAACAAAAATGAAACAGACTCCTTGAATATTACCAAAAAAATTCATAAAGAGCTTGAGCTGTAAGAATGGCCACTGCATAGGTTTTTTGCAGTGAAGCTTTCCTTACCAGACGTTTGACAGTACTTTTTTCCCCATCACATGAGTTCTTGCCGTGCACAGTGGCAAAGAAATGCCATTCGACATCAAGCCCAAAATCAACCTTGTGACAGAACAGATTGCAGCAATTCTTATAATTTTTATACTGGCTGGCTGCACCATCCGAAAAGTAGAACACTTTGGTGAGATGGGGGTCAATGAGCTTCTTCTGGAAGGTAAAGACAGCATAGAAGCTCTGGCATTTGACTTCATTATTGGTCTTGAAGTACACCACAAAAAGGTAGAGAGTAACTTGATCAGTTTCCCAATGAAAAGATTGCACCTCATCTTGGACTACGCATGTAAAGGTTTCACTAAAATCGCCCATGATTATACACTCATTTTGCTTTAAGTTTTCTTTTGTACTTTTAAGGAAAGAAGACTGCTGTTTTGCTACAAAATGGTGTTTCTTGAGGTCCATCACTTTTTCTATTACCTTTTCAATGAAATCATCTGATGAAAGGGAGACATTAACCATCTCTGTTCTGTTTGTGGTCATCCACTGAGGGAAAGTCAAAGTGTATTCATGAAGATCCTCACATATTTCTTCAAGCATATTCCTGATTACATCTGGTCCTGGACAATTAAGGCATTTTTTCATCATACACTCTTCACTCTCAATGTTACAAACAACATTCTCCAGTAAGTCTTTGTAAGACATATTCATTCTTGTTCCACGCAACATTAATTTAAAGTTCTGATGGTAAAGGCAAATGCAGACAGAGTGTGTCCCACTTGTTCCTGCAAGAACACACCACTTCGGTCTCAAAAAGATAAACTTGGAGAAACCAATCTTGTCATTTGGATTTACGCTCTTGTAGTTTGTGTATAGTTCCTTAAATATTACATAAGACCAGTCTCTTTTGTTTCAAAACCTATCGACCTTCATTGTCTTGAACAGAAATACAGTCTTTTGCTCCAGGGCAAACCCTGCTGTTCTCATCATCTCTATAAAACTGTATGACTTTCAGAGTTATCTCAGGACTAAAAATCCTTTTTGCAGGCTTGGGAATGTCAGGTAGGATACCCAATTTTTTCACAAGTTTTTTAGTTTTCTTTACAATGTATTTTGTGCAATTAAATTCTTCACAGATATGAGCAGTACACCAGCTTTGTGGTAGTAGACTGATTATTTGTATTTTTTCTTTGTTATGAGCTGTAGTAAACTTTTCTTTCAATTTTCTTATCAGAGCAGCATACTCATCCTCTTCACTTAACTCATTCATGTCATTGTCATCAGATAACTCCCCGTTCTCAAATTAAGTGCCAATTTTTTCCTAGCTGCACGTGCTATCCTTTCAGATTTTGCCACTATGGCCTGTGCTCTTTGTTTCGATGGCAATTTCTGAATGCAAATTGGAGAGATATGCAGGAGTGAGCAGGCCGTATTGATTTATTTCACCTTTTGAATTGCAGGCCTAAAATTATTGTCGTCGTCATCATAATTTGCATTGCTTTGTTGTTCAGTTACGTTTTTGTTCAGAGCAAGAAAACATGAAGGACAAAGAGCTTTCTCTGGTATCAAAAACACAAAACTGTTGTAGTGTTCTCTCATTTCAGCTGTTATTATTCCCAGAGAACCTGATACTCTGGTCTTCCTTTTTTTATTTTTAGCTGAATTTTCATGAATTTTTACTGGGTCACAACAACTATTTCCACAAAGGTGCTCAAATTTCAGTAAATTTTTTTTCTTATGAATCTCCCAAATAGAGGTGATCTCTGACCATGTCCTGAGCTTTAGAAGGTTTTGGTCCTTTTCACTAAGCTCTGTAAGTTGTAGCACCTGCTTAGGTACTTGACCATAACTTAACTTATGACAAGGCCCTTTTGCACCATAATCCAACAGCACACTCCATATTAATTAAATGAATTCAGTTTAAGAATGAAACATTAAGAACACAGTCTAAAAGCTTAAACAGGAAGATCTGAGTCTAAAAGTAATCCACTAATATAAATAAAACAATAAGAAAGTTTACTTTCACAATTTAAAACAACATTAAAACTGTTAAGCTGCACGTGCACTAGCATGTTCACTCTACAAAAACAAGCAGCAGACTGCAGCTGATTTGTGGCTAACTCTGAATGTATAGGTTAAGACACTTTCCAACAAGTCTGAGCTTGCTGTTTTCTGCCGGCTGTCAATGAAGACAGGAACAGGCATGTTCAGACAGGTTTTGCCTGCCTGAACCTTGCTATTTGCATTGTCTAAACACTGGACGTGTTTATAATAATTTTGCTCCATCACATGTAGCTTTAGATATTGGGTCATAAAAATGTTCACCCTTAAGCAAATAAAGAAGTGCAACATTAAACACAAGTAATTTGATAAAATTGTTAATAAACATATGACAAACCAATTTAATGTAATATTAGTTTCCACTTTTTATCTTCTTTTGAGTTTTTCCCTTATTTGAGCTACTGTATCTCAGTAACTAGGCTGAAAACAAGAACCAAATTTATTTAACAGATTTTTCTTGAAGCATTTTATGGCTAACTGTTAATTTTTTCATTAGCGTGCATTTAAAAATGTAACATGATATTGATATCATTTAAACAAGTATTAGGAATGTACCAATAACAATATTTTCCCTGGCATAGCAATCCCTGTATATCAAAAACTAGGCTGAACACAATAACCAATTTTTGTGAGTTAATAGCCATTATATAGGTGGTTATGTACACAAAAATTAAGATTTTTGTATCTCACCAGATATAAAAGACCTCAAAAATTGGAAAAGTGTGTTTTTCCTCAACTTCGGGTGGGGGTGGGGGGGTGGGGGGGGGGGGGGAATGAAGGGGTACCTAATTTCAGGATTTGTTTGTGTGTGTGTGTGTGTGTGTGTTTTTCAAGGGACAAGGTTTCTATAGTATGAATTGCAACTTTGTGTATGTTTCCTGTGTTTGATAAAAAAATCACAAAGTAAGACCAGCATATGATCATCGATGTTTAAAAAGCTTTTAAGTAAAGAATGTGACTGATTTCTGAACATTTTCTTAGAGTTACAGAATCCTCATTTTATGCTTAACAAAACCTTTTTTGAATCATTCCAGTATCTGTATTGGTTCAGGAGATACCAGAAATATCAGAAAGGCTTCAATATGCTAAAAATTGTGATGGCCGCAATCTTTGAAGCAACCTGCAGGGGGAGGGGGGTTAATTATTTTTGGCCATTATTCAACCACACAAATAAACGAGCAAAGTTTCATATTTTTATAAAATCATTCAGCACAACACCTGGGTGAATCTCCATGGAATGACCCATCACTCATTGCTGTCATGGATAAAAGGAGTGATTTATCAGATTTGCAAAAAGGAATGATTATCTGCTTTAGGGCCAAGGGTGGCAGTATTTCTGAAACAGCGCAGTTTGTGAACTGTTCATGTGCTGCTGTAGTTAAAGTGTATCATCATTGGAGAAATGGCATCATTGCAAATAAGCAATGTGAAAACTGCGGAACACCACATGCCACTGATGTGAGAGGTTAACGTCCGCTGCGAAGGTGTGTGAGAGCAGATCGACACGCTACAGTGGAGCAACTCACTGACTGAATGAATGAAGCAGGGGGCTACCAGAAGTGTGTCTAAAATGACAGTTCAGCGATGGTCACTGCACCTATGCTAACGAATGTGCATCGGCAGAAAAGGCTTGGCTGATATTTGCATGGCAGTATCGGAATTGGACCTCTACTGATTGGAAAAGGATTGTCTTCTCTGATGAGTCGCGTTTCCCGCTTCATCGAGCTGACGGATGTTAGCGTATAAGGCGAGAAGCATCGGAGAACAAACACTCTTCAACCATTGCTGGAAGAACACAAGCTGGTGGGGGCAGCGTTATGGTCTGGGGAATGTTTCCGTGGCATTCTCTAGGTCCACTCATACCTGTGGAAGGCACTATGGACCAAATTTGTTATGAATCCATTCTTGCAGACCACGTACACCCATACAAGCTGATTGTCTTTCCTGGGGCGGATGGGATCTTCCAGCACAACAATGTGGCATGGCACACAGCTAGAAATGTCTGAGAGTGGTTGAAAGAGCATGATGAAGACTTCTAAGTACTTCCCTGGCCCCCTATTTCCCCAGACTTAAACCCTATTCAGCATCTGTGGGACCACCTGGATCGTGTTGTTTGGTCTATGGATCCTCCACCACGCACCCTCCAGCAGCTGTCAGATGCACTGCAGTCAGCATGGCTACACATACCTGTGAACACCTTCCAGCACTTTATTGAGTCACTCCCAGCCCATCTAGCTGCTGTCCGCACTGCACATGGTGGTTACTCTAGATATTAGCTGGTGGTCACAATAATGTGACTCGACCGTGTGTATATACCTTAAAAACACCATAATACCTTCAAATTGGAACTGAAGAACAGGTTCTCTGCTTTAGAAGGCCTAACATTGGAAGAAGTGGATATTTCTGAAGTTAACAGAAAAGTAACCAAAGCTCTTATGGAAACAGCAACAAAATTAGCTGGGTCTAAGAACAAATTGCATGTGAACAAATTATCAGGAAAAACCAAAATGTTGATGCAAAAAAGAAGAGTGATGAGGACAACTAAAGAAGATGTGACTTCCAAAGTGGAATATATAGAGCTATGCAAGACAGTACGAAAAAGTATCACTGAAGACGTAAGGAAATTCAACTGTGAACTAGTAAGGAAAGCAATTGAAAACAACCAAAGCCTAAAGATAGCAAAGGGACATCTCAGTAAGGAAAGAAAACAGATTATGGCACTGAGAAAAGAAGATGGTTCTGTAACAAGAAATAGAGGCGAAATTTTGACAAGAGTGAAAGATTTCTACTCCAAATTATATCAAAGGGATGATACATGTACTCAAGACATCATGAAAGGTACCAGTACCAGAGTTCTTCCAGTCCTTCCAGCAGAAGTTGCACATGCAATCGAGAACATGAAGCGGGGAAAAGCTCCAGGAGAAGATGCAATTACTGTAGACATCATACAAGAAGCAAGTGGAGAAATCGAAACAGTACTCGCCCAAATTTTCACTCGATGCCTTAATGAAGGGAAAATTCCTGAGGATTGGAACAACGCTACAATGATCTTGCTACATAAAAAAGGTGACATTGAGGATCTCAGGAACTACAGACCTATCAGCCTCCTATCAGTGGTTTATAAAATCTTCACTAAAGTTCTTTCACACCGCTTGAAGGTAACACTGGACATGGCTCAACCGAGAGAACAAGCTGGATTCAGGAGTGGCTACAGCACAATAGATCATATCCACGTACTGAGAGAACTAATTGAAAGAGCGAGGGAATATGAACTTCCATTGTGCATGGCTTTTATCGATTATGAAAAAGCCTTTGATTCGGTGAAACCATCAGCAGTTGCAATGGCTCTGAAATCCTGCGGTATTGAAGATGCATACATTAATATTATTAATAACATCTATGAAAATGCAAGTGCAAAGATTCGGCTGTTTGAAAATACAACACACATAAAAATTGGAAAAGGAGTGAGACAAGGTGACACCATATCTCCAAAGCTCTTTAATGCCACATTGGAAAATGTCTTTCAATCCCTGAACTGGGAAAACAAAGGGATAAAGATTAATGGAGATTATCTAACCCACCTTCGTTTTGCTGATGACATAGTCATTTTTGCAACTACCCCATCAGAGCTACAGAGTATGATCCAGGAACTTGCTCACAAGAGTAAAGAAGTGGGATTAAAAATGAACTTTCAGAAGACAAAAGTGATGTACAATGCTTTTACAAGAAATGAAGATTTATCGATTGATGGAGAAAAGCTGGAGATAACAGACACGTACGTTTATCTTGGACAGCAGATATCAAGTGAGGGTTACATTGATGAAGAAATTAATCGGCGTACAAAACTTGCCTGGAGAGCTTTTGGAAGTAACAGCATAATTTTCAAGAGCAATATGCCATTATGTCTTAAAAGAAAAGTGTTTGATCAATGCATCCTTCCAGTGCTTACGTATGGTGCAGAGACGTGGACCTTAGCTTAAAGAGACATACAAAGGCTGCAGACAACTCAAAGTAGCATGGAGAGGTGCATGCTTGGTGTAACCAGGAGAGATAATAAGAGGAACTCGTGGATCCGAAAAATGACAAGAGTGGAAGACATCATGATCAGAGTTAAATCCCTGAAATGGCAATGGGCTGGACATACTGCCAGAAGAACAGACCATCGATGAACAGCCGAAATTTTAGATTGGATTCCAAGGGACAGGAAAAGACCCAGAAGAAGACCACATGGGAGATGGGTGGATGAAATTCGAAAGTATGCGGGAGTGACATGGAGGAGACTGGCACAAGACAGACCGTTGTGGAGGAAACTTGGGGAGACCTTCGTCCAGCAGTGGATTGATAATGGTTGACAATGATGATGATGATGATGATATATATATATATATACGCCTTAAGTTGTGTTTAGGATATGCAACCAATCACAGCGCCGAACGAGTAATATCCCGCATTTGCAGACATTTCTGCGCGAGTGGATGTGTTTTTGTACAGGAGGTTTATTTACAATCTAGGGATCAAGAAATTTTGAAATTTCATGAAACTTCAACAATCCCGTAAAAATACAGTTTTTCAAACTGTAGGGATTATTCGGCGTTAAAGCGTGGTTGAAGGAGTAGGCGAAGGAGAGACGAGTGAAGCAGAGTGCTTCTGGAAAGCCCGATTTGTGTGCGTCCATCCTTTCGTGCTGTTGATCTAGGATTCCCGTAGACTTTCGTCCAGCGTTCTGATTTTCATCACACATCAATTTTGCTGATTTGCGAAAGTGTAGTTTTTGCTTTCCCCGACCTTTGTCATCACCGGAGTTCAAGTTCCACAGTTTCTTGACTTTGCTGCCTCGCCAGTCTAAATTTATATATATATATATATATATACCGTTGTGGAGGAAACTTGGGGAGACCTTCGTCCAGCAGTGGATTGATAATGGTTGACAATGATGATGATGATGATGATATATATATATATATATATATATATATATATATATATATAGTCCCCCCAAGTTTCCTCCACAACGGTCTGTCTTGTGCCAGTCTCCTCCATGTCACTCCCGCATATTTACGAATTTCATCCACCCATCTCCCATGTGGTCTTCTTCTGGGTCTTTTCCTGTCCCTTGGAATCCAATCTAAAATTTCGGCTGTCCATCTATGGTCTGTCCTTCTGGCAGTATGTCCAGCCCATTGCCATTTCAGGGATTTAACTCTGATCATGATGTCTTCCACTCTCGTCATTTTTCGGATCCACGAGTTCCTCTTCTTATCTCTCCTGGTTATACCAAGCATGCACCTCTCCATGCTTCTTTGAGTTGTCTGCAGCTTTTGTATGTCTCTTTTAGTTAAGGTCCACGTCTCTGCACCATACGTAAGCACTGGAAGGATGCATTGATCAAACACTTTTCTTTTAAGACATAATGGCATATTGCTCTTAAAAATTATGCTGTTTCTTCCAAAAGCTCTCCAGGCAAGTTTTGTACGCCGATTAATTTCTTCATCAATGTGACCCTCACTTGATATCTGCTGTCCAAGATAAACATACGTATCTGTTATCTCCAGTTTTTCTCCATCAATCGATAAATCTTCATTTCTTGTAAAAGCATTGAACATCACTTTTGTCTTCTGAAAGTTCATTTTTAATCCCACTTCTTTACTCTTGTCAGCAAGTTCCTGGATCATACTCTGCAGCTCTGATGGGGTAGTTGCAAAAATGACTACGTCATCAGCAAAACGAAGGTGGGTTAGATAATCTCCATTAATCTTTATCCCTTTGTTTTCCCAGTTCAGTGATTGAAAGACATTTTCCAATGTGGCATTAAAGAGCTTCGGAGATATGGTGTCACCTTGTCTCACTCCCTTTCCAATTTTTATGTGTGTTGTATTTTCAAACAGCCGAATCTTTGCACTTGCATTTTCATAGATGTTATTAATAATATTAATGTATGCATCTTCAATACCGCAGGATTTCAGAGCCGTGGTAACTGCTGATGGTTTCACCGAATCAAAGGCTTTTTCATAATCGATAAAAGCCATGCACAATGGAAGTTCATATTCCCTCGCTCTTTCAATCAGTTCTCTCAGTACGTGGATATGATCTATTGTGCTGTAGCCACTCCTGAATCCAGCTTGTTCTCTCGGTTGAGCCATGTCCAGTGTTACCTTCAAGCGGTGTGAAAGAACTTTAGTGAAGATTTTATAAACCACTGATAGGAGGCTGATAGGTCTGTAGTTCCTGAGATCCTCAATGTCACCTTTTTTATGTAGCAGGATCATTGTAGCATTGTTCCAATCCTCAGGAATCTTCCCTTCATTAAGGCATCGAGTGAAAATTTGGGCGAGTACTGTTTCAATTTCTCCACTTGCTTCTTGTATGATGTCTATAGTAATTCCATCTTCTCCTGGAGCTTTCCCTCGCTTCATGTTCTTGATTGCATGAGCAACTTCTGCTGGGAGGACTGGAAGAACTCTGGTACCTTTCATGATGTCTGGAGTACATGTATCATCCCTTTCATATAATTTGGAGTAGAAATCATTCACTCTTGTCAAAATTTCGCCTCTATTTCTTGTTATAGAACCATCTTCTTTTCTCAGAGCCATAATCTGTTTTCTTCCCTTACTGAGATGTCCCTTTGCTATCTTAAGGCTTTGGTTGTTTTCAATTGCTTTCCTCACTAGCTCACAGTTGAATTTCCTTACGTCTTCAGTGATACTTTTTCGTGTTGTCTTGCATAGCTCTATATATTCCACTTTGGAAGTCACATCTACTTTAGTTGTCCTCATCTCTCTTCTTTTTTGCATCAACATTTTGGTTTTTCCTGATAATTTGTTCACATGCAACTTGTTCTTAGACCCAGCTAATTTTGTTGCTGTTTCCATTATATATATATATATATATATATATATATGATCCAGGAACTTGCTGACAAGAGAAAAGAAGTGGGATTAAAAATGAACTTTCAGAAGACAAAAGTGATGTACAATGCTTTTACAAGAAATGAAGATTTATCGATTGATGGAGAAAAGCTGGAGATAACAGACACGTACGTTTATCTTGGACAGCAGATATCAAGTGAGGGTCACATTGGTGAAGAAATTAATTGGCGTACAAAACTTGCCTGGAGAGCTTTTGGAAGAAACTGCATAATTTTCAAGAGCAATATGCCATTATGTCTTAAAAGAAAAGTGTTTGATCAATGCATCCTTCCAGTGCTTACGTATGGTGCAGAGACGTGGACCTTAGCTAAAAGAGACATACAAAGGCTGCAGACAACTCAAAAAGCATGGAGCGGTGCATGCTTGGTGTAACCAGGAGAGATAAGAAGAGGAACACGTGGATCCGAAAAATGACAAGAGTGGAAGACATCATGATCAGAGTTAAATCCCTGAAATGGCAATGGGCTGGACATACTGCCAGAAGAACAGACCATCGATGGACAGCCGAAATTTTAGATTGGATTCCAAGGGACAATAAAAGAAACAGAAGAAGACCCCATGGGAGATGGGTGGATGAAATTCGAAAGTATGCGGGAGTGACATGGAGGAGACTGGCACAAGACAGACCGTTGTGGAGGAAACTTGGGGAGACCTTCGTCCAGCAGTGGATTGATAATGGTTGACAATGATGATGATATATATATATATATTTGCTTGATCCATTGCACCACTACAAACATCTCAGAATATACAACTGAAAGATGTGGATCTTTACAGTATTCTTAAATAATTTTACCCACAGGTGGTAGAATTTAACTTTACGTGTAGAACACAGAAGTATGTGGTTGCAATGAAAAATAGTGCATTTGATAAAAGCATGACTACATGTAAATTCACCATAGTGTGAAGTTTGAATGCTATTGATTCTGCCTTAAACGTGTGCTACTGATAGGTTCATCTTCTATATGACCCCCTTCTACACACACACAAACACACTACACTTCACCTTACTTGTAAGCTCTAGGAACAGTTCTGCATGAACCATTTTCTTTATGTAGTAGTTGACACACATGAAAATACCCAAAATACCCCTACCCCCTCAAAATCCCTTTCTGATTGTGTACAAGGAATTCTAGTATTCAAGTAACAACACGATGTCAAAAAGCGCTACAACAAAATTTGCTAGTTAACATGGCTGCAAAAATCCAGTGTTTGAAGCTGAGCTTGTCCAGGAGAAAAACTAGAATTTTATAACCCTCTCCCTTCTTTAAGATTAGTAGAGGCATCTTATACGGAGCAGTGCGTTGCAGAATGGTCACAATTCTGCCAAATCTCCCAATTGATTAGACACTGGAGAAATGCTAAATTTTTCATTATATATTTATACCACACCTGGACTTAACAGCAGCTGATAGCTATTAATAGATGTTCATTCACTTGTAGCTCCAGTGAGTGACCAATGAAGTCAAACACAGGCTAGCTCACCTTATCCAACCAGGCACTCACTACAAGGTGACACAATTCACTGAGAACAGGCTCAAACCAGATGGAAAATTACAGGAATTTGGTATAAAAGCCAAATTTAAAAGGGACTTAAAAAAGGGATGATTATAAGGATAAATTTCTGTTTTGATGCATTCAGGGGTTCAGAGACATGGGGTAAGACACAGTTGACTAGTGAAATGCTACACTAGAGGCCAGGATATGTTAGGCTCAGGACTGACCCAAGAACGATCAATGAACACAAGGTATGATCTCACCCTTGTTTAGTTCCAATATACCACATAGTTTGTTCACTTATTATTTTTTTTTTTAATGAGGGTACTGTCACAACCCTTTCTTACAGTGCAACTGTGTTTATCTAATTGAGTTAAAGATTAGTCAAATTTATACTGCTCAATAAGCCAAATTTTACCTGAGATTGCTACAGCATAATCTAGGCTATGCCAAGGCTAAATCATGAATTACAATTGATTTCTCATATAATAATAACATTATGCTACCTTCTTTAAATCTATGTGGCATATTTTTGTGTAATGAGTTACTACATTGTATGAATGCATCATACTTGGTACCAAATTTCAGTGATATACAGGTTCTAGCAAATCCTCGTGAATGATACACAAATTCACAATCTAATAAATCCAACATATTTTGAGCTCGGTTTCCCTATTGCCAGGAACACATCACATGTGATGGTCCAAACCTGCCTAAGCTCTTCATCCCGGCCCAGGCTAGCTTGACCTTGAAGGAAGGACTGCCTTAAGTTAGGTTGACATATACCATAATTTTTGTCATATTATCCGCAGACTGTGACATTCAGGGGAAAAAATCGCCGTATAATCGGCACATCATAGATGTTGAACCACTTAGAAAATATAACTAAGTCACTTCTCTTTTATAAGGAGGCACTTTTTCCAATACATAGTTCATACTAAAAACGCTGAAATCCGTTTTATTGGTGTAGTATTAGAAACACTAGTACAAACACGCTAGCTTTCACCACCACGGGTGGCTTCTTCAGGCATAAGTATTCCAATGCAAAAACAAAAACAAACAAAAAACAGAGTTTCAGTTATGAATTCAAAAATAGAAGTTTGTTATAGTTATTACAGAACGTGCGCGTCATACTCGAGATGTGTGATTAGGAGCGCACGTATTAATGAGCGTGCGCCATACATGTGGGAGGTCCATTGAAGTTTCCTCGTTACATATCCCGTGACTGGATAGGATTTCTATAGTTTCTCTGAGGAGGGAAAATCAGCTCGGCATTTTGACAATTTCACAAGTTTTATAGAAACGTAAGATGATTGTGCTGTTTGTGAGAATGATTGTGGTGAATGTGGACACTGCTAATGGTATTAGCAGTGTCCACTCAGTGACGCAACTAGCTTGAAATATCTGGAATAGTGTAAAAGGAAATTAGGGGGCACACAACAGCAATTAAAATACAGGTAGGATTTTGCCAACTAAATCGGAGAAAATTATAAAATATATATAATTGGCTAATACAAACTTTATAATATTAAAAGCATTCCATATTCTTTGTAAGTCATTCATTCCTAATTTTGTTTTCCCATTATGTGACCGACTATGCAGGAAAAAAATCGCCATATAATCGCACATCGTAGATGTTGAACCAGAATTTCCGACAGAAAAATCGGTCACATAATGACCCACGAGTCCGAAGAAGTAAGAGAAAAAGAACGATTTTATTAAATGAAGAAATTCATTTTTAAAGGTTACTGTTTTATATTTTTACCTCCGGACAGATAAAGGGTGTAGCATCCATAGATCACGCCGGTGCAGCTCCAGAGCATTGCATTACACCTTGCCAATGAAGAAAGGCTGATACAGAACAAGTCATAGAAATACCGTACCTAGTCGCATATAAGTCAAAAGTTTTGGGAGAAATTCCTGCTTTCAGAGTTGGGGGATCGGCTTATACGTGGGCCAATAAAAACTTCCGTGAATTTTCCCACGGAATTTACCGACGGATTTGTTTACGATTTAGACCGCGGCACAGAGGCTTTCCGCATGTTACTGCACGGTTGTGTTCTGACCTCAAAACTATAGCGCAATGACATGATCATATCCTCAATTCTGTCCACCACTTTAAGTTTAAATTCGGCAGTGTAACTGAAATGTTTCCTTTTCAAAGACATCATGAATAGCAATGAAGGAAAATAGTAGCAACGATGTTGGTCAAAACGGTGAAAGACGAACTAAACACAAGGCAGTGCACACGAGATCCGAAAGGAAGAACGCATAGGTTAGTGCAGCAAGCGCTGTGTGTACTTCTTTGGCTTTTTGCCAAAAACAGAGACGGCACGACAGTCAGAGCTGTCCTCAATGATAACAAAATGACCCCTGCCGTCCCTCCCCACAACTTTCCCGATCTTTCGTTATGACATTCCTCCCCGACTTCCCCGCTCTGTACAAACTCCTGACTGAGGAAAATTCTTGCGAGGGAGTTCCTTTTCAAATTATACCCCTTCCCTGCACAATTATGCTGCAGATTTTTAAAAAAATTGGGTCACATTTTTTTTTTTAAATCGTCGTATTATCCGCATCGGTGCGTAATCCGCAGAACCTATATTTTTAACTTTTTAGCAGATAATCCACGGATTATACGATGAAAATTATGGTACTTTAAATTATAGACTTTACATCAAATTTAGATTCAACTGTTTAATTTATATTCAGAAAATAAGCAACTGTACAGAGGACAACATTTACCTTGTCAAAAGGTCTCATAGTCACATCTGTAGAACTAGGCCTTATTGTTTGAGCTACATCCACATCCAGACGATCATATAGTATTGTCCATCAGAAGAAAAATCACAGGTGCATTTCCGCTCGACAGATGACAAGACATCAGCAGAAGAAATCTTGATGATGGCAGTTTCCACCAGTCAGGCATCACTCACAACCAGGTTTCCTGGCAGCAACTTCCGAAAAACAATCCATGATAATCTGCCACGCTTAGTACCATTCACGCAGCATCATTCCATAATCACACTGGGTTAAAGCATAGTACTCAGACACAGCCACCCACAAATTCAGGTGCTCGGTGTGCAAATGAACTTTGGCAGCAAGATGCGACGGTCCAACCAACCTCTGGCAAGATACATTGGTCCAGCCAACCTCCGGCAACAAGATCTCAGCAACAGGTTTTTTTATCTTAGCCTCTGACGTAGAAAAGGAGTGTCCACCCGGTATAACACAAATATTTTCACATGGATACGCAAATGCGGCACCCAGACAATAAGTGAAGAGGATTCAAGAAGAAGTGCTTGAGGCCTTTAGTTGTCACTCAGTACCAGTGAATGAACAACCGTGTTGTCATCTCAGGTATCAAGAATGCAATATCCTCACATAGTCACTATTATTATTATCCCCCAAAATGTGACACACTATCCTGTAACATGCATGATGTCTCAAGCATTTCATGATTATAGTAACATGCATGCCTGAGTTGAAGAGATAGCAATCTATATGGCAACCCTTCATAAAACTTAGAAATAGTATTCTCCTTGGAGAGAAACTGGGGGAGGTCAATTTTGATCCTTGGAGAGAAACTGGGGGAGGTCAATTTTGAAAGTTACAGTCAATGAAGACATTTCTATGCCACAAAATAATGGCATCTTTGTAAAAGTACACATGTGGCTAGCAATCGAGTACTCAAGTTCACCACATTATCAGCAACATTAAAAGCCAACCCTGCCTGCTCCTTGAATTGTCATCTAACAGTCTCTTAAAGGATTCTTTCTACCTCATATAGCCTCTGATAAAATTAAAAACTACCATTTTTATCAATTTATTCATCACCTACAAATTCCCACTTTCTCAAGAATTTAATAAAATTCCCTAATGTGGGATCTTTTGAATGCAGTACCCAAAACCTTCCCCATAATTTATTTTTAAACACTTTCTAACAATGAAAGCTAGTTTCTCAGAGACAGTCTCCATCTAACTTACCATGACCTAATTAATTTACATTTAAATTTCAAACTTTATTTTGTTTTGTAGTTTGAAGAACTGAAAAGACTAAATTCAGTTCCCTTTTTAATTATGTTCAGTTATCTGATTTTAGAATCAAAATGCATACACACATTAATACATTTCTTGCAAGTTAAAAAAAAAGGAAGGAAAACAAAAATACACAACAGGAATTGTACTAACCAGTTCAGTAAAGTATCCATTCACATTACCACCAAAGAGTGCAAACTTCCCATTTTTTACTGCATCTACTACACTGTTTCCATAAGTAAATGCATCAACCATCTATAAAGGAAATAAAAGATTGACTTTAACATCAAAAGTGACAAAAATACTTGTGTTCAAGGAAAATATACTATCTTTAACATACACAAAAGCAAACAATTCTGCCTCACAATTTTATAAGATGCAATTCACTTGAAACCGTAATGCTCAGTAAAAGCGAAACTTAGATTTCATCATACTCTACACTACATAGCAAAGCAAAGACAAATAATAAGTTGAAGTAATTTTAGCTCAGAAAAAAAAAATGCAATTAATTTTAAGTGCTCAACTTGATCAAAGAGTAAGTTCATATTAATGAACTTCTCAGCTCCTATCCCTTAACCCATAAGTGTGGTCACATCAACAAGAAACTAAGGATCTAAAAACAGAAAACTGTCCCTAATTTAGGGTTAGTGGCTCCATGGAAGTTAAGAAAAATATTACAACAACCCTGCCTAAAGTGTAAGTTCTTGATGTGACAAATTGGCATCTAATAATTCTGCTGCTGTGCAACTCATTTCCTTTTGCTATCATCTGGTGGTCAACCAGAAATCTTTCAGGCTGAAACTGAAGAATTAATAAATAGCTCTTAGACTTTAATACAGACAATTTGACGTGGGTTAGGAACATCAAACAGAAGCCATCGCTCTTTCCACATTTATAAGTGAGTCACAGGAAAATTCTCATTGGCCGCCACCGGGTATCGAACCCAGGGTCTTCCAGTTACGTACCGGACATGCTTCCACTGCACCACAACAGACTCGCATACAACTAACTGCCAAGCCACTTGGCAGGTTGCTTCTTGGAGCCCTGCACAATGCTGGGGATTCATCAAAGATGGTAAGCAGCAACTGAGCCTTCTAGTTATTTATTCAGTTGCTGCTTACCATCTTTGGTGAATCCCCAGCATTGTGCAGGGCTCCAAGAAGCAACCTGCCAAATGGCTTGGCAGTTAGTTGTATGCGAGTCTGTTGTGGTGCAGTGGAAGCATGTCCGGTGCGTAACTGGAAGACCCTGGGTTCGATTTCCGGTGGCAACCACTGAGAATTTTTCTGTGACTCACTTATAAACATGGAAAGAGCGATTACTTCTTTTTGATAGCTCTTAGACTAGTGATTGCTATAAAAATAATTACAAACAAAGCATATCCCGTGAATTATAAAATAAAAAATATTGACCATTTTCCCACACCATGTTAACGGCCCTAGGGAATCATGAGGCACCAGTCATTCCATCAAACTTTACTGAGTCTGGATTAATTTCATTAGAATATCAGCTTCACCACTTCTCAATGACAAATAGCAACTTTTATTTCAGGAACTATTATGGTTATCAAGTCTTCCCTGTCATTATCGATGTCTTCCTGGTCGTTATTAGTCTTTCTAGTTACTACTGATGTCCCCCTGTTTATTATTGATGTTTTTCAGGTCCTTATTGAAGTCCTCTTAGCCATTATTGATGTTTTCCTGGTCATCATTGGTACCCCTACCATTATTATTCAACTGTTTGCCCTAATTCCTGGATTTTCATTCAGCAAGTCTTCAAAATATTCTCCCCATCCACTCAATACACCCTTCATCAACATCAGAACTTCTCATATTTGTTAAGCTAAACCTTGGGTAGCAGGTATTCCACCATTTCTCACATATTTAACAAGACTCTGAAACACTAACACTTTTATGTCACCTTAGAATTTATTTTCTAATAAATTATCAAACTCCTTTTACAGAAATATTTTCATATCTATGATACTTTATGTACAAACTGCAGCTTAAATACTTTCTGTAATATATTGGAATATTCCAGAATGTATTGCTTACCTCTGAGGTCCGCTTCTGGAAAAGGAAAATATACTACTTCCTGTAAGTTTCATTTTTTCATTGACAGCTTTACTCATCTTTACTGAGCACTAAGGGATTTTGACATTCTTATCTTACATCACATGTGGTCTTTGCTGCAGCCTCTATCACCTGTTGTTTTATACCACTCCCACTCAACTTCAATTCTCTCATTGTATAGTTTTGATTTCTGCATGTCATTCACTCATTTGTTTCTGTAAAATACTCCTTGAATCTAGATTTTTCAGTCCATAATAATCAAAATTATCTTGGCATTTTTGCTGTTTCCTGAAGCATTTGAAAACTAGTTCAAAGAGCAGATACATACATATCTCTAAGCTGTTCTGTAAGATTCAGAGGTTAGCTCCACAAAGAAATACAAACTACCAAATAAATTTTTAACTGATTATTTACTTACTGCTGCTGCATCAAACTTTTCCATTTACAACGATCTTGACACACAACTCGGGCTTCTTTTTTTTTTTTTTTTTTTGATTGGAGGTTTAACGACCACCGTGAGCAACTCAATGGGCTATATGCAGTCGCCCGTATCTAATTTAGGGTCACTGGTTCCAGGGAACGGAGAGAGCCAGTGCCATAAGACAAACACAACATCCATGCCTGACCGGGATTCGAACCCAGACCCCTTACGGACGAATGATCAGAGGCCAGTGCCTTAGACCACTGCACCACCGGGGCGGCGAACTCGGGCTTCACTGACATCCCACAATGTACACAAGACCTTCTACACTTCATACTCATAATCTTCTTCTCATGCAGGTACCAAATTAAGAAGATGGTAGTATAAAACATGCTAAGTTACGTATACGTAACTTAGCGTGTTTTATACTACTATCTTCTTAATTTGTTTGTTAGTTGCGTGCATTGCCTACCACTCTTTTATGCAGGTACCAGCTAGTTCTGTGTGACATTGGCAAAAAGACCCCAAATCACTGGGTTTTGTTCCAGAATTCTTAAATGGAATGACGAACTGGAACCTTCAGCTGTGGGCTAATCTTCCACACTGGTGTACTTTCCTGATTAAAAAGACACAAAGAAATACAAAGAGCAGATGCTACCAATAAATTCACTGCTCATTTTAAAACCTCTTAAAATTCTAGTAACCTTAATCACAACTTTTAGAAACCTTCTGCTATAGCAGAATCAACTGTAGTTTTCCTATTTCTAGGCTCTTTTCACCCAAGAAAACTTTGCTGACGTTCTTATGTCTAATATCAACAATTAAGATTTCATTGCTCATACAGTGGTCAACAAGAATCTTTCCAAATGCACAGCTCTCCTAAGAATGATAAACAGTTTTCTCCAAAACTGCCATTAAATCTTTAATTCCTCTCTCTTTCTTTCTCTCTCTGTTATTTTTCTACTTTAGATATCAATGAGAAATGAATCTCTCTGAAGAAATAATTCTACATATACATCATGGAAGGCAATATGAGAAAGACTGAAAATACTGCACCTTTGTGCCGATAAAGACATTTGTTTTGCCTTCCAAATATTTGTGAAGAATTATTTTTTCAGAGAAATTTGTTTCCCATTGTTATTGAAGATGTTCTCTAAATTTAGCATTGGAGCTTGTGACCTACATATTCATACTTGGATGTGAGAAAAGGTTGTGTTGATACTACAAGGAAGCATCAGATTGCTTCAACCAGCACAAATCTGAACAGCATTCAGATTTCAAAGCTACATCTGTTTAGCTTCAGTTACTTGGAACTTTGTTGTCCTGAGTGGTGTAACAGTAGCATGTTTGAATGGAAACAGGGTTCAATTCCTGCTCCAGGGTGATGCAATCAAGTTCTCTGAAGAAGTAGCTACATAGGAAATAGTAAAAATACAGCACCTTTGTGCTGACAATGACATTTTCAACTCCACTAATTAAATCCCCCAAAATACTTTTTATCCTCTGAATGTTTTTAAAAATTTATATCTAAATCCTTGTGAAAGAGATTGTAGTATTTTGAATGACAGCCTTCCACTGCTCTGTAAACTACCACAACTTTGAAATCTGTGCTGTCCAGTTTGGTGGTCATTGCACTTGCATTCTCCTTTCACTGGCTTTACATTTTCAGGATAGTACTAAAATATCCATAGTGATCTTCCACTAACTAATCCAGAAGTTAATGCCTCATTTTTTACACCTGTTTTCCCAACTTTTTGTTTAGTTCTGCTTCTTTCCCATTTGTTTCAAGCATGGTTGTGCATTGTGAGTCTAATTCCTACATACTCACCTAGTAATATTCAGGCTTGAAAAATACCAAGCCAGAGATACCTGACAGGTAAATAAAACATCTAGTTGCCTGGTGCGAGCAACTCAATTTAAAAATAAAAGTCTGGAATAAAATTTCCTACTACAAGAAAAAAGACAGTCATCACATGTCATCTTTTGTTCCACTGCTAATCAGCAGTAGTTGAATTATATACAGAGTGCCAAGGACAGAAGAATATCACTTTTTAAATTATATTTTGCTCTAGGTCCAGAAATTGGAACCATATGTAGTTTTGCTCTAAATGTTGTTTATAGTCAGTGACAGGATGCATGCCTTTGATGGAACTAGCCTCCGCTGTTTAGTGACAAGAGGCGAAAACTTCAACAAAATGAACATGGCAGAATCACTAAATTTCACAAATACCAATATCATTATTGAACCATTTCACACAAATTTCAGTAACATCATTATCATCATCATAAAACTTAAGATACACACTTTTGTGCACTGAACGTTTTGAATACAGACCCTTAAAACGAAAATGCAAAACATGTAAAAAAGTTCATACTTTTTAACCTAAAAAAAATACACGAGGGTTTTGATTTGTTATCTTAAAAGATAAATTTTCCTGGGCATCCAGCTTTTACTATGAGCACCTAGGCAGGTAAATAAATTTCTTCACATGCCCAGCTGGGCATGTAACTTTTCAGATATTTTTCAAGCCCTGAATATTACAAAGGCTCGTCTTGTGGATATATTTGTTATTCAAATCTTTATTTTATCCACGTAATGTCAATCGATTGATGGAGAAAAACTGGAGATAACAGATACGTATGTTTATCTTGGACAGCAGATATCAAGTGAGGGTCACATTGATGAAGAAATTAATCGGCGTACAAAACTTGCCTGGAGAGCTTTTGGAAGAAACAGCATAATTTTCAAGAGCAATATGCCATTATGTCTTAAAAGAAAAGTGTTTGATCAATGCATCCTTCCAGTGCTTACGTATGGTGCAGAGACGTGGACCTTAACTAAAAGAGACATACAAAGGCTGCAGACAACTCAAAGGTGCATGGAGAGGTGCATGCTTGGTGTAACCAGGAGAGATAAGAAGAGGAACTCGTGGATCCGAAAAATGACGAGAGTGGAAGACATCATGATCAGAGTTAAATCCCTGAAATGGCAATGGGCTGGACATACTGCCAGAAGGACAGATCATAGATGGACAGCCGAAATTTTAGATTGGATTCCAAGGGACAGGAAAAGACCCAGAAAAAGACCACATGGGAGATGGGTGGATGAAATTCGTAAATATGCGGGAGTGACATGGAGGAGACTGGCACAAGACAGACCGTTGTGGAGGAAACTTGGGGAGACCTTCGTCCAGCAGTGGATTGATAATGGTTGACAATGATGATGATGATGAATGTCAATGGATTAGGGGCAGTGTCACTTTCCAAATGGAAGAAAGGATGATTACAAAATTGGGGTTTGCCAGGTTTCCAAAGAAATCAATCATGGCATTACTGAACTGCAGTGCCATTTAGCTTCCAATACTGTACTACACACTTAAGCTTGGGTGAAATTTTGTATAGTCTAGCTCCCCACCCACGCACAATGAAAGAAGAAAAGGCACAAATACTGTCTATTCAGCATAAATCAGTTCTATCGATTTTCATAGCATAATCTGCATGTCACATGGTCTAGTGCTTCCTATACTTTAATGCGCATCTATGCCTGTTACGTACTTTCAGGATGAAAAATTTATGTGACTTGCATATGAGTGATTAATTGTGGATCAGTAGTTAGTTCTATTCTACTCTATAATACAACTGCTCATTAAATGACATAGTACTTTCTGCATTCATCTATGTTTGTTATACACTTTCAGTATAAAAATAACTATCTGACTGGTATATGGGTGATTAATTATTTTATTACATAATTTCAAAAAACTTGTAAACACTATAGCCCAGATTTCCAATCAAAATTTTGGTGTAAAATACTGTGCAAATAAAAATACAAATACAAAAATATTTCATAAGGACTGAAAGTGACATGCATTTAAAATCAAGAATAAAAATGTACTTATATACACATATACATACCTCTTTCATTGTGAGTGCTCTGTAAAACTCATCTGCAGTGCATTTGAAAGTAACTGTTAATTTAATATCTGTGGTGTCTAAGGAACTCTTGTCGTTCAGCACTTGTGTTTTTTGTTTTGCATTATTCTGAAAGAGAAGGAAATGCATTGACAAGTGCAAAACAAGAACAGAACTAAAATCAAGAAATTCTATTTTTTCAGCAATATATATTAATAGACTTACTTTTGGCATGGAAATAGTGACCTCACTAACTATCACTCATTTGAAGAACTTCTCAGAAACTAGTAGCTATGTCTTCCCAATGCTGGAACCAAACCTATATCTGCTAACTTTTGTCCAAGTATGTTAACTAACACATGACATGGGGAAACACATTAGAAAAATATGATTCCAAACAGCTATCATGTTTAAAGATGATTTACTTGTTATAAGATATTAGTGAAGACACTTGTCTCACTGTATAAAACTTCATCTTTGTATCCAAAATGTGGCAAGGAATCTGTTCAGTTATGAAATAGCATAAAATAATTGCTGTGAAAAATAAAGTCCAATGATCACTGCATTCTATCGGATGAACATGCTTAAAACGTAAATATTGATACAATGCAATACACATGTAAAAAAAAATTTAAGTTGTGAAATTTTAAGGTACAATTGTCACTTCACCTACAACAAGCAATCCTACTTCCAACAACAAAGAGTCCTTATGGGATCTCTTCTGTCACCTCTTTTTGCAACATATTGAAACTTCTGTGATTTCTAAGCACCATCTTCAACCTACTGTCTGGCTTCTATATTAAGACAACATTTTAGTAGTCTAGCCTCATCCCTTTCAGGATTTACTTGAGCTCACCTCAGAAGTCACAGAACTTTTCCCATCCATCAAGTTTACAGTCCATGAAGAGTTCAACAATACCATCAACTTCCCAGATGTTTGTCTTACACAGTGATAGAAAGTTGCAAAATCATTTTTGAAGCAGGTAAAATACATTTTTGGAGCAGGTGAAACACATTTTTGGAGCAGGTAAAATACATTTTTAGAGCAGCAAAATGTGTTTTTGGAGCAGGTGAAAGACATTTTTGGAGCAGATAAAATACATTTTTGGTGTAAGAAAACATTTTTTCGAAGCAAGTAAAATATTAGTAGATAGAACAAACTCTTAAGAAAAAAATGTTTTGGAATTAGATGCACTCTACTCAAATTTCAAACATCTTGCATTGAAATACACGCACACATATGCAAAGATTTAAAATAGTTTTCAAATAAATCAAAAAATTTGTAACCATAGCAGGATATTATTATTAATCATTTATTTTACAAAAAAAAAAAATGTTAATTTTTTGCTGCTTTTTTAAATACTTAATTGCTCACTTTTATTTTTTTCTGATTTTTAAAAAATAGTTAGCAATGTTTTGTTTTGCTTCTTTTAATAGTATCTGTCCACTTTCTATTGCATTCATCTCTTTTTTTTAATGCCACACTCAATGTTCATCTTAGTATTGTTTAACATTTTATGAGAGGAATTCAACTGTTGCAAAAGTTGAGCTTCTTCCTGTTTCAAATCACCTAGTGAACATTCAATATCTTCTCTTTTTCGCTTATTTTGCTGCATTTTTCCAGCACTAATCCACTCTTGATATTTTTTCCAGGATTCTTCCCGCAAGCAACCCTATGGGCTATAAGCAGTCGCCCATCCCTAATTTAGGGTCACTGGTTCCAGGGAAAGGAGAAAGCCAGTGCAATAAGACAAACACAACATCCCTGCCTCACCAGGATTCGAACCTGGACCCCTGTCGGACAAATGATCAGAGGTCATTTCTTAGATCACTGCGTCACCAGGGCGGCCCAGGATTCTGTAAAAGCTGTCAGTTTTTTGGTTACATTAATTTTACTCACATCTCCATTTAGTCTCTTGACATGATCTTTGTGCTTCTTGCTCTCCGCATGACACCTGCAATGATCGCGGCCACCATGCACTAAACTAAAATCGCAGCCACATGGCTTACAAAGCGTGATTCGGCAAAACTTTAGATGCTTCATTTTTTAGGCCATTCTTTACCATATATATCTCGCGATACACTTGACAAAAAGTTTTATCTGACTTCATTCTTTTTGTTGTCAGAGCTGTTTCACTGCTAAGTTTCATTTAGTTTTAATCTAAATTAACCCTTTCCACTCATCCAGCACTTGTATTTTTTTTTTTTCTGCAGTAGAGGCCACAACTTAGCAGTAAAAGCTCAGCTTTGGCCCGCCAGCCCCGACATACGAGCTATAGAGGCATCATCGGCATGGTGGGTAACACCCGACACGCGCAATATTCGGCGAAATGTCTCGCAAGCCCCGACACGCGTGATATTAGGCGAAAAAGAAATGTCTCGCAAGCCCCGACACGCGCAGTATTCGGCGAAAAAGAAATGTCTCGCAAGCCCCGACACGCGCAGTATTCGGCGAAAAAGAAATGTCTCGCAAGCCCCGACACGCGCGGTATTCGGCGAAAAGAAATGTTTCGCAAGCCCCGACACGCGCGGTATTCGGCGAAAAGAAATGTCTTGCAAGCCCCGACATATGAGCTACAGAGACGTTATAGGTGTGGCGGATGGCACCCGACCTATTCAGCGAAAAAGAAATTCCTCGTGAGCTTCGACATGCGAGCTATATAGCTGTAATCGGCATGGCACAAGCTATTCAACGAAAACGAAATTCTTCGCGAGCACTGACATGCGAGCTATAGAAGCATCATTGACATGGCGGGTGACACCCGACGACGTTTCTTTTTCTCTATTCGGTAAAAAAGAGATGTCTCGTGAGCCCCGACATGCGAGCTACAAGGGCGTCATCGGTGTGGCAAGTGATACCCAACCTATTCGACGAAAAAGAAATGTCTCATGAGCGCCGACATGCGATCTATAGAGGCATCATTAGCGTGGCTGGTGTCACCTGCCATGCAAGCTATTTCGTAATGTCGGGTGTCACCCGACAGTCTAGTGGAAAGGGTTTAAACGTTTGCACCAAAATTTTCACAAGCACAAAGCCACATGTAATCAATGTAAAGAATTCGCAAAAGGCGCTGTGCTGCGCTGCGCTGCGCTGAGCTCCCTCTTGGCTTTTGTGCACAACACTCTCAAATGGCTGTACGGGGAATCACAAGACAAAACTCTGCCTCTGTTGGCGGGGGAAGTTAGAAAGTCAAAGGCGTATAGGGACTATCTGTAAAGTGCATTTTTTCGACCAAAAGACAGTAAAAAATAGAAAATTGCGTGCAGGGATCTTGCGTGGGCTATTTCGTAGTTGTTTGGGTGACTTCCATAAAACTGTAAGATGGAGTGAAAATCCGTAAAAGTTGGCATCTCTGAATACCTATGAATCCTTTAAAAAAATAATCATTGTATCCATGCACGGGCGAGCCATTTTCAGTCGTCCTCCGCTTCAACGAAATACACTGTCGGAAAGTGAAAAAAGAACACCAAGAACGAGACATCTTATACCAATGAAATTTATACAGAGGATAACGTGATCAAAACATTATCGCAAAATACAGCTGTATTTGCTGGTAAACTGAAAAATAACATTTCCATGTAACATGGTTAGTATGAGGTTGAACCGCCATGAACTGCGTCACACTGTGCAATTCTGGCATGGAGTCTGTCGTACAGATGTTGGATGTAAGTTTGGGGTATTGAGTTCCAAGCATCCTCAACCTGGACACATAAATCGGGGATGGTCGTGGCTGGCCGTGGAGACCGGATAAGTCGTTGTCCCATAAAATCCTACACGTGCTCAATGGGGGACAAATCCGGTGAACGTGCAGGCCATGGAAGTTGTCTCACACCCTGAAGTGCATGTTCCGTTGCACATGCCGTGTGTGGGCGTGCGTTATCTTGCTGGAAAACACCACGATGGACCAACCTTACAAATGGCACAACAACGGGCAGAATGATGTTGTTGATGTAGGAGGTGCTGTTTAGCGTACCCGGTACAAACACTAGTTGTGTACGGGAGTGATAGCTGATCGCTCTCCTCACCAGGAGACCAGGTGTAGGCCCTGTGTGTCGCTGGCAGATGCAAGAAGGGTGGAGACGCTTCCCTATGCGCTGCGAACACGCATACGGTCATCGGAGGCTCCCAAGCAGAATCTGCTTTCATCGCTGAACACGACAGATCGCCATTGCGTTCTTCAGTGCAGACGTTGGAGACACCACTGCAGCCGCAGGGGTGCAGAATATGTCCGAACGCGCGAACGAGGTTCGGGGGAAATTAAGGCAGCTCTGGGGTAATTTTTGCCCGGGGGCAAAATGATAATACAGTACAATTCCGAAAACCCACGCTCCTAAAATCCGCGTGAAAAAAAAAAGGTTTCAGAAATCGAAATTTTTTATTTTCCAGCTGACAAAAAGAAAAAAAAATGTTTAAGATATTTTAAAAATATTTTATGTGTTTTCCCTATTTGAAAAATATTACTAATGATATAGGTAATAGTGTTCTCCCTAGAGACTGTTTGGTGGGCGCACGCCCAGCTGACAGTGTTTAAGCTGCCTATCACTTTTTCACCAAATCACGACAAGCACAATACGCCAAAAAAAAAAAAAAAAGTTGACCTGAATCGTCAAAAAACGAATGCCAAAAATTGTGTTTTGTTTGTTTTTTTAATCCTTGTTACCATTAAGAAATTTGCCCATTTTTATGTGGATAAAATCAAACGTTTAATCTTACATCTCCCGCGCGCAGTCTCTGTACTGGGAATCCATGACTTAGTTCTGTTAACTGCTAGAAGTTCGACGAGAGAGAGAGAGAGAGAGAGAGAGAGAGAGAGAGAGAGAGAGAGAGAGAGAGAGAGAGAGATTTTTTCATTTTATGAGAAGTATGGCCACACTGGTGGCGCAGTGGTCGCTGGTTTATGACCATTTGTCCGTATGGGTCCAGGTTCGAATCCTGGTGTGGCATGGATGTTGTGTTTGTATAAAATATGCTTTTTTAATGTGAAACATTTGAGTATGATACAGTATTTTGTCTTTACAGTAGTACAGGAATTGCGATAGTTCAAAAGAAAAATGTACGGCGTGTGAACAATGGACAGAATGTCACGCAGGGACTGGGTGCTGGTTGATGAATGTCAAATAATTCCCACACTTCAAACCCCAGTGCCGCATGCTGGTGAAATTAAAAAGGGGGAGCTTATATACGTACATATGATGTTTACCGCGATGCAATTACTTTACTGTAATGTCAAAACAATGATAAAATTAATTCAACTACAGAGAAATGTGCCGTCTGCTAGATTTAAAAGCGATCAGCACTTTCATTGTGCAATTGTGTTCATCACTTCAAGCTTACTTAGCATCAGTTTTTTTTTTTGATGGAATGTTTGCTAGCCAGAATGTGTGATTGACGATTGACATATACAGTATTTCGTAAATAAAAATTCAATTAATTAATATAGTACTGTATTATGAATTTGTTCCCTATATTTTACTTACTTATTAAATACTATACATATCTACATAAATTCCAAATACTACTAATTACAGAATTAAATACATATTACTAATTAATTTTACTAATTATTAAACAAATGAAAGCCTATAATACATACATACATACCATCCTATTTGAATTAGTATTATATAGTTTAGAGAACCTGTGTGTGTTTACAGTACATATGTACTAGTAAACACACACAGGTTCTCTAAAATCCGCAAAATTCTAAAATCTGCACAACCTCTGGAACCAAGTTGTGCGGATTTTCAGAATTGTACTGTAGTAATATAAAACGAAAAATTGACTTATTAACAATGAATATAATGTGAAAAATAGGAGTAATTTACTTCACGGTAATCAGGTAATCATTTTGAAAAATGTGTCGTTATGAATACAAGAGGTTATGAGGGCTGTGACGTACTGCGAACTACCGCTCGCAAACGATTCAACGAGCCTGAACGACTTTACTAATGTCAAGGCGGAGACAGCGTGGCGTGAGTAACGAGTACAATGCAACCACTAGTCACGCTAATAAACGTTTCCGAAACTAATGGGCCGCTCTGGCGGCACAGAGGTCTAAGCGATGGCTTCTGATCATTCGCCCGTGATGGGTCCGGGTTCGAATCCTGGTGAGGCATGGATGTTGTATTTGTCTCATGGCGCTCACTCTCGCCTTCCCTGGAACCAGTGGCCCTAAATTAAGGACAGGCGACTGCTTATAGCCCACTGAGTTGCTCTAGGAGATCATGAAACCTCCAATAGAAAAAAATAATAATAATGGCAGCGAATGTGTCATAGGTGCCGATTTGAAAAATTATTGGGGTTTCTGGACATTTTAAAGTGAATGACCCATGCATTTTTCAAAGGATTTAAATCGAATTTAAATGTCATTCAGTAAAATTATCTGGCACAATTAGACGTCTGGAATGCTAGAATGAAATAAATTATAGTTAATTACAGAATTTTTTAGCTGTTTATTTTTCAGCCTCTCTGCCCTGGGTTACTTCTTGATTCAACTATTCTTCATAAGTCAAAAGTTAATGGGTTCTGCCATTTTAGGCAAGGAAATAATTTTTCATTTGTCTATTCCTGTCTCGCCTAAAACTTTCGCCTGCTAGAGGGGAGAGACTCACCTGGAGCACTAAACCTTCCGTGTGCTAAAAAAAAAAAAAAAAAGGACAATTTTTTTTTGTGAAAAAAAGCTAGTTATTCATTGGAATAAATATTAGCTGGTGTCTTTTTTTTTTTTTTTTTTAATTTTTATGTAGCAGGCTTTAAGGAGAGTTCTTAATCATTGACATATACTCTAATAATCGCTTAAACTTGTATGGAAATCCGCTACAGTTTTTGGGGAAATTTCAGAGAAAAAAAGTGTTCTGGGGAAATATTGGGCCCCCAACATTTTCTGCACCCCTGTGCAGCCATTCCTGATGGTGGGCTAGAGTCAGAGGTACACATGCCAGAGGCACACGTGCACGTAGTCCTGCACCCAGTAGACGGTTGCGGATTGTTCGCACAGTTACCTCAGGTGCAACAGCAGCTCGGATTTGCGTCGTAGTGGATGTTCTGTTTGACAATGCAGCTCTTCTTATGCGTCAATCGGTCCGCTCATCAGTCCGTCTGTGACTCCCGGTTTCACGTTTTCTCGTGTGGGAATGTTCCTCGGACCATCTACGCCACCATTGTACCACCTTCCCGTCCAATTCGCTCCGCAATACGACGATACGACCACCGGTCTCGCGGAGTCCGACTAGACGACCTCGCTCAAAGTCCGATAACTGCTGAAATTGTACACGTCTTCCATGTCCAGGCATTGCAGCTTCTTCAGGGTCTTCGCACGTGTCCGTACGCCGACGACTGATTACATTTACTTCGCCGTACTCCTTAAATACCACCGACAATAATTTGCACATTATGCCGTGCTGTGGCGTAAGTGCTCACCGTTTGGTCCCGAAATTAACATCACATCTACGTAAACTCGACCCCATTAACATATGTAAATTTCATGATCGTCCGCCAATTCCTTCTTGGTGTTCTTTTTTCACTTTCCGCCAGTGTAGTAAACGACTGACCTTACACTGTATTTACACAATCACGCACCTCACCCGGAACGAAATAACTGCTCCCATCCCAAAGAGCAGAGAACGACATACAAACAATCTCAATTGCACAACTCTCCGAAAGACCACCAAACCGTCTGTAAACAATCTTCATCAGGATTTCATAACATACAGCATTATTTCTCCTACATACCAATGTGATGACAACAAAACTCTTCCTCCATAAGCTCCACCTTTATATATCGCGAAACCTATTAGTCATTTATGCTGAAGAAACAACGGATTAGGAGGTAGGTGAAAAACATTCCGAAATGTTGGGATTGGTGGTACATGTTGATTAAGTGTCGTTATACGTTTAACCAAATTACGTGTCGACCTTAAAAAATGTCATTCGATTCGCCATTTAAAACAGCATTTTTTTTGCATTGAAAACATTTTTTGCACTCGGCAGTTTTTGCTGTGGATTGCCATTTCAGCGCATCTGGGCGCAAATATTAAAGTTTTTCGTAATTTGCAGCAGTTTGGCGCAAGATAATGAAATTGGTGCAGTTCAGCGCAATTGCCGCAAACTTTCCATCACTGCTTACAAGAGCTGGTAGCAAGACTAAATGTTCTGTTTTTCGTAAACCTACTGATTCTACCAATATCGTACCCTTCACTTCGTACACTTTTGATGCCCACAAGTTTTCTGTGCTGCCTTTCTTTACCACTTATGCCAACATCATCTGCAATAGCCCAGCTTCCCTCCCCTTTGAAAACAAAAATATTAAAACCATTGCTGCTCACCACCACCAATTCCCCAGTGGATTGATAGAGAAACTCATTAATAAGTTCAAAGTCAAGAATTTCATCCCTCTTCGTTCTTCTGAGGCCAACAGACAACTTCAATTTGCTGGATGTATCCCATTTCTTGACCAGTCTACCTACAGCTGAGAGATATTTTTCAACCCTATGGATATTTGATCAGCAGCAAATCCAATTTTTCCATCATGAAACTTATCCTCACAGACAGAGAAAAAGCTGATCACTTCAATGTTCCCAGTGTGTATAAAATTCGTATTTCCACATCAGCTGGTACCACAGTTTACATCGGCAGCACATTTCACAGCATTAATGTTTGGCAGAGCACAAAAAGGACGTTACTCAAGGTAGACCTAATTCTTCCTTAGTTTTACTCACCTCACTGATATTTCAACAGTGTCTCTTTGGAGGAATACTAAAAAAATTGTTCCTTTCATCAATAAAAGGGCTTTATGTTTTCGGGAGAGCACTGAAATATGTACTTCATGAAATTGCAATGAGGATAGTCCTTATTTTATCTCCATCATTTGGAAATCCATCCTATCATTTGGTAACAAGCATAATCAAAACTTGAAAACCAGATCTGGCAACCAGTCTACTGCTTACAGGTGATCATTACCCTATCTAGGTTGACAGCTTCTGTGTACCTTTAGTTTCTTTCAGAACATAACATGCATGTTGTTTCACAACCTATACTTAAAATAATTTATCATCAGCTCACAACTATGTATCAGTATGGTGGTATACATGTTTCAGCACAAAAACATTGAAAATTGTTTTTAATTCATTTTTTGATGGCTAGAATGCCACAGCAAAAATTGAGAGGCAATAAGTTTGATTCCAGCCCCATGATGGTGAATTTTCTAGATAAATTTGCATATGGATGCCAGTTGAAGGCAATTTCACACTGAAATTTAATAATGCTTTATATGGCTCACTTATGCATAGTGTTTGAAAAGCATTTTAACATTTCTTACAAACTAAGCATAGTTCAATACAGAGTTGCAGAATATAGACGTACACGTGAACCCTGTACGCGGATAGTTTCTGCTTGTACATTAAAAAAATAAAAATGTTATTTACAGCAATTAAAACACTTACTCAGGGCTTTACTCAGATTAATATATTTACTTTTATCTCAGCGTGAGAATGTTCAACTATTTTTCACATCTTCCGATAGTGAGTTCTTTTGTTTTACAGACCTTTCTGGCCTCTTGATTTTATCAAGGCCTGTTCTCAATATATAGGAACTGTAACAAAAGTTTCATTTACACAGAAAGACTTTAAAATCTATTGCCAGGTTCCTCTTGCAGTTGCCAGTTATTAAATTAAAATCTTTTCCTTATGTATTTTATAAGTCTACTATTTTTGAATTAAGTTGTTGAAAATGCTATTTATAATTTTTGAAAGTTCATTAACAGAACTGCTTCTCTAGATATAAAAACTTTCTTTAATTAGTCTCTTGTTTTTATGAGGATTTTAGTCCAATATTTTTAAGTTTTGGCCTTAAGGTCCATTTTACACACATTTCTGCGCATTCAGTCATAATGTACTTTTGTCCTCTCTGGAATCTGTAATGTTCTAATAATTATTTATTGTTATATTAATTTATCTTTAAATTATCTTATTCTATTGTTATCGTGATTCGCGGCTTTGCAGCAAGTTTTCTGTTTCAACGGTTGTGTATGCAGATACATTTTATTTTTATACAACTCTGGTTCATAAAAGATATTCTTGCCATTGTACTAAAAGAGCTGTACATAATTATATAAAAAGCTATGAAATGATTTTCAATTCATTACTTTTTATAAGTGTGCAATTCAAAACTAAATATTTGAACAAACTTTCAAGTAGGTACACATATAAGACTACTACATCAAAACTGGAAAGTTGCCAGAACATATACAAAACTTGCTGCATTTCCAAATTACTGAAAGTCACATACCAATTATTAAAAACTGAACTGCTAAGATGATGTTCCTTTATAATGTAGATTTCCTTTTCCTCTTTGCAACTGAAATACATTTTCAATGCTCCTCTTGGTAATATGGATCCTTGGGCACTTCTTTTTCTGCAAGGGCATCTGTTTTTGTTTTAGAAATTTAAAAATCTGACTTGTATGAGGCTGTTTCTTCCAACAGAGTTCAATTGTCATTGGTTCATTTTTCGGTAGTCTCACTTTGTTGTACATCCTGAAGCTCAGTTCTCTTCGGTACATTGCAAATAAATTTTTGGTATTCATTAATTGACAGCAAGTCATTTAAAAAATATGTTCAATTTTAAAAATGCAGTCGAAATTTAAGAATTTTTTTGTTGTTGTTGGTTCTCACCTACACAACTGCACTCATTGACTAGAACCAACGGCAAGTTGATAAGCTCATTCACAGTGATGGATATGTGACCATTTGCAAGATCTGTGATGCCTGCATTGGGATCAGTGCTGTGGAAACAATGATTCATCACCTAGGATATCGGAAAGTGTGTGCAAAGTGGGATCCAAACCAACTAACCAAGGTCCATTGAGACCAAAGAAATGAAGTGCACAGAGATCTGTTGGGGAGGTTTAGAGCAAACCAGGCACATTATTTTTCAATATGTTTACCAGTTACATTGCATGAGAGGACACTGGTACGCTCAGCTCCCTTGAAAATTCGAGGACAGTGCCTTTCCTTGCATGTAAAAGAGTGTATTATTCTATTATTTTTCCTTTGGAAATTTTAGATATTACTTTTAACAAAAAATAGCACTGAAAACACTATCATACCTGCCAACTTTTAGAAACCGAAAATGGTAAAAAAAGAAAGCGATATATTCGATGAAACTTTAATCGATATATTCAATGAAATTACTTGTCGCGCATATTGATTAAATGTACTGAACATATTGATTAAAAAATGATATATTACCTAAATCAAGTATAAACTTTTAATTGATATGACTACAGATGTTTGAATTTATCGGCACGTTTATTGCGATTATCCATGCATAATTTCTCATTACTATGCCATATCATTATGATCTATAAAGAGATAAAAATTTATTTTTATGGAAGCTTGCATCTAAAAGGAAAGATGTTCCACCCTTTAACCCCCAAATCTAATAGGATCGTATCCCACGCTGTCACGGAACAAACTAAAATGTTTTCAAAAACAAACCATTTTCATGCTAGAATTATCTTACGGAGAGACGGACGATGAGACAGTCAAATAAAAAAAATGAAATAAATGAGTGACACTAATTCGTAATTTATGATTAACTAAAAACGAAGTGAACAAACATTTTGCACGAATCGCATCCAGTTCATTATAACTTTTAACAAGGGAAGTTAATTTCGTATATTTTTTCCCCCACGCAGTCAACATTAGATTTGTGCTTGGCACTAGAAATATGATTAGTAATATCATTCCTGCCACCACGCAAAACGCTGAAATTACATCGACACGTAGTGCAAAATGCATATTTTTCATTTTTTGAAGATTCTGCAATACAAGGGAATTCCGCAGAATACGCATCACAGAATGTTTGATAGAACTCCCCCCCCTTTCATATTGCTGCTCATCGCGAATCACTAATACTAAATTTATTGACACTTGAAAAAATGCAAGTAAAACTGCTATAGTAAAACAGTAACAGCTTAAAGAGATGCAATTTGCAGAGGAAAAAATAGTACCCAACATATTAATTTCGTTAATACATTTTTATACAAGTTATCGAGCGATGAACAAAAAAAGCACGGTTGGAAAGCGTAGAAAACTTACTGACTAATGGACCAGCAAAAAAATCATTGCTGGAGAAGCACTGGCTTAAATGAACATTGGACTTTTTTTCTTTTTAACGTCCTCTTATAGTAAGTAGCATTCTTTCGTTGGGTCAAATTTATTGCCACAGAAGAAGTTATGAAACCACGCCTCAATGCATTTTTAATTTCACAAAACTGGCAGCTCTTGCTTAATTTCGTCATGTTGGATATTGATCCACAGATTAAAAATTTGTTTGAATATTTTTTCTACGATAACTACGTTCTGAAATAGCATTTCGAACAGGGAGTAATAACATGTGCTTGAATGCAAGACACACCCCACGATGGCCTACTGCAGGGATCATAGCATACTTCTGGAAAATTTTAGGTAAGAATTTTAGGAATTTTAGGAATTTTTAGAAAAATTTTAGGAAAATTTTAGGAGTGTATTTCAATAAAAACTAGATGTATATTTGTATACATCTAGTAAAACAACTTTGTATACATTGTAAAGAGTTTGCTTCACACCCTTCAACCATATATACTGATAGACTGCGCATGACATCAAAATTTCTGGCTCCAACATAAAATCACATGACAACAGTCAAAAAGATGGGTTACACCTGCTGTGCTTATGGTTGCTCTGACCGATATAGTAAAGAAAGTTCTATGATTTTTCATGGGTAAGAAACGAATTAAATACCTAAGTCAATAAAGTTCAATTACTTAACCAGAAACTTGCAGCTATTGATATAAAAATATAGTAACTTAAGAAAAAAAAAAATGGAATGCATGTTCCAAATTCTTCGCAAATGTTCATCACATTATAAATCACAAAATGTAAACAACACGATCATGCATGTATATAGCTCATAAGTAAACTTACCTGAAGAGTTTTCATTATATATGAGGTGCATTCACATAATACACCGAAACACTGAAGTTCTGCAGCGTAAATTAGTAATCATAACAGCATTTGTACACGAAATTTGGAGTCTGATGATGACGTGCCCAATGTTTGAGCCATGGCGGCTTTGATGCAGCTATTGCCAATGCGCAGTCCATTAGTATATATGGTCGAAGTTCACACCCAAATTTTTTGCATAACGTCTAATGTCTAAAGTTTAAGTATGATTTACTTCTAATGTTCAGTTCTTATCTTTTCACGTGTTATTATCATATTCAAGTATATTTATCACATTCAAGTTTCACTTTGAACATTAATATGCTGTTGAACCAGAAGCAATTCACGATTTTCACAGTAAAGTTTTCAGGTTTCACATTAAACTATAATATCCTAAAAAGGTAATTGAAAACCAAGAACTATGTACAATTGTTCACTGAATTACTTTTTCATATTATTGTTTTAACCTTTTCCTGATTAGCCTATCTTTTTCTGCTTCCACCACAACTAATTTACTTTCAGTTTTCTTTATTTCAGCCGAACCTTGTATGATCAAGTTAGAGGCAACTGCTATTTCAACAGTATTTTGTTTTTCTACAGCTTTTCTCATTCTTTCTGTTCCCTCTTGAATTACTGCTAAGGAGGCTTCTTTACCTTTTTAAGCCTATTTATTTCTGCATCATTTTCTTTTATTTTGTCATCAAATTCAGCTTTTCTTTTTTCTCTAGCTGCTTTTCCTTATTTTCCCTCTCTTTCTTCGAAAATAAAAGCATAACAAACAGCGCGAAAACTAGCTCATAAATAGAATATTTGAAACACTCTCAATGTATGCACTCTCAATTATTAGGGATGGTAGAAGGGAAGGGAATAGAACTGTCCAAAATTAGCATGTTTTCGTTGCGCTAGGGCGCTTAAGCACGGCTTAATTCCTTCAGATACCCCCAATGTTCAAATGATTGAAATGTGCTGATGTTCATGGAATGAAATGGTTGATCAGCTATGATGACCGCATAAAAGTTCGGGGTGGGGGGTGGGGCTTTATTTTTTATTTTTTTAGTTTATGCAACATTTTACATCACTCCAGTATTTATCTTGTCATCATCAACAATCGCAATGCAACTACCGCTTACGATCGCGGATATCAGCAACCGAAAATCTGCCATATCTCTAAGTGATATAACACACAGTATCCTGTTACAGTGTATTGTAATTGAAAAAAAAAAGGATGTGGAAAAAAGAAACTTTCAGAAATTAAGATCATCAAGTCATGCGTTTCAAAAAATCCGTTTTCCTTTATAACGTTTAAAAACATGTTTTTGCTTTTTTACCTGTAGTGTAAATAAAAAAACTATGTTGATTTTTTATGGAATCAGACGTCCGTATGTCTGATTGTCTTCATCTGAGTTCACACTTTAGCTACTGTGTACAAGTAGACCTATTTTTCAGCTCAAAAATATGTAGTTTTGTATATATTCACAGTATAAGTCATTCCTTATTCCCACAGAACTGAATTCAGCATATGCAAAATGAAGATCATCAAGACCTGCCCAACACTATGTTTCTGATTGTCTGCTGTTTATATTCAAGAAATGCAAACATGGATCAATGGTGAATGTAGCAACTATGATTTTTATTTATTACCAAGGAAAAAAAAAAAAAAAGAGCCGTGAAAGCTGTAAAGCTGAAACGGATATTTCTCTCGAACCCCCCCCCCTGCACAAAAACATTCCAATTAAGATCAAACAGCAGGAGGACGCGTCCACACAACACAACCTTTGGAATTACCTGATGGAATGGCTTCTTTCATTTGGCACATCGCCATAAATCACCACCTGCAGCTCACTGAACTGTCAAGTTGCACCCTTCCTCCTTCACTTTAACTATAATAGAAACTGTAAAAAAAAAAATGCTCCCCAATTTTCGACAAAATTAAATTACCAAATTTACGTCATGATGTTGCAATTTACTAAAATACGTTTGTTTATCTGCTGAATATTGCTTAAATCCATTGAAAACTTTTTAATTATAGATGATTTTTTTATTAAAACAGTAACTCAGACGTCTGAATAAAAACGTGTTTGTAATTCAAATAGAGTCCATATCATCACAGAAAAAAATTTAAGGATCACTCTGTTTAAATAAACTATGGCATCTAAAAAAAAATAATTCACTTGCTTTTCCCGTAATTTATAATTACTGTTTCTTTTTTTTCAATCCGATTATGCAACGTTTTTTTTTTTTTTTTTTTTTTGCATCTGCTAAAGTTCCTAACGGAATTTGGCGAAATTTGCACTAGAACTTTATTGTGATGTATCTTAACTACTGTAAAAATTTTACTGTGTTATTTTCAAAATTCAGAAAATGGATTTCTGAAAATATTCTCCTAGTCCTTTTGTGCTGTGGAAGTGATAAACAGGTGTTTGCTTTCTTCCCAACCAAGGGCTTCAGATCAGCGCTCCCAGCTGTCAATCAACCGTTACTGCTATGGTAACACCCTTTCTGCTGGAGGCTCACTCTGTCCAAAGAGGCACACATACTTGTCCATAATAAAAATTACCAATGCTAACTTTTAAAGTTTTAAACCGATTCAACTGGAATTTTTGGAAGTGAGCTTCTGTAATCCAATTACAGTGAATGTAAAAATTTCAGCCACTTTCGTGAAAAATTCGCAAAGATAGTTTTCTTATTTTTTATCATAAGTAGTGGAAGTCTCTTGAGGGAGGAGGGTGGCATGCACATAAACAAGAAGAAGATGAATGTGTTGTTCAGGCATACTCCTCACTGGTGGATGCCAGCTGACTTGGTACATACGTGACCCCCTGCAAATGCTAAATGCCTCTTCTTTCCCCTTCTGTTCTCAATTGTCGGACGGACATCAAGCTCCCCCTTCGACCTACTAGTAATCATCCAATTTTTATTGCACTGGAAGTAGTGCCTTTTTTTTTTTCTTTTTTCCCCCCAGCCAAATTAGGATTTGGTGCACATCGGAAACCACTGCCGGTGGTTTCTTTGAGAACAGAGAAAAGGAACTTTAAAAAATGAAGGGGTAACAGTAACACGATTTCCTAAAAGGGCATTTTTTAAGCACTAATTTCAAATTTCAAGGCTTTTCAAGACGGCATTAAAAAAAAACACCGTTTTTCCAGGATATTCAGGCCTTGAAAACGTAATCATGATTTTCCAGGACTTTCCAGGTTTTCAAGCACGCGTGCGCACCCTGCGTAATGGTAAATTTATTGGCGTTAATAACGGTTGTGTTTTTAATAAATAAGCTTACGAAAATTTTAGGATGAATAGCAAATTTTAGGTATAATTTTAGGAATTTAAGGAGGGTCACAAAATATTAGGAATTTTAGGAATTTTAGGAGGAATGCGATCCCTGCTACTGAGAAGTTGCGAACCTGACCCGGGGGATGACCAATGCGTTATCTGAAAAAGAAAATGGGGGAGGAGGGGAACGCCGAGAGAGAGAATGTGATTGTAACCCTTCGTTGCACAGAGCAAAGTCATGATGGGAATTTAGGTAACCAGGATTGTGCAGCTAGCGCAGGGGAAGGTGAGACTGGGCACATGACTTTTCAGCCATAGTGATCATCCAAAAGTCCACGGTGAGCAGAAAACCATGCGGCTCGCACTTTTTTGTCATGGCGGAAATAAGGAGAATTTTTTTCTTTTTAATCATCTCGTGTTAAGTATGTTTTGAAGTGGAATAAAGATTTTTCTTTTTGCTCTTGAAATGGGGAGAAAAAAATAGGGATTTTTGGTATGAGAATGAAAAATCGGAAGAAATCACTTTCTGATCGGAATATCGGAAAGACGTCCAAAAATCGGAAGCTTTCCGGGTAAATCAGAAGGATTGGCAGCTATGCACTACATTAACTTTACTTTCCCATAAAGCAAACTACTCAGTTTGCTCTCTCTTTCTGCTTGTCTGATGTAAAGTTCTTTTGTCCTCAATGCCAGATGCTTGATGAGTCTAGCGTCTGATGGCCTTGGGAAGAAGAGAGGGCAGCGTCGAATTCATGTGACTGCGCATGCCTGCAAAGATTAATACCCCAGTTTCTCTGTGGCAGGAAATGCCAGGGTATGGCTGTCAGCTTTCAGAGAGAACGAGTTTCACGATCATAGGTTTTTTTGTTGTTTTTTTTATTGGAGGTTTAACGACCACCATGAGCAACTCAATGGGCTATAAGCAGTCGCCCGTCCCTAATTTAGGGTCACTGGTTCCAGGGAAGGGAAAGAACCAGTGCCGTAAGACAAACACAACATCTATGCCTCACCGGGATTCGAACCCGGACCCCGTTCGGACGAATGATCAGAGGCCATCGCTTAGACCACTGCGCCACCGGGGCGGCCACGATCATAGGTAATAGATATTCTCTGTTGTTCAGGGTTGTTTTTTGTGTTCAGTGTTATTTTTACTGTGAAAAAAATGACTGACGTGAAAAGAATGTTGGATGAGGGTATTATTGATTACTTGCAAATAACGCCCAGCTGTAATGTTACGTTGGAGAAATGGTGCTATTTAAAAAACAAAAGACCTACGCCATGCTTGAACATTAAGCAAACAAATAAAGGTAGTACTCGTACTTGGAAGTTTTCATGGTATGAAAGATACAAATGGACTATACAGCATGTTTTATCAGAAGCAGCAGATACTTAAGCCATGAAACATAATCAACAAGTCACAAATAAAGAGAAGTTCTTAAAAGAATTATCCAGTCAATTATATTCCTGGCAAAACAAGAACTAGCATTTCGAGGGAACAAGGAACGTGCAGATTCAGTTAACAAAGGAAATTACTTAGAACTTTTAGACATTCAAAGGAACGTCACCTGACATACACAGAATGATTTGATTGAAGTTATAACGACTGTATTAAATGAAACCAACTTCCTTTGTTTCTGCACAAGCTGATGAAACACTTGATGTATCTTGCAAAAGTCAGATGACTGTAATACACTGCCGGACAATTGCTAAGGACGGATGACAATAGCAACCATAAAATGGAAGGCAGGAAAATGTGGAAATTAGCATAAGTGCGGGATACAGTAAGACGTGTTGTGCGTATGCAAATTTTGGATTGCCGAACTTGTTTGTGACATCATAGCGCTGATAAGAGATATAAAGGATTTGATGCGTATTGACCGTTGTTGTTCAAACGCAAAGTTGAAAGGGAAAGACTCAATTTACGAACTTCCAATTTTCAGTATGTCTTCCCCACATCACCTAGATGATTTTATGCGTGGCCGTATTATTGGCAAGATTGAAGAAGAGCGAAAAATAACAGATGTTGCCAGGGAGTTAGATGTCAGCCACAGTGTTGTTTCAAGGCTTTGTAAATCATTTCAAACAAATGGAGAGTGTAGCAAACGTCACGGGGAGGTCGTGTTCGCAGTACGACACCTGCAGAAGATCGGTACATAGTGCTATCAACAAAAAGACACCGGCGCAGCACAGCTAGTGAGGTAGCAAATCAGTTTATGGCTGCTACTGGCAAGCAGATCTCCCGAAAAACTGTCGCCAGATGTTTGCATGAAGGAGGACTATAAGCCCGCCGTCCTGTTGTGTGCATCCCATTGTACAGACGTCACAGTACCGTCCGTTTGCAATGGTGCCATCAACATCGCAATTGGACTGATAACGACTGGTCTGCTGTCGTCTTCTCAGATGAGAGTAGATACAGTCTATCGTCTGATTGTCGACAACAACTGATCTGGCATGATAGTGGTACTGCATATTGTCCAGCAAACATACAGGAAAGGGACCGATATCCGACATGTAGTGTCATGGTATGGGCTGGCATCATGATCAATGGCCGTACGTCTCTCTATTTGCTTCCAACTGGGACTATGACTGGCCAACGATACATTAAATATGTTCTGCTACCTCATGTTCGCATGTTCCGTGGTGCTGTCGGTGATAGATTCATTTTCATGGACAACGCAACATGTCATCGAATAGTTCGCTGTCCAGGAGTGTCTTGAGAGCGAGGATATTCAACGCCTCGTATGGCCAGCACGTTCTCCAGATCTGAATCCCATTGAAAATGTGTAGGATGCTTTGGGAGGAGTCTTGCTGGTCGCCAATGCCTTACAATAAAGAAGGACACCCTCATCCGTGCACTGACAGAGGAATGGGATAAATTACCCCAACAGCTGCTTGATACTGTTGTGCAAAGCATGACACGACGTGTGGAATCTTGCATCGCCCTCCATGGTGGCCATATCCCGTATTGACATGTTACGCCGGAATGCCTGCGGACGGTAATTGCATTTTTCACGTTTACGTATTCTGCACAAAATGGCCTGTTTGTCCCTTGAACACGTTCCAAAGCCTCCTGGGTTTCAGAGCACAATAAATTGTCTTTCTTGTAATGTCCTGGCATTCTGACATTATTTTATTTCACTTGGCATCCAACCACACTTACTTTTTTTATGCGCTATATAGCCGTTTATGATCCGTCCTTAGTAATTGTCCAGCAGTGTATTAAGATATTGTGTTGAAGAAAGGATTGAGGAGAGATTTCTTGAATTTTACGACATTTCAAGAGACAAAACAGCTGAAGGCTTAGCTGATGTAATTCACAAAGTTTTAAACGACTGGAACGCCACACAGAAAGTCGTTTCCCAGACCTATGATGGAGCTTCGGTTATGGCTGGTCCAGCAGGGGGAGTTCAGTGCCTAGTTAGAAAGTTTTGTTCAAACGTACTTTTTATACACTGTTATGCGCATCAGTTGAATCTCGTGCTCTTGCATGGTTAAAAAATATTTAAAAAGTGAAACTGCTTGTGTGCGTGCTGGCTGCTTTTCAAAGTTTTTTGGCAAGTTGTCCAAGCGAACTGTTCTGACAGAGCGAGGTTTTAAGCTTCCACAAGCAAGCAGTACTCGCTGGAATTTCCACTCAAGGGCAATGCAGACAGTTAAATATCATTTTCATGAACTTTACAAGGCAATTTCTAGTATTACCAAGGACGAAAATTAGCAGTGGGTCTGTGATTCTATAAACTGTGCTATTGGGTTGAAAATACATTTGGATAGCTTGATTTTTGTTTTACTTCTGTGTGTTTATGACACCTGTTTTGTTCATATTGAACTCTTGATGAAATTACTTCAGTCAACCTCAGTTAGTATCGTTTCGTGTCACAATGAGATTCGTCAGACCATTCAGCAGTTAGAAAATGTTAGAAAGAGTGTTGATTTCATTAATAATTGTGTTCAAAAAAGTTAATAGCTCATTGAGAACTTGCAGTTTGATGAAAGCGAGAAACTGGGTGTGACTCAGGTGTGCTGTGAAATACTTGATTCTTAAATTGTTCAAATGAAAGAGAGATTCAAAGATTTAGTTAGCTTGCAGTTCACAGAACTCATGAAAGAAGTTCAGGGAATATATATATATATATAAAATTCTGTTGTGGCTCTGCATAACTTGTTTGAAAATTACGATTTTTTGCGAAAGATAAACTGCAAAATGAGCTAGTCAATATCTGTGCGGATGACAAGAAAGCTTTGCAGCCTACAGATTTGCTGAAGTATTTAGTAGCAAATGGTTTGGACTGTATTTATGAAGAGGTAACCAAACTACTTCACCTAATTCTCACATTACTAGCAACAACTGCAAGTAGTGAGAGAAACATGAGTACTTTAAAGCGCGTTAAAACATTCCTTAGAAACTCTATGACAAATGACCATCTAAGTCACTTCAGCTCATTAACTATTGAAAAGGCTTAACTTCAAAAGCTTTCAAGTGATCTTGTGTTTCTTGATAGGTGTATTGACATGTTTGCCGAATAGAAAAAGTGAAAAATAGAGCTGATATACAAAGTTGTTTAAGGGATCACAGTACCCACAAAAATAGTCAGAATATTTTTTTCTTTTATTAGCTTATATTATAACTCTAGCCTTTGTATATCTATATATATATAAATGTTAAGTTGGTTTGTGTACGCTTCAAAAACTCAAAAAGTTCTGCACTGATTGAGCTCAAATTTTGACACGATATACAACCCGCTTCAAAGATTGTTTTTATCTATTTTTTGCGTCAGTAACATACCCGCGATCGTGAGAAAACAGCTTTTTCCTTCGAACATATATACTAATGGACTGCACACTGGCAATAGCTGCATCAGAGCATAATAAATGTATTCACGAATGAAAAGTCGTAAAGGAATTCTAAAAAAGAAACTCCTAAAATTCATGATGAGCACAGCACGAGTTAACCATCTTTTTGCCTGAAGTCACGTGATTTCGTGGCTTACGATGTTGGAGCCAGAAATGTTGATGCCATGCGCAGTCTATCAGTATATATGGTCGAAGGCTTTTTCAACGGTTAGCTGTGTACCAGCAAACGCGCCATCTGCTAGAAGCGAGGGGAACACTCTCCATACTAGGTGATCGTGTTGTTTTTATCTATTTTTCGCGTCAGTTACATACCCGCGACCGCGAGAAAACAGCTTTTTCAACGGTCAGCTGTGTACCAGCAAACACGCCATCTGCTGGAAGCGAGGGGAACACTCTCCATACTAGGTGATCGTGTCGTGATTGAGCTGCGCCGTTCGCCAAATTGTAAGTAGAGGTTATGTTTTGTCTCTTATCTCTCATGGTTTTCAACCTAGAGCTGAGAGAGCCATAAGAGGTTATAATCTTATCCCTTCCTTCTGTTCCAGTGAAAACCGAAATAATGCCTCGCAAAAAAACGAATTTGGGTCGTCGCACTCGCCACACAGAAGGTTCGAGAAGACGGCTTTCGAATATGACTGAGGAAGAGCGGGCATACGTACGAGAGGAACAGACTAAGCACCATCCAGATGCGTAACACGGAACCAGCAGAAAGACGAGCAGCCAGGCTTGAGGATGCACGATTGCGAGCACGGCAGTCGCGTTCTGCAGCAACAGATTTGGTTCGTTCTCAACGGAATGAACGCGAGGCGTCGAGGATAGCTGAAACACGTACCCAAAGAACAGCAGATCTGATTCTGCAATACAATAGTCTTGCATTCCGGTACAATCCAGCTGTTGATTATAGTTCAAGTCTGCATGTTGTCATTGGCCAGATGAGTCATGTCTGTACCTACTGCCAGGCTCTAAAGTTTAATAATGAAACGAATGGGATGTGTTGCGCTGGCGGATAAATTAAATTGCCTCAACTTGAAGCACCACCAGAGCCGTTGAAAACTCTACTTGCTGGATCTACAGCTGAATCGAAGCATTTCCTATCGAACATCAGGAAATATAACTCTTGCTTCCAAATGACGTCATTTGGTGCGGAAATTGTGACTGCTTAATTCATGCCAACTTTTAAAATCAAAGGACAAATATATCACAAAGCTGGCTCCCTGCTCCCGTTCCGAGATAGTGACCATAAATTCCTTCAAATGTACTTCATTGGTGATGATAGAGATGAAGTCGATGCACGTTGTGGAATACATACCTCGCTAAGAAGATCCATCATTTTGCAACTACAGGAGCTCCTTCACGAAAAGAACAATTTGGTGCGTTTGTTCAAAACGGCAATGGATATGATGCCATCAGATACCCACAAGATTGTCATTCACGCCGACAAAACGCCCGCTGGAGAACATGTCCGAAGATATAATGCTCCAACTATAGACGAAGTAGCAATTGTCATAGTCGGAGATCAGTTCCAACCTAGATATATTGTTCTCCATCGAAGAAACGATCAATTGATAAACGTCGCAGAAACTCACCGTTGTTACGATGCTTTGCAATATCCAGTTATCTTCTGGGATGGTGCCGATGGATATCATTTCAATGTGAAGATGATAAACCCAGTGAATGGTGCAGAAATTAATAAAAAGTGCAGCGCAATGAACTTTTATGCCTACCGCTTAATGATTCGGAGGAACGAGGACAATTATATTTTGAAATGCCGTCAGTTGTTTTACCAGTACATTGTGAATATGTATGCAAAAATTGAAACGGAACGTTTGCTATTTCTTCGTTTGAATCAGACCAAACTCCGCTCCGAAGAATACATTCATTTGCGAGATGCAGTTGTGAATGACGGTAATACAACCAACATTGGAAAGCTTACTATTTTGCCATCTTCATACATAGGCAGTCCACGTCACATGCAGGAATATGCTCAAGATTCAATGGCATATGTTCGTCATTACGGGCGTCCAGACTTATTTATCACCTTCACGTGCAATCCAGCTTGGGACGAGATACAGCAGCTGTTACTTCCTGGGCAATCACCCGTGGATAGGCATGACATCGCAGCACGTGTTTTCAGACAAAAGCTTAAGTCGCTGATGGATTTCATTGTGAAACATGAAGTGTTTGGATCTGTGCGCTGCTGGATGTATTCAGTAGAATGGCAAAAGAGAGGATTGCCACATGCGCATATACTAATCTGGCTATACGATAAAATAACTTCAGACGAAATCGACGATGTGATATGCGCTGAGATTCCACGGGCCGACGTCGATAAGGATTTGCATGCAGTTGTTATCAAAAACATGATACATGGACCATGCAGTACACTAAATCCGAATTCACCATGCATGGTAGACGGGAAATGTTCTAAGCAATATCCTCGAGCATTCGCAGCCAACACAGTAACAGGAGACGATGGATATCCTCAGTATAGGAGACGATCAACTGAAGATGGCGGGAATTCGGCAACTATACACATGCAAAATGGTGATATTGATCGTTGGGTGGTCCCATATTCGCCTCTGTTGTCAAAAACATACAAAGCGCACATAAACGTAGAATACTGCAATTCGGTCAAATCGATTAAATACATCTGTAAGTATGTGAATAAAGGCAGCGATATGGCAGTTTTTGGTGTGCAACCAGAAAATAGTGACAGAAATGCAGTAAGAGTTATCGATGAAATTGCACAATACCAGGCTGGAAGATACATAAGCAGCAATGAGGCTGCATGGCGAATTTTTTCATTTCCCATGCATGAACGCAATCCAGCTGTGGTTCACTTAGCAGTACATTTAGAGAATGGACAGCGTGTTTATTTCACAGATGCAAATGTGCAACAAAGAGCCCTTAATCCACCTGGTAAAACTCTGACTGCTTTCTTCACTTTATGTCAGGAATACGCTTTCGCCAGAACACTGATGTACACAGAAGTGCCCTCTTATTACACGTGGAATGTAACTAAAAAGCATTCGTATGACGCAGACGAGGGGAGCCAGTCGACGGTCAACCTGGCATTTTCAGAGAAAATACAATTGGTAGACTTTATACAGTGCATCCTAATCAAGATGAATGTTTTTTCCTTCGCATGCTGTTGGTAAATATGCCTGGTCCTAGATCTTTCCAGCAATTGAAAATTGTTGACGGCGTCACATATGCCACTTTTCGCAGTGCGTGTCAAGCTCTTAATTTATTAGAAAACGACCAACAGTGGGATATATGTATTAGTGACGCGTGCAACACTGCACATCCAAACCAAATTCGAGCACTATTCGCAATTATATTGACCGCTTGCTTCCCTTCATCTCCCACAGAGTTATGGGAAAGATATCGATCGCATATGGCTGAGGATATTTTGCATAGAGTACACCTAGAAAATGCCAATATGACCATGGAATTTACAGAAGGCATTTACAATGATTGAAGACAAGTGCTTAGCTATTGCAAATAAAGTTCTTAGTCAATTGGGAATGCCAGCACCCAACCGAACTACGACTGCTTCATTTGATGTGGATTTGCGCCGTGAACAGAGTTACAACGGCGGTGATCTCCAGTCATATGTCCAATCAAACATTCCCAAATTAACGTGTGAACAGAAGGGTAGTTATGATCGCATAATGCAAATGATAAATGACGGAGTTGGGGGCCTTCTTCTTGGATGGTGCCAGGAGGAACTGGGAAAACATTCCTTATCAGATTGATTCTGGCAATGGTTCGATCAAAAAATGACATAGCCTTAGCTCTCGCTTCGTCTGGAATAGCTGCGACATTGTTACCAGGTGGAAGGACTGCTCATTCAGCTCTGAAGTTGCCATTAAACATGCGAATCATCGAGACTCCCACGTGCAATATTTCCAAAGCATCCGGTATGGGAAAAGTATTACAAAAATGTAAACTCATTGTTTGGGATGAATGTACGATGGCACATAAAAAATCACTTGAAGCTCTTGATCGATCGTTGCGAGATTTGCGTGGAAACGTTCAACCATTCGGGAATGCATTGATATTGCTCGCAGGAGATTTTAGGCAAACATTGCCTGTAATTTCTCGATCGACACCAGCGGACAAAATAAATGCTTGCCTGAAATATTCAACATTGTGGCGACACGTACGTACATTGCAGTTGACTACGAATATGCGTGTCCAGCTGCAGTACGATCAATTAGCAGAGGTATTCTCACGACAGTTACTGGACATTGGGAACGGATAACTGCCAGTCGATGAGACGTCAAGACGAATATCATTTCCTGATAATTTTTGTAATTTAGTAACATCGAAAGAAGAACTGATCGAAAAAGTATTTCCTAATATTCAAATTAATTATAAGAATCACGATTGGCTCAGTGAACGAGCTATCCTTGCCGCAAAGAATAAAAATGTCTATCAAATTAATAATGTTATTCAATCCAGCATTCAAAGTGAGGAAATTACATACAAGTCGATAGATACAGTTGTGGAAGCAGATGAAGTAGTCAATTATCCAACAGAATTTTTGAACTCACTTGATCTGCCAGGGATGCCACCACACATATTAAAATTGAGAATAGGTGTGCCAATTATCATGTTGCGGAATATTAATCAGCCAAAACTCTGCAACGGCACGTGACTCGCAGTTAAAAAACTGATGAAAAATGTAGTGGAAGCAACGATTTTAACGGGGCCTTTCGAAGGTGAAGATGTCCTCATCCCTCGAATTCCCATTATCCCGACCGATACACCATTTCAATTTAAAAGATTGCAATTCCCAATTCGATTGGCGTTCGCAATCACAATCAATAAAGCTCAAGGTCAATCTTTAGAATTGTGTGGTTTAGATTTAGATGCGGATTGCTTCTCACATGGACAACTGTATGTTGCGTGTTCCCGTGTCGGCAAACCAGATAGCCTTTATATCTACGCAGAGAATGGAAAAACAAAAAATATTGTATACCCACAAGTATTGCAAAATTAAACTTCTATGAAACGTATGCTTTGTTTTGTTCCTCATTTCTCATCCATGCAACCACAATGTGCCACAGCTACGCGTGGCCGGGTATAGCTAGTATACAATATATGAAGGGCCATCGAGGGTGGGGCGAGAGGGGCAGTCACCCTTCTTACGTATTACGTTATGGGAGTCGAGCTGAGAACGTAAACAATATCTTGTTTTTTATAGCTAAATATTGTTCAACCCATTTGATATTGCATAACACCTTCTATTTTTTTTTGTTATGTTCATTTGTCACATTCTATCATCAACTTAAAACTTAGGATTGTCTTTCTCTTGTTGAATCTTGCCCCAGGCGCTTACAGCCAAAGCAACGACTCTGAGTATATGTACGTGAAATTTCAAAGCTGTATATTCAATATAAACACCTATCAAAACTTATGTATCTCATAAATTTTGTACATTAACTTAAAAAAAAACTATGTTTAAAACTAAGACCAAATGACATTTTGTGATAATTATGAGATGGCATTCTATTTTGTAAAAATGTTTTTTGTGTGCTCCCTTCTTTTTAGTGCAATACATAATTTTGAAATAAAAGATTAGATTTCGATTTCAACTAGTTTATTGCAGTGTCCCCTTGTACAAGACATACACTAAGTCACTGATGTTTACTGGAGACGAAACCTGGGCAACGGACAAAGCAGTTACAGGCCATATAATTATGTGTTTCACAGTTAAGCTGTTGAGCCATTTGCTTAGCTTATTAATTGTGTTCTGATGGCTTCTCATTATTAAAATGTTGTGCCTAACATGAATGTATCTTTTGAATAATTATCACATGAAAAAAAACCCAAGGTTACAACACTCTGTATAACTAGTAGACAATCAAATGTTTGTACTACCGAAAATTTATAATTTAGCTTACATCCAAATTATTCAAAAATCTTTTTATCCTCCCCTTCACACATGGGCACTATTTTAAAAGCAATGTACACAGCACATGCATGAGAGGCAGGATACTACAGAGTGATCACAAAGTCACGCAGCCCAGAAAAAAATAATTATGAGGTTAATTACAATTGTTAAAAAAAATAAACATCGTCAAATATAGGTTACAATCTCACCATTATAACAACAAAAGAAGGGGAACCTCATTATAACTGGCAGAAAGTGAAAAAGAACACCAAGAAGGAGATGTCTGATACCAACGAAATTTATACAGCATAATAACGGAATACAGAGGATAACGTGATCAAAACATTATGGCAAAATACAGCTGTATTTGCTGGTAAACTGAAAAATAACATTTCCATGTAACATGGTTAGTACGAGGTTGAACCGCCATGAACTGCGTCACACTGTGCAATTCTGGCATGGAGTCTGTCGTACAAATGTTGGATGTAAGTTTGGGGTATTGAGTTCCAAGCATCCTCAACCTGGATGCCTAAATCGGGGATGGTCGTGGCTGGCCGTGGAGACTGGATAAGTTGTTGTCCCATAAAATCCCACACGTGCTCAATGGGGGACAAATCCGGTGAACGTGCAGGCCATGGAAGTTGTCTCACACCCTGAAGTGCATGTTCCGTTGCACGTGCCGTGTGTGGGCGTGCGTTATCTTGCTGGAAAACACCACGATGGACCGACCTTACAAATGGCACAACAACGGGCTGAATGATGTTGTTGATGTAGGAGGTGCTATTTAGCGTACCCGGTACAAACACTAGTTGTGTACGGGAGTGATAGCTGATCGCTCTCCTTACCAGGAGACCAGGTGTATGCCCTGTGTGTCACTGGCGGATGCAAGAAGGGTGGAGACGCTCCCCTGTGCGTCTGCGAACACGCATACGGCCATCGGAGGCTCCCACGCAGAATCTGCTTTCATCGCTGAACACGACAGATCGCCATTGTGTTCTCCAGTGCACACGTTGGAGACACCACTGCAGCCGTTCCTGACGGTGGGCTGGAGTCAGAGGTACACATGCCAGAGGCACACGTGCACGTAGTCCTGCATCCAGTAGACGGTTGAGAATTGTTCACACAGTCACCTCAGGTGCAACAGCAGCTCGGATCTGCGTCGCAGTGGATGTTCTGCTTGACAACGCCGCTCTTCTTATGCGTCGATCGGTCCGCTCACCAGTCCGTCTGTGACTCATGTTTCCACGTCTTCTCGTGTGGGAATGTTCCTTGGACCATCTACACTACCATCGTACTACCACCGATACTTCCCGTTTAATTCGCTCCGCAATACGAAGATATGACCACCCGGCCTTGCGGAGTCCGACTAGACGACCTTGCTCAAAGTCCGACAACTGCTGAAATCGTACACGTCTTCCATGTCCAGGCATTGCAGCTTCTTCAGGGTCTTCGCACGTGTCCGTACGCCTACGACTGATTACATTCACTTCGCCGTACTCCTTAAATACAACCAACGATAATTTGCATATTATGCCGTGCTGTGGCGTAAGCGCTCACCGGTTGGTCCCGAAATTAACATCACACCTACGTAAACTCGACCCTATTAACATATGTAAATTTTATGATCGTCCGCCAATTCCTTCTTGGTGTTCTTTTTTCACTTTCCGCCAGTGTATGTTCAAAGTGGGCTCCGTGTTCACGAATGCAAGCACGCTCTCTTTTTACCAAGTTTGATGACACCTTGTGAAGCACCTCCACACTGATGTTTTCAATCGCTGTTGTGATGTTCATTTTAAGTTCATCCAGGGTGTGAGGATTATTGTGATGCACAACATCTATGAGATACCCCCAAAGAAAGAAGTCGAGCGGCGATAAATCTGGGGATCTGGAAGGCCACAGGTCTTTGGAGATGAGGCATTCACTGAAAAAAATTTCGCAAAAAATTGACGGTACTAACCGAAGTGGGGCGTTGTCTTTCTGGAGCCAGCAATGTTGTTTGCTGACATCAAGGAGTGCTACAATCTGTGTGATAATGTCTTGGTAGACGGGACTATCCACAGTCGTTTCGAAAAAAATTGGTCCCACTATGCGACAGCGCGATATCGCACACCAAACTCCAAGTTTTTTTTAATGCAAACCTTTTTCAAGAAAAACATATGGATTTTCACATGACCAAATCCTATTGTTCTGACTATTGACATAACCCCTAGATGAAACCAGGCCTCATCACTGAAGAAAACTGTATTCAGACTCTGTATTCCACGTTGTTCAAGGAATGAGTAGAACCATCGGCAGAAGTGTATTCGTTTGCCTGCATCTGGGGCCTTGAGTTTATGCACTGCGTGAATACGATATGGACAAAGACGTAACGATCTCACAGCTTTATAAGCACTACCGTATGAGATTGATGATTGCACGGCAAGTTTCTGGAGGATTTTTGTGGCAATCGCTGCAGTGCTTGCTTTATCTCATCCACTTTATGGTCAGTCAAAATGGAGTTTTTTTTTTTTTATCAGCAACAGATCCTGTGTCCTGAAAACGCTGCACTAATTGCAATATTGTGGACTTATTGGGGATTGCTGTACCCAGAAATTTCTTGCAAAAATCCTTGGTAACACATCCGTATGAACGAGTTGCGAAAAAACTTTCCATAATGCAGGCAAACGAATACACTTCTGCCGATGGTTCTACTCAAAAAGACATTTCATCTCCACAACGAACGAAACTACACTACAAACAACCTGTACACATCACAGTGACCTCAGCTTCACTGATACTTCCTAACAGTATGGTAGTGACATCTAGTGGCAGAAAGAATGATTATAATGATTAAGCAACAATTTATGAAAATTCAAACTTTGGGTTGAGCGAGTTTACGATCACCCTGTATTATAATTCAGAATAAAAGCTGCTACCTGTGGCTTTTAAAGATCAGTTTATACAGCTCATGGGTTGTTTATGAAACATGAAGTAAAAACACACATACATCACTAAGATGTTCTCTGAGATTCAGAGGTTAGCTCCAAAAGAAATACAAACTACCAGATAGTTTTACTTACTGTTGTCGTATCAAACTTCTCTATTTACAGCGATCTTGACATACAACTCGGGCTTCACTGATATCCATTACACGCCATACACAAGATCTTTTATACTTCATACTCATAATCTTTTTCTCGTGCAGACACTCCTGAATCTGATCCACCCATGTCTTCCTTGGCTTTCTTCTGCCTTTCCTTCCTGTCACTTGGGCTAAAAAGATTTTCGTAGTAAGCATCTCATCACTCATTCTTTCAACATGGCCAAACCACCAAAGCATATTAGTAGTCTCCACCTTGCTAACAACATTTTGCTTCACATCACACAACTGCAACACATCTTCATTCCTCACACAATCAGACCATGTCTTGCCACAAACCCCTGTAAGTAACGCATTTCTCCAGCACACAAACACTTCTATGTTTCTTCTGTAGTACCAAGGTTTCACTACCATACATCAGAGTAGGAGCAATTACACTTTCATACACAGCCATACGGGACTCTCTAGAGAACCCATCATTCCTGCGAAAACCTCCCAGAGCAGCTATGACTTTCAATGAAGAATTTACTTGCCTACTAATTTCACCATCCAATTTGTTCTCTCTAACAAACATGCTTCCTAAATACACAAACTCGCTCACCTGGTCAAGCACAGTGCCATTTATACTCACATTACATTCAGTGCTACCAGTTCCTCTCTCAAAGACCATATTTATACTCAGTTTGAATTTCATGCAAACTTTTTATACATCCAGGACAACATACTCTGCAAATCACTTTTGCTCTCTGCCAACAGGACAGTGTCATCAGCATCTTTCAGAGATGAAGTAAAAACAAAAGATAAGAAATATGACGAAAGTTTCATATTGATAAAAATATCCATTTGCATCATACATGTAGCAAGGGCATCCCAGGAGGAAGGAAGAACTGTATTTTCTAAGAAGTTGTGCCAATCCTTCTGGCATCCCCCTTGTAAAATGAGCTTACTCCATAAATAAAAGTAGTGCAATGAAGTAGCACTTTTTATCTTCTGTAATACTTCTACGGGGTCCCAAACACATCCAAAACACTTTGCAAAACTTTAAACATGATAGCACAGCTGAAAACAATTTACTGTAATTTTCGGACTAAGAGCTGTATCGGCGTAAGGGCCGCAGGTGAGAAATTTTGCGATCTTGGAAGCAAAAGTTGCCAAAAGGGCCGCACCTGTGAAGTCGTGGTGCTGCTCAGAAAACTAAATTATCTTCCTTATTTTCATGAATTAACTCACACCAAACGTGATTATATGTATGCTTCAAAGGCCAATTCTGCAACTCAGTGTTGATCTGCTTTATGCACTTATTTTTTCAAACTGGCAAAAGCTTTTATTTATACATTTTTTATTAATCATGCTAAGGATGTTATTTGTTTGCTTTTATTAAATGCTCAAAACCATTTATGTAATCAATATAAATCACAATTAATCTTAAGACTCCTGTTAGAATATCGCATTGCTCGTAAAACAATTGTCTAAATTCCATTCAATGTGGATGTCTGCTACAGGATGGTTCTCTGTTCACTGCAATAGAATCCATCTTAGAAGTAATTAACTTATAAATTGTCGCTTGTAATGCGCTTAGTTTTCTTTAATAATATGTTCCTTCTATGTTTGTTATGCTTTTTTTCTCATCTACAGATGTTTTTGTTAGAATGAAGTTGCTTTACGCTTCCTGTTACCAGCTGCATTGCACGTGTTCGCGGATCTCGCCGCCAACACTTCGAAACAGTGGTGTCTATGCTTTCTCGCTTTTTTCTTTCAAGTGGTTTGACCTACTTTCATTTACTGTGCACTGAGCCTTCGTGTTGAGTTCCGCTTTTATATGAATGGGAAAGCTTTCCCTTCTTTTTTTCTTTTGCGTTTGTGAAGATTTTATCTTCAGCCAAGTATTAAATTAATTACCCATTATTAACATCAGATGATAATGCTACAGCGCTTATTAGTGAGAAAGCATTTCCAGCGGAAGCCATCAACTTTCACTATCGTCAGACAATAAAAAAATAATAATAATAAATAAATAAATCGAAGCAAAACTCAGGAGCACAGAGCCAAGAAACACCTGTATTGCATGCCAGATTAACCAAGAAGAGTGAACAGAATTTGTCTTTCCGTCCCACCAGTATTGTTTGGAATAGGTCACTGCTAATGGAATCATCATGGGGCAGGCTTTTGCATAAGCTTTTGTTCAGGGAAGTGCCCATCAAACCGGTCTCCCCACCACAGTGAAAATCAACGTTCCTTCCCTTGATTGCATCGCACCTTCCTGCATGATGTATGCTGCAGCCAACGAAAGAGATACTCTGGGCGCGTTCTCCACAGAAGCCTCCGTCATCACCCTACTGGTCTGTGTGCTTATGTCCCCATTCCATTCCTCACGCAAAGGGCATTTGAGTTAGTCCTCCCCCACTTTCCCTCCTAAACCAACATCAGGACAGCAGAGTTATCATTTAAATAGACGTGTTTCTAACGTATGAGTAGAAAGGGGGGGGAGGGATGATCACAGTCGAGTTTGTGAAAAAAAAAAAGAAGATGCTGTTTGAAAAAATTTACTAAGCATCTGCATGAAAAAAAAAAAAAAAAGGGAGGGAAGAAACAGTCTTATCGAAAACAAATTTGGCAAAGGGCCACACACTCGAAAAATTTCACTTTTAGTAACGTAAGAGCAGCGGCTCTTAGCCCAAAAATTACGGTAACTTGAATTGCCTAGGTGGATTGCCCATTCAAGGGCCATTTGCTATTACTGGATGATAATAGGGAGAAGATTAACAGCTAACTTGTTGTACCCTAAGTTTCTAATAATGTTTTCTGCTTGTACATAATACCCAGACAGCATGGTATTGAGCCTATGAATAGCAAAGATGATGCTGCTGGTAGGAAATAATTGGAACTTAGTATGGCTTCAAAGGGTTTTTTATGAGTACAATGACAATTTCAAAGAGGTAAAGATGATCGGCAAATCTACTATGGAATATATAATTTATATTTCTTCACTATGAAAAGAGGTTGACTACGTACATAGAAAATCAACAAATCAGGTCAGAAAAATTTCAGTGTGCTGCAAATTCAAAAGATAGAGCACTACTATAGCGATGATAAAGACAATAATAAGGGATAACGTTCATAGAAGTAGTTTGTTTTCTGAAGACTGATTTATGCAGTTTGTTGAACTGGTCATTTACAGAGTTTATGCTGATGTTGATTTATTTCTTGATAGAAAATTTGATGTACATAATTTCAACAAACCTTGAGTGAGGAGACCTTTGATGTGTTAAGCCTAAATCACAGAGATATTTCCAACATAATGTAGACAATGTTTGAGTGATGAGGACATGTTTCTTTGGTACTCTTTTCAGCAATTTACATGAATATGAAACCAAGAGTTGATCCTAACAGACTTTTGAAGCTGAGTGAATTTTTAATAGTTTTAGGTGAGAAAATAAAATACTTTCTCTTGTCATCTTTTCCATACCCCATCCCCTTCCAATTCTAACTATAAAACATACATCAGCAAAGCTGGATGAAATCAGTATTACACACAGTGCTCCATTCATCAATAAAATCAATGCTACAGAGCAAGCATCAAAATATTTTTGAATCTTTTAATTAAGAATCTGAACAAATCCTTTAAGATTTTCTAAAATTCGCCAATGGCAAGAAGTGTGGGATGGAGACCCACCATATGAATTCTTGTATTCGATCATTGATCAACATGACCAAAGCTGATTCACAACTGAAAGCAGCCAGTACATTTTTTCAAGAAATGAAAGGAGAAAACCATGACCGATCTAGACAGAAACTACACATACATTGATTTTGACTGTTGAAGATCACAGTTCTGTAATATTCCTTATATTTTGTTCAGTAATTCAATGCAAAAATGCACAACTAAAACTATGAAACATACTATAAACCTGTATAATTAACAGTCGAATTTCAAAATAGGTTTTAATTTGAAAAAGTTTAGCTTTTTGTCTTTGGGTGCATGGCATTCATTTAAAAACACTAATAAATACATACACTTACAAGCACCCCACACAAAATCAATTTCTTGATTACGAACATCTCTGATACATACTCCACATGCACACACGTATCCCTCTTGTGTTGCACTGCAGAATTTCAGTCTGAAGTACTACTGCCAATATCACTGCAGAATGCATAACTCTGCTGGTGATAGTACTGAAAATTGATAGTTACATTTTCATTATTCATATTTTACTGTAAGTAGTGCATAAAACAGAAAAGTTCTCGTACAGTATTTGTTGCTTCATTAAAGTGAAGGAAGCTTTGTAAGAGAAATACACAATTTGAAAAATAAAATTTTTCAAAACAGAATTTGAAAATTCAGGCTCCAGGTGAAAATTTTCAGGGGCCATGGATCTGTCTACCCCTGCTTTAGACACTTCCCCAGGATAAAAAAAATCACTGTGTACAATACTGTAAAATATTATTTAAATGTATTATCCATTCACACACATATAAACACAGGCATGCACTATACAACAGGAATGTACTTTTAAGTCAACATCAATTGCACTGCTCAGCAAACAGGGTAACTACTCTTCTCTTAATAGCAAACAAGGTATGTGGATTTCAACTGCCATTAATTGAACACAAACTACACAACAATACAAGAGATTACACTAAAATAAAAAGCTCACCAATGTTTTATGATCATTAGTCACTTTTGCAGCATCAGATGGAGTATTACTACAGTCCTTCGTAGGTAGAATAACTCCTTTGGAGAATTCTGAAAGATTTAAGGGGACAAAAATCAATAAGGCAAAACATTTATTACTTAAAGATTCTTAGGCAAGAAATGTTACTGGCAGTCATACAAATATTAAGCACAAAAATGTTCCATCAGAGTTTTGATAACTTCTTAAAACAGATAAAAATCTGTTGGTAAAAATTATATACGTAATGCTCCTGAACATTGACAGAACTGATATCTTACTACTACACAGGTATTCAGAAAAATAACAGGAAAAAAAATGTGTTGCTACTTTCACTTCATCACTGAAGCATGACTGCACAACAGAGCATGAAATAAAAAAAATTATTTACTGAAACTACTGAACATGTATCCAATTAATTTTCATGTGCTGTACAAAGGTATAAAAAGTTCACTCTAAACATAATTTTCCTTCCATGTACTTAATATGCAATCCCAAATCAAACATTTATCACTTCAGTCCTTCAAAACTGTCTGAAAGCAAAAGTCCTGCCACATTTCATTGCATCTGAAACAAAGCTTACATCCTGATAGGTCCCATTCCCCATTTTTTTTTTTTTTTTAATATATATATACAAACACTTGTTTGAACTTGCATGTAAAACAAAATTCACTGAAATCCTCATTCTCATATTGAGGTTTCTCAAGTAAACATGTCAAAGTTTCTCAGCCCCCCCCCATGTGTACATTTAGTACATATCATTAGCTCATGAAAATGTACAATAGATTGAGAATTTACAGCCATAAATTTTATTGGTGGCATCCCTCTTAATCATGGGAAACCTATAAAAATCACAGCAGTGATATGGAGTGACTACTACAATTTTTCCATTAATCATGTTTGCATATTTTATTTATTTGAATTTAACTAACATAGGAGCATTTAAGGTATGTAATAATATTCATTCCTAATGTAGGGAGACCAGGATCATAAGGATGATGAAAAAGAAGGGAGGAGACCAGGGCTATAAAGTATCAACACAGTATCCATTCCTTACCTAAAGCTACACCCATGTCTAACAGGATTAAAGACTTATAAAACCAGAAACCCATGCTCCGGGTCACTCAACTGAGTCATTGAGACGCAACAACCAGTGCATCATAATCTCACTGCTGTACACTAGTGTGCTGCTCAGGTAAACATTGTGCAAAAACCACTTTAAAAAAAAACATTAGGTGCTTCTCTGCAACAATCTTTTCCCAGATTGATTTCTGCCCATTGCAAGATTTTCTACCTAAAACTAATTTCTTTCTGAATCTCCAACAACTGATTTCACACCTTCAATCTGTGTTCTGCATTTATCTCTTGGTTCATGTCCTGAGACAACAAAATGATATCTATCTTGGTAACCTATCATGTCCTATGTGATTTACATGGGTGTCTTAAAAGTAATAAATACCTTTTTGCTTGCAGCACCTGTAGTTCTGGAAGTATTTACATGAAAATTTGCAAATGTATGTGGCCTGGACTACGAAAAAGTGGTTAACATGCAAGAAGTTTTCAAGTAAACAATCATTAAAGTGGTCACACCAAGTTTAGTCTTGACTGGATGTTTGGAAACTTTAAAGCAAAGTATGCTGTCAATAATATTGCTACCCAAAATGACTTGATAAATTGTGTTATTACCTCCACACTCCTGGTAATCATAATAAAATTGTCTTTGCCAAATAAGTGACTTGGTATGAATGGGATATATACCTGAAGCAGCTCTTCAAACAGTTAGCTGGGATTACTAAATACCATCACTTCATGATTTGCCCTAGTGGAGTAGTGAGGGCAAGGAAATTTGCTGATAGTAAGGAAATCGATGAGTTCATTCTTCTAATAATATCATTGGATGAGAAGATGTCAAAGGTAATCAAGCCAGGAGGACTGTCACTAGATCACCAGTGGTACTTGTATAACAACATCAGAAGCCTAGTAACAGATTCCCTCAAAGCAAATGAAATGCCCCAAAACCAAAGAAAGAATTTAAGAAAAAGAGGAAGAGGTGTGACAGTCCAGCATGAATGTGTGCTATTTGTCCTTAAACTTGATAATTTTAATATTGCTACCCACAATGAGTATTTCTACCTTTTTCAACAATAAAAAGTGAGTATGTTAAATTTTTCCCTTTCTTCAGTTTTTGTTCCCCATTATTAGGTACAAATTGTGAAGCGGCAAACATACATGTAGCTAAAGACCTGGAATTGGTTTCAATGGAAAGAGCATACTTTTTTCTGCGAAACTCACCTAAAACCTCACAATTGATCTTGACACATTAACCACCTTTTCATAGTCTCTCTCTCTCTCTCTCTCTCTCTCTCTCTCTCTCTCACTCACTCACTCACTCACTCACTCACTCACACACACACACACACACACACACACACACACACACACACACACACACACACACACACACACACACACACACACACACACACACACACACACAGATTGATTTTTTTAGTAAATGCACACCTTTTGTTTAGATAGGTCAAAGTGTAAAGGAAGGATATTCACCTAAAGCAAAAAGCAGTTATTGAGTTTTTGGAAATGGAAGGTTGAAGGTGACGAAGTTTCATACAAGACTGAAAAGGGTTTACGGAAATGCGACAATTGACGAGTTTCATACAAGACAGAAAAGGGTTTACGGAAATGCGACAATTGATGAAGGAGGATGAAGAGGTTTCAAGAAGGGAGAAACCTCTGTGACTGACAAACAACAAAGCAGAAAACCTACAACTGCAGTCATTGACAAGAACCAATGGCAAGTTGATAAAGGCTCATTCAGAGTGATGAATATGTGTCGATTTGGGTGATATGTGATGCACTCATCAGAGTTATTCATAACCTGGGATATCGGAAAGTGTGGGCAAAGTGGGATCCACACCAACTGACCCAGGACTATTGGGACCAAAGGAATGAAGTGCACAGAGATCTGTTGGGGAGGTTTAGAGCAAACCAGGGCCCATTCTTTTTCAATATGGTTACTGGAGATGAAACCTGGGCATTCCTTTACAACCAAAGACAAAAGCTCAATTTATGGAATGGTGGCACAAGATCTTGCCTAGGCCAAATAAGTGTTTCATTTAGTGAACAACAACAAAAAAAAGTGATGGTGACAAGTTTTTATGATGTCAGTGGCATCATTCTTGATGATTTTCTTGAATAAGGTGGCACTGTCAATCATTCTAGCAAATGCCAAGACACTAAAGAAACTCATGGAAGCTGTTCGGAAGAAGAGATCAGACACACCTCTTTTTTGTTCTGCCCTACTACACCATGACAATGCTGGCCTCACACCTCACTTGAAACATCTTGAGCAACTGCCAAAATGTGCTGGGCAGTAATTCTGCATCAGCTACACAGCCCTGATTCAGCACCTTCTGACTTTCACCTGTTCAGTCCCCTGAAGCATTCTCTAGGGTCAATGTTTTAAGAATATAGATGAAATTAAACAGGCTGTGAGATCCTGGGACAAATAACAGTCTGGGATTTTTCAGAACTGGTTGCATGTGTTGGTTGAACAATGGCATAAATGGTTGATTTTTGTGGGGGACTATTTAAGTAGCACCATTATATTCAGAAGATTTCACAGGTCTTTTCAACCAGTAGCCCACAACAAACACTACAGGCTTGAGCAAACTTATTGCAGAATGCAGAATCTTAAAAAGTAAGTTTGCTGCACCTAAAGGGAAACTTAGAATCACAGATAAAAACTGAAATACCAAAAGGTATAACTGAAAATGTAACCAGGTTTAATTTCTACAAAACTTTTATATTATATTGTGCTATAATGATTTTGAAACATTAATTTCTACACTGGCTTAAATTCAATTATTGACATAAATTATAGAGTAAAATATATGTATAAAACTAAAAAATGTATAAGTATAAAATCTAAAGTTAGACCATAAATGTGTCATACACTACAATCTAAAGTTAAACCTGAAATGCTGTCAAACACTACAATCAATACATCAACTAAACACTGTTTATATTTCAATGTTTTGAAATAATACTGACATTCGAAATTTAAGGATAGAAAAGGCAAAATATGGAGCATATTTATTTATAAAGAAAAATTCAATTTGAAAATCATTATTTCATTTGTCCTTGTTAGAAATTGCACCATTTCCATGACATGTACAGTTTTCACAGCAGAGCGAGGAACAGCATTATTGCTTTCTAAAGTTTAATTTCTCTGAAAATGCAGGCTTCACTATTGCTCAGTAACTTTTTGCTATATCAGCAGACAAAAAGAGCTTGCAATTGTTCTTTTGTTAACAAAAAAAAAAAAAAAAAGACTAAATCACAAAATTGGAACTTTTCAGTCACAGTCTTTCATCCTCTGCAAAGTCATGTTCCTTGCAGAGTGAGTACTCAGTAGAATTTTTTAACATATAATTTTGCTTTAGACAAAAGAAAACATTTCCCTGAAACATAAAATTAAATATAAAAAAATTGGTACTGCATTGTTCACTTTGCCATGAGAACAATTTTATGGATCACAGAAATGGTTCAGATTCTACTAAGGACAGATTACATGCCAATTTTTAAATTTATATTTTGTTTAAAACAGAGGGGGGGGGGGATCTTGTTCTATTGATTGGTTTTGATGGAAATACTATTAGAAATAGGGAAACATGCATTTCATTTGAAAAAAATTCTTAAAAAATAGTCACTCTTTTTCACCTTTACAAAAGGTATTAGAAATAAGGAACATGATCAGAGAGGGGGAAAAAAAAAAATTCACGAAAGGGGAAGGCGTCAGAAAATTTGAAATCCCAAAAATTGTGGAACATTCTCATCCCTCTTGAAACATTCATTTCCGGAAGTTTTGAACATTCTCCACCAGCAAATAGCATAAGACGTAGAAAAAATAATAATAAAAATAAAAAATAAATAAATACATAAATAAATAAAAAAATAAAAAAAATTGAAGAAATGTCATATTAAAAACACCCCCCCCCCCCCAAAAAAAAACATATACATAATATCTAAGGTATTTTACCTGATATTGTCGAAGTATTTCGCACGTTGTTTGCTATGTGAGGCACGTGCTCCTGGCCCGAAAGGTCCCTTCGTTACGGACCTTTGGTTAGCTATAAAAAAAAATTTGCAGAAATAAAACAGTTAGGTTATATATTTTCAGTTCCACACTCATTCATTCGCACAATCAAACGTTTGAAATTTTCTATTAATAGTAAATTACTATTAATAATAAAAATATAAAAAAATTGGTACTGCAACAAGAACTTGAAATATTGAAGAATAAATTTACCACTTGTTACCTTAATAGTAAATTTCAAACGTTTGATTGTGTGAATGAATGAATGTGGAACTGAAAATATATAACCTAACTGTTTTATTTCTGCAAATTTTTTTTTATAACTAACCAAAGGTCCGGGACGAAGGGACCTCTCGGGACAGGAGCACATGCCTCACAGAGCAAACAACGTGTGAAATACTTCGACAATATCAGGTAAAATACTTTAGATATTATGTATATATTAATCAAAAGCACGTTTATAACATAAGTCAACCCATGAGGTTGCCTCATGAATTGCAAATTTTCGTAAACCAAAAAAAAAAAAACAATTTCAAAAAGGTTTACTAAATGTTAGAAACTTGAAAATAAACTTTATACAGATGTTGAATAACATTACTTCAATGAGTTTTTTTTTATTTCTGTAGTTATATTATTTAATATATACATAATATCTAAGGTATTTTACCTGATATTGTCAAAGTATTTTTCACGTTGCTTGCTCTGTGAGGCACGTGCTCCCGGCACCGAGAGGTCCCTTACGTTACGGACCTTTGGTTACTTATGTACCCCTGTACCAAAAGCCATAGACATTATCATTAAAGAGTTAAAAAATAAATCTCACTTTAATAATACACAGTTACAAGAGTTATTTAACATTTTATCCTATATTTCTAAGAACAATTACTTTGAGTTTGACAAAAAAATCTACAGGCAAGAAGTAGAAGCCCCAATGGGATCCCCATTATCTTCTTTATTTTCAGAAATAATCATGAGTGATATAGAAAACAAAATTATTAAAAAACTACCAAACCCACCCATCATTTATTGTAGATACGTCGAAAACATTTTTATTTTATCTAAATTGAAACAAGAAGAACTTGAAATATTGAAGAATAAATTTACCACTTGTTACCCAGAGATTGAATTAACTTTAGAATTTGAACAAAATGAGAAAATTTCCTTCTTGGACATATAAATAATAAAAAAAGACTTAAATTTTGAATACAGAGTTTTTAGAAAACCAACCTATGTACCTATAATGATCCCATATCAATCTCAACACCCAAAAACTCATAAAGTAAATGGTATTAGGAATTGAGTAAAAAGAGCCTTCACACATTCCTCAAATAGAAAATACAGAGAAGAAGAAATCCAGTGGATTATTAACACAACCTAACAATTTGGATATGACACAAAAACTGTCAAAAAGCTGATTTTTGAATACAAGATTAAATTAAAAGAGTCTAGACAAAACATCCCAAAAAGAAATACAAATTTTCAGGTTCTTTCCCTTTTATTAGAGGACTAAGTGGAAATTTTTTAAGATTAATGAAGAAACACAACATTATTTTTGGACATTCAATTTAGAATATTGGTGACTTAATTATAAAGAAAAAAGTAACAATAATATACTACAATCAGCAGGCGTATATGAAATTCCTATTGTTTCACAGAGTTCTGAAGACCACATATCATACATTGGCAGCACAAAAAATAGATTCACAAAAAGATTACATCAACATATAAAAAACTGGAACAAAAAAGAAGAAAAAACTGCACTTATCCAACACTGTGTTAAACATAAACAATACCCTGATTTTGAAAATATTAAATTACTAACCACCCACACAAACGAAAAAGAATTAAGAATTTCCGAAAGCGTTATAATTGAACAAAAAAAAAAGAAGATAAAATATGCAACTTACAAGACCCCACCACACTAGACACAGCCTGGAAATCACGTATAAAAAAAAAAAAAAAAAAAAAAAAAAAAAGGAAAATTACAAAAAATCACACTAATGAACAAAAAAAAAAAAATACACCTGTTTCTACGAACAAATAATAATAGCCCAAAAATATCTACACAAAACAATTATACTTACAACTGATACCTACCAACTCATCCAATAGATGGAAACACATTAGAAACAAATCACTTAACACATACAGACACACAATAGAATTATACTTACGACTGATACCTACCCAACTCATCCAATAGATGGCGACACATTGGAAACAAATCACCTAACACATACAGGCAGCAAACCTTCCCATCGATTCCCGACATGCAACTCCAAAACTACACACATGCGAGGAACCCTCGTGTAGAAATAGAGGCCCAAAGATGGCGGTTAAGTACCGCAGAAAGCGCTCGCCTTAACAACGAACCCCTTGTGAGACGTCTCCTGACCCGATGAGTATAACTCTTCCTATTAAAATCTTTTAATAGTAAATTTTAAACGTTTGATTGTGCAAGTGAATGAATGTGGAACTGAAAATATATAACCTAACTATTTTATTTCGGAAAAAAAAAATAATTATAACTAACCAAAAGTTCGTAACGTAAGGGACCTCTCGGGGGCGGGAGCACGTGCCTCACAGAGCAAACAACCTGAGAAATACTTTGACAATATCAGATAAAGTACCTTAGATATTATGTATATTTTAATCAAAAGCACGTTTATAACATAAGACAACCTATAAGGTTGCCTCATGAATTGCATTTTTTGTAATATTATTTAACGCTTCCCATACTCTGCAGCAGACCAACGACCAATGAATCCCATAGTGATTATGGAGAATCCATGGCCCCCAAAATGTTTGTAATTATTAAAATCCCACAAAACCTGGATGCTTTCTAAAAAAAAAAAAAAAAAAGAAAAGAAATGGAACCAGGGACTTTCAATTCCAAAATTCAAAACTTGCAAAAGTGCAAAGGATGCATACAGAATTTTAGGACATTTCCAGGACAACATGGAATTTCAGGAGTTTTCCAGGATAAGTATGAACTATAAGAAATAAAGATACTAAGAATTGCAAAATGTAAAAAAAAAAAAAAAAAAAAAAAAAAGCTAAAGCTGTAGCTCACATTTTTGCCAAATCATGATAAAGACTGTAATTTTGCGGCAAAAAATCCCAACTGAATTGCCAAAAAGTGAATGTTCTTGTCATGTTTTCTTTGGTCACCCTGCCCACTCTGGCTTTGCCCTTGCATTGTTTTTCATCCCCGTCATTTTTTTCATTTTGTCATCACTGCTTTCGCCTCCACCAACTGGTTTCATTCCCTGTCATTTTCTCTCTCTGTCAACTCTCCCACCCCTGCTTCACCCTTGCGTTTTTTTTTTTTTTTTTTGGTTCTTTTTATCCCCACCACTTTTTCATTCCGTTATCACTGCTTTGCCCTGCCAGCCTGTTATCTTTCCCCATATTTTTTTCTTTCTATCATTGCTGTCACATGCTGCTTCACTCTTTTGTCATTTTTCCATCACCATTGTCTTTTCTCCTATTGCACAGCAAAGCAATGGTAAGCCTCGACAGCACCTTTCGCAAAGGCTTTGCTGCGATGGATAAGGACAGAGGCATTTGTTTCTTTGGCAGTTCACCGCCACAGCAGTAACCACAGGAGCAGCACATGTCGTTTTGGTTCGGGTTGACTAGTCGGTTGGTGCATCATTGGTTTTGGCTCTGCTTAGTCTGGTCTTCATATTTTCACAAACTGAAGGTATTTTGATTAAAATTAGAAGTGTTTTTCAAAAGCCTATTTGATTTTATTCTTGAATTCTATTTTAAGTACAAAATTATATTTAACCAATGCATTGCACTTGTATTTTCATATATAAATATAGCAAAAAACAGAACTGTAAATTTGGTTAATCTGCATAGTATTTTGCTACAACTTTTGCTGACAAAATAGCCAAATTGCTACAAGAGAAAAAAATTCCAGCTTAAACAGTGCCTGAAAATCAAAGTAAAATGTCAAATAACTTAACAGCTTAAATACACTACATTTTTAAAACATTATAGATTTTCCCCACCTTCTTTTAATGATTTTAAGTAGCATGACAGTTTCTGGCGAACTACCTCAGCTCCTTTTTTCCTCATTACTTCCTTGAGAGTTTCTGCCTCTGTGCCCTTTGTTTCCACAGCAACATTTATCTGTAACATTTAATTTTTATGATCATCATGCTTTACAGAAAAGCTAAAACACCATAAAAAAAAATTCAAGTTAAAAAAAAATGCAATAAAAGGGCAATGGATGCAATAATGTTTAATGAAACAGCAAGTAAAGGTGGGGGGGGGGGATTAAAAGCAAGCAGATGGATGGTGATGAAACAACCACATTACCTTGGTCAAAATGAAAGGAATAATCATATACAATTCGGAAACGAATTTCCCCAAAGAAATAATTCTTCATAAATACATGGTAGGCATTGTAATGCTATTATTGGCATATTTTCACTGATTCCACGTAACCACTTTTTTCAGAAAACTTGAAAATTTTCATCGTCCTAGGAGGAGCTGGAATTGAACCAGCAGCTCCTGATTTCTGGCCGAGCATGCCAGTCATTACACTACCCAGGACAAGGAAATTCCAAGCAACTGAACATAGTTATCTGAGAACCTTCATCAAATCTGAAGGTTCTCAGATAACTATATTCAGATTTGCTGAAGGTTCTCGGATATCTATATTCAGATTTGCTGAAGGTTCTCGGATATCTATATTCAGATTTGCTGAAGGTTCTCGGATATCTATATTCAGATTTGCTGAAGGTTCTCAGATATCTATGTTCAGTTGCTTGGAATTCCCTTGTCCTGGGTAGTGTAATGACTAGCATGCTCAACCAAAAATCCGGAGGTGCAGATTCGATTCCCGCCCCAGGAAAATGAAAATTTTCAAGTTTTCTGAAGGAAGTGGTTACATGGAATACAGTGAAAATATGCCAATAATAGCATTAAAGGAATAATTTCTGACAACTCTCAGGTAATGAAATTGTTTCTTCTCCAGTTCACTGAAAAATAACATAATTATTGGACTTAGGAGAATTCTGTAAGCAGAACAACCAAAATTAAACAAAGAAGAAATAAATAAAACCACATTCCCGAGAAAGGAAGCAGAAGGATCAATACAAAGAAGATAAGACAGGCATACAGGCCTGGATAAGAATTTCACTTCTAACAGTTTTGTAATATATATGAGAATATGGAGGTTCTTCTTTCCTCTTTTCAGGCATTCTCAGTCTATTGCTGGACAAAGGCCTCCTCCAGTTATTTCCATTTTTCTCAATTCTTGACTATGGTTGACCAATTTTTTCCCACAAATTTTGACATTTCATCACTCCACCTTCTTTTAGGAGCAAACGTACCCTAGATGACGGTAACGGAGTGTTACCGAAAGTACTCGGGTAAAAAAACGTACAGAAGTATATGTGGAAGCAGCAAAGGAAAAAATTCATTTAGTAACGAGGTCAATTAAAAACCAATGGGTGAAAAAACTGAAGTGGACTAGCAACTGAATGAAAAACCCCTCATGCCGCATCTACATAACGGAAATACGGGAAAAAACCAGGATCCACGTGCTGGAAGTGTTCAACTTGGAATCTTCGCCAAATTAACGGTAAGTCCAAAAATGCAATTGCATTAATGCACGTCAAAAAATTAACCTTCAATAGCGGACTTTTACTAAAGAAATCCAATATTAGAAGTACTTGAAACCAATACAGCAGATTTTCAGAAATAGACTACACTATCTCCTCTGCAATAACATTCACTATCTGAGTGATGCTCTCCATTAACTGCTGCATGGCTTCCATTGCTTCCCCTGAAAACCTAGTCCTACACTAGCATCAGATGTTCATGATGATGCCAGTTTCTTGGATTTTTTATTACCTTTCATACAAACATCTGCCTCATATTAAATGTTTTACCAAAGTTTTTCAGGACATCTGCATAAGTCTTCAGTTTATACCAAAATAATCAAGTGCCATAATCAGTGACAAAAACTGTAGTGAAAATAAGAGATATACAATGAACCAAAGAAGTTTATAGTTGTTTCCTCTGACATGAGGTAAATGCAGCTGCCAACAAGCACAGACTGCTGGTTTTCACATGTGTAAATCCTATTCAGAAAACTGAAGCCTGGGATTATGGAAAACTTCATCTTTGATTTTGTGTCATCCCTTGTTTATGAGTCTCCTTATCTTAAAATCAAAATGGATGATAGTTGCCTTATAAGCCTTAGAGGTATAGCCACTGGGAAATCCCTATACTTTGGTACTGATACAGAAAGCTTCAATTTCAAGGAACCACTTTAGTAAGTACAACCCTACAAACATAAATTAAAAATGTATCACAAACAGGCCTTGATTTCATTTTATTTTAGCAATAGCAACACTTGCTAATGACCTTATGCTTTACTAGCAAACTGCATTATCTACTAGCAAAAGTTTATTAACATTATACAAAAGAAACTTTAAAATCCCCCCCTCCTCCATTAGTCAATCATGACAAATTTTGATTTCACCCCTTTAACTGTCACATTGTAATGTTGAAAAGATTCCAAATATTTAGATATAACTCACCTTTTCATGACTTGACAGATAAATTCTAACAATTTTATTTGAATGTAAATATTAAAAAAATATATATTTAACTTTATTAACAAAATTCAAGAACACTATTCAAAATCTCAAGTTATTTTCCTTATGGTTTATGATCTGGGTTTGAGATCTTTTCATCAGACCACTTTAAAATAGCAGGCCTGGGGTCAAACTTGTCTCTGGACAGACCTTCAACGTCAATACTCATGACAGCATTCAATGTTTGTAAGTTTAAGCTGCCCCTCCAATCCACCCTGGATTCTCTTCACAAAACTGAACCCAACCTCACATGCGGAAGTAGATAAGGGAAATGTACTGGATATTTCTACTAGTGCCAAAATGTTTTTATAATGTTTGTACTTTTCAAGAAATATTTGTTTCCAGAACACAGTTGTTCCTCTTCGTATGTGTCTAAAACATTCCACACGCACAATGCAATGGTGCTTTACTTTTCCCACTAAAACATTCAAATTTTTTCCACTAACAACTTTTGCTAAAACCACTTTTTATCACTAGCAAAATACTAGCAATTTGCTACTAACTACCGGTCGAAATCGAGCCCTGATCACAAAGTACTGAAGTTTCAACATAAGCAGATTTTAGCCATTAAAAACTATGTACAACAACTTAAATTAAGTACAAATGAAAAATAATGATACAATTGTTTTTACTTTTCCATATAGTAATTTCAAATTAATATGGTCTGGTATTTTAAAGTTAAGTTATTGTGGTTAGAATACAGAAATCATAAATTCTGTGTGACCAAGACTAACTACCTCAAACTAAAGAAGTTTAGGATGACACGGGAAACTTGGGGGTAAATAGATATAAAATGCATAATTGTTTATTCATGTGCATAGTAATTATACTATGATCACAGTTTCACAAGTGAATTAAAAAAAATAATAATAATCAACTTCATTTGTACCATCAATCTAATTCTGTTCTCAGCATCAAGATCCTCTCACCTTTAATCTGCAAAATGTCAGTTAGTTACTTAACACTGTTCTTTTGTACAATGAAGCATGACTTTTCATCTTTCAACCTTCTATGAGTACAGTGAGTTAATTCATATTAATCTGCAGCATCAATTTCTGAATAAACAGCAACTCAACAGACTTATTCAATTTCATCTATAATTAGGATTTCACATTTTAGCAAAGCAGGTGCTAGTAGGATAAAACATTTGCACTTTTTAATCCTTTTCATTATCACAATTTATATTTTCTCCAAATTATTTCTAATAAATATATTTTAGCTTTTTATCTCTCAGATATATGCACAGAAATCTTATCAAAGAATAAAAAATAAATATTGCAAAGAAAATATACATGCATTTTATTTGCCATAACACTGCTTACTGAAGCTGTATACCATAGTTGTCCGTATGCAAGAATAAGGTAGCATACACCTGTTATTATGATGGCATTTAAATATATCCAAAATTTAAACAATAAAATGCATCATTTGCTACAACCACTTTATACATTTTTGTTTTCTTCATTATCATTATGTGATTTTAATAATAATAATTACTGAACTGAATAATTTATCATAACACTCTTAATAACAATTAAAAATAAAAAAAGTAAAAAAAGCAGGGTTTGTACACTTTGGGGGGAAGACAATTTCAGGACTTTCCAGGACATATAAAAAAAAATTCCAGGATGATTATTACACTTCACAATATCATGGTCAAATTATTTTTTAAAAGTAATTTTGGTTTTAAGTAATAAAAATGATGAAAGATGTAAATGGATGAGTGTGCTTTTATACTCATTACATTTCTTTTTAATGATTTTAATTAGAGAATTACCCAATAATGCAAAACTGAATTGTGGTGGTGCAATTACCACAAGGCCTATCTCAGGAAATCCTTTCCCTTAATCTAAAAATGATTAATTCAATCAGTCATTTTAGCTACATTACTATTCTGTACAACCTTCCCATGTAATCAGTTTATTATTGATAACAAATCAAATTATTACAAAATAACGCAAGGGTAGATCCAGAATTTAAGAATGGGGAGGGCACATGTCTAATCGGTTAAATGAAGAAATACAGAAGGAAGCATGATATAAGTCTCGCCCGTTAGCGGAAGAATTGAGAATAACGGAAAAGTTGAAAATAGGCAAAAAACATTCTTTGTGGAAAAAGCTATGCTTAGGAAAAATAATTTTTCAAATACGTCTCCTGAAAGCATCTAGAGATAGCGAAAAAAAAAAAAAAAAAAGTTTAGGCGTTTCGGCCTTTACGCCCCAAGGGGAAATCTTTGCATTATTTAAAGAAGATAATGCTCCATAGCTCTACTTTAGCAAATGGCATACAGTAAAGAAGAAATTTCTCAAAAGGGTTTTTAGAAGCGGCGATACAGCTGCAAACTGAAGAACAAAAATACCAACTAGTGACAGAACTATGAACTACAAAATTCCTTGTATGCTAAGTGTTCTACAAGGTAAATAGTATCTGGTGTTGAAAATTTTTTTTAAATCGGACAAGTAGATGCAGAGATATTGAAAAAACATTAAAATTGGCAACCCCTAGCGGCGAAATTGGGCATTGTTTGGGGAAGAAAATATGCACACAGAGTTTGCATAGTTAGTAGTATTTGACCGAAGAAAGAGGTTTTTCAATCGGATTTTTAGTCCCGCAGATACTGCTGAAAACGTAAAAGTGAACATACACTCTCTGGTGGCAGACTTGTGAGTTAAGAAAAAATTTGAATTATATGAGAAACATTTTGCAGTGGAAATGCTCTCCAAGAAAGAAAGAATTTTTCAAATCGGACTCTTAGAAGCAGAGATATCGACAAAAATAAGATATGCATCTACAACCCCCGGAGGAAAAACTATGCATGATTTTATGAAGAAAGTATTCTCAAAAGGTTTTTCAAGGTGAGAGGCATTGGTCCATGAAAAAAAAAAATTCAGTCGAGTTTTCAGGAGCTCAGATTTTGCTACAAATATATTGAAGCAGAAATAAACACTTACGCCCCCTGGTAGCCAAACCATTCTTTACCAAAAATTTGAAATTATATGCAAAACATTTCCCATCAGGAGCTGTATCCTATACAGGAATAATTTTTCAAATCAGAGTTTTAGAAGAAGAGAAATCGGGGGAAACACAATTTACCTTTACATCCCCTAGCAGAAAGCCAATGAATCACTTGAAAATTTTGAAAATATATGAAAAACATTTCGCCCCCGGAACGCTATCTGACGAAGAAGGAATTTTTCAAATCAGACTCTTAGAAGCAGAGATATTGACAAAAATAAGATATACATTTACGCCGCCTGGCGGAGAAGCCATGAATTATTTTAGAAGAAAATATTCTGAAAAGTTTTATCAGCATGTGTGGCATCAGTCTACAAAAGAATTTTTTCAATCAAGATTTTAGAAGCACAGATTTTGTTGAAAATACATAGGAAGCAGAAATTAACTCTTGTGCCCCTTGGTGGCCAAATCATTCTTTAACAAAACTTAGAAATTATATGCAAAACATTTCCCATCAGGAGCTGTATTCAGTTCAGAAAGAATTTTTCAAATCAGAGTTTTAGAAGCAGAGATATCGGAGAAAACACTATTTACTTTTACGCCCTCTAGTGGAAAATCTTTGCATAACTTGAAAAAGTGACTACACCTAAAATAGTCTTCGACATAAACGGAATCGAAAGATAAAAGAATTTTTACAATCAAATGTTTAGAAGCAAATATATGGAATAAAACATATTTTGAATTCAATATCTGTATTATGCGGCAGGAACTGTGCATCGTAAAAAAACGGAATGCAAAGATCATCATTCGCACATTTTAAACTTCCCAATGCAAAAAGAATTTTTCAAATCGGACTAATAGTTGCCAAGATATGGTGTCCACAGACAGACGGACGAATGGGCATCAGGCAAACCGGTAACATAAGCACAATCTTTTTTACAAAAGATGTGCTAAAAAAGAGGTAACACTGATTTCTTATAAGAAATTCAAATATATATTTTAAGCACTAATTTCAAATTTCAAGGATTTTCAAGACAGCTTTAAAAAAAAAAAAAAAAAAACACTGTTTTTCCAGGATATTCGAGGCCTTGAAAACAATACCATGATTTTCAAGGACTTTCCAGGTTTTTAAGCACCCATGCACACCCTGAAAAAGACATGGAGTCAGCGAACCATGACAAAAATAAAAATGCCAAAAACATATATATGTTTATTAATCTCATTTGTTTTTTAAAAGAGTAACTGGAAAAGAAGAAAATTACTCCCTTGTGAAGGTTACTTATATGAGAAAAGAAATCTACTTTTTTTTTTTAGTAAACAGGAAATAATTATAACTGATGTGAAAAAAGTTACAATCTTTTGATTATCAGATGCACATCATATGCTGAGCATGGTATTTTTTAAACTTTAACAACAACTTGATACTACCAGATTGAAACATAAAGCAGTTTTTGCTCCAGAAAAAGCAGCGAAAAGATACCATTCTTTCTTTCTGGTTGATGCGTAGTAAGCTCAGGTGATAATTTTTCCCATGATAAAATAATAACAACAGTAATAATAAAAGAACCTCAGCTCCAGGATTCTTTACACTTTACACTCTTCTTACACTTCACATTCATCACTGTGTTAAAGACTAATTCATTCTAACATGAACTAGGCTATATCATCTCTCATAAATCTAACATGCAGAAAAAAAGTAAAAAAAAAAAAGAGGAAGTCCATTTTATTTTATTTATTAGCATTTTCATCAACTTGAGGAGTGGCCAGTTTTACAAAAATTATGGAACATCCTCCATTATCAGTAATTCTGCATTTTTTGAGAACTTTAAGACCTATGAGGGAAAAACAAAACAAAAAACAACCTCAAAACTATGTATAACACAAAAGCTGCAGTTGATTAAATTCAAAACTTATCTTACTTCAACCATTCAACCAAAAATGTGTAGAAGAAATAGGTGAGTTGACACTGGACAAGAAGGATGCTGAAGTGCGTATGACACCTACACATATTTTCTGAAATCTAAAAAAAATTAATTCACTGTTCCAACCACTCCTCCTCTCTGGTTCCATGTGCCTTATAAATTAATTAAGAACTGAATCTTAAAGATGAGTTCTTTGCCTCACCTGGATGGTTGAGATTTAAGCAACATACAATTTTTAAATTTGTTGTACATAGGGAATATCTTAAGTGCTTCTGTAGCAGCTGCTCAGTCATTTACCTCAGCATTTCAGAAACAAGTGGGCAGAGGAAAGACTGCTGTCTGAACAAATTTACACCACAAATCAGACATGCTTGAGAGAAAATCTGACGCAAATCTACAATTTGAGTACAGAGGTAAGAACAACCTACTGAGGATATGAGTACTTGCTTTTGGAGAAAAAAACCTGCTTCATTTATGGGTATTAAAGCCAAATCACTCTGTATATTATTACGAGAAAATAGCCTGAATCAGAGGTGGGGAACCTTTTCATATTGGAAGGCCACATTAAGTTAACTGTAATCTAATAAGGCCACATTCAAGAAACTTCAATCAGATATACTTCAAAATGTACATTATTTTGTAAAAATCTAACTACTATGTACTAACTTCAAAAAATGAAAAAAAAATTAACTCTTAAGTTAATAAACCTTTTAATGACTTTGTTGTAACTGCTTTTTGGGTAAACCTTCCAATTGTGGCCCAGAAATAGTTTTATGAATCGACGATAGATGGTGACACGTTATCATACAATGGTAAAGCGTTGCGCTACGTTGTGAAAGCGGCAAAGGAAGCGAATAATATGGATTAAAGATGGCCCTTAAAAAGACCTTTATGAATGTACATTGTGGCATATGTGTGAAATATTTATTATGACGGAAGAATAAGTTTTCCTCATGAATATGAAACTCTACCTAGCAGAATAAAAGCAAGAAAAGTTTTATCCGCCAGGAAAGAACTTCCTGATCGAGAAATGTGAGCATAAAAAAACCACGTACTAAGAGAACAAAGTGACTTAAGTAGCTATAACACATTTAACGTGAAAGGAGGAGAGGGGAAGTACTACCGTGGCAGGCACCATCTATCGGAGCGGGCCACTTTTGGAAGGTTAGCCGCTTTTTGTTGGAATGCATTTGAATATTTGGTTGCAATATGGAGGTTCGCGGTTTCAGTTGATCCTTTCCGTCAGTTGTGTCCTTAAGGGTGTCTTGATTTGGGTTAGGTAGGAGAATGTAGATTTGCAGCAATAAGTGGTTGAAAAGCAAGAAAGTATTTTTCATGCATGTTGCCAAAAGTGTGCAGGGTTCCCACTCAAAAGTAGAAAAAAAATTCCCTGACTTTTCCAGGTTTTCCAGGTGGTTCTGAGAGTTTTTCCAGAGCGGCAAATCAAATAACATTGCGACAAATTGTTGCATTTCCTTACATTCTTGCGTTCCTTACGAAAGCATACATTTGTTAATTCTTTAAATAACTGTTCTTTATACAATTACCTGCTTTTTATGAATAACAATTAAATGCATGAGGTATATTATTTTTGGTATTATAATTCCATGATCTTTTCTGAACCTAAGTGGTATACTGCCCATGTACAATTTGTTAATACATTCCCGTAGAAACAGTTCATATGTAAGAAAAAATCTGTATGTTGAATAGTTTGTTTTCCTTTCTTCTATAGCACAGTGTAGATAAGCTTAATGACCGAATGGACTCCTGCTCAGAGAAATGTCGAAAGAGAATCAACCAACAAAAGGCTTTGATCCATTGTTTAAGTGGTTCTCTTGTGATGTGTTTCTCCAAGCAAGAGTGTACCAGGCCACTGTGCCTAATTGTTCCATGTTACAAAATATGAAGCAAACTATCTGCAGAAATCGAATAAAACCGTAATGTCTGCAGGCAATTTTTTTAAATTCAGTTTTGATAATTTTTAGAGAACTAAGGAATAATGTAATGTATTGAAAGCAAGATTTATCAAATTCTAGACAGGCTGTAATTGCAAATAATTGCTTACCTGAAATTAATACTGATAATGTTATGTTCATCTCACATATGAGGGAGAATTAAAAAGACGCCACATAATGAACGTCCCGATTATACAGTCCATAAAGATAAACAGAAAATATGGAATATAAAGGATAAATAACTTTCATTTTCCCTAATTACTTTATAGTTACAAAAATTAGTGTATTTAACATAAATTTTACATAATATTTAACAAAATCATGTCTTATTTTTTTGTTTCAGGTTTAACGACCACCATAAGCAACTTGTTGGGCTATATCCGTCCATCCCTAATTTAGGACCATTGGCTTCACGAAGGAGAGCCAGTGCCATAAGATAAACACACCACCCATACCTCATCTGGGACTTGAATCCAGGCTCACTTGGACGAATAGTCAGAAGCCAGAGCTTAAACCACTGCACCACCGAGGTGGCAAACCATGTATTTACATGTTTTAAAGAATATTTGAACAAAGACTTAATTTAAATTCTACATATAATGAAATATTTCAATCGATTAGGTGAAATTATATAGCTGATTTATCTGTATTTTAAGTGCACACAAGTATATAAATAACATTTTAAACGACTCACAACATTTAGAGTTCCAGTTAGGTTTAAAAATGCAAGCTGGGAGAATGTGACTGAAGAGAATAAATTGCCGTTAAATGATACAATGCTGAAGCTTTAAATCCTTTAAGTGCTTATTTTACATAAATATTAAAGAACACAGAAACTTTTGCTGAAATTGAAGTCTAATGGGAATGATAAAATGGAGAGTGTCTGACAGAGTCTCTTAACATTTTGTTAGAGCGGTTCTATCAAATCGATCTAACAATTTGTATTTTCTATTGGTATTCATTTAGAATCTTTAAAGACAAAGCAAACTAAAACAGCTATTAAAAAATAAAAAAAAAGAACAGAGAGAGAACGGAAATCATGACAGCATTTCTGTGTCTGAGGAAAAACGTGTGCCAGTACCATCCCAACAATTCTAGCAATCAGGGAAAATACTGCTGACATTTAAAAATCAAAATTGTAATTATTTTAGCTAAAGTTAGTTCTTGCACTTGGCAATGAGAACATCGAATCTATGCTATTTCAGATGTGCCAACCTCTAGCAGAACATATCAGTAATCAATAGGGGAATTTTCAGTAATGTTTTAATAATGTAACACAAACTTTCAGTAATGTAACACACCATTTTTTTTAAAAAGTTAAGGACAATATTGTAGTATTACTGTGTAACTTGTAATACTTGTATGAGGTGCCTATCGGTAATCACCATAGGTCGTTAACGCGTGGAATGGGTATTTCATGAGAAATTAATGCATGAAATATGTAATAACTTTGCATGTTTACACTATCCTCACAAAAAAAAATATGAAATTAAATTATCAATATTGTACTTACCTCATGTCATTGCTGACATAAAAACTCCCTTGTTGCTTGTTTTGCAGTGGTATATTCTTTTTCAGAAAATGTTTTATAACACAGCTCACCTGAGGAAAATGCTTTACTTTTTGTACAAGAAGGGCACTAAATGTTTTGGTGCTCATTGTATGTGAGGTATTTCCTTACTATACTAAATATTCTATACGTAAGAGGAATTGCTGTGAGGGATAGTCAATATTACCAACATTAGTTTAGGCAATGTGGAATACTTGGGAAGGCCAGATGAATCCTTTGTCTTAGATATTTCATCCCATGCCACATATGCTCAAGGATATCCAGCTTCATCAATATCAGTCTGGGAACATAGCATGAAAGAAGCGACCAGCATGATCACAGCTTGCTATAGGTAGGTTATGCTCCACAACGATTGTAGTTAACAGCAATTCAGCGTTTATCACGCTATTTTCATTCTTTTTTGCAAAAAAATTATCCAAAGGCTTTGATCGAGTCTTTAAATTTACACAATCCTGGTGTTTGTTTTGACTGGATATGCCTTCGGCAATCATGTCGTCCTACATGGGCTACTGATTACTCTCATATTAGAAGGCACGCAAGGAAACCTTTATTTCAGCATTTGTAACATTTTCCATTTCCTTGCTCAAGATTTGGGAGAAAGATTTAGATGTTCCTGGAGAAACCTCTTTGCATATTTATTTGTTTCAGAAACTTGATAATTCCAAGGATGAAATTGGTAAAAAACAAGTAAAAAATATGCAATAGGTGCCACATCAGTTGCCGGAGCATGTTTGGGCCCCTGCATTTCATGTTAATAAAAACAGATGCTGAGGTTGTCCATCACTTCTCTCTATTAACATCCTCCCATTCACTTTCAGAACTTTCATGATCTGAAGATTCACTATGAAGATCTTCACCTTCTGAAGAAGATATGGTGTGCGTGGCACGGTGGCTAGTTTTCTGGCTTGATGTTGCTAGGCCAATATCACTCTCAGATGATTCAAAATCATCACCATCACTTGGCAAACTTTCACTCTCACACAAGCCACTTCAAATAACCTTAGAAAACAATTTCACGCAGTGGGAAAAAGCACGTCTTCCTAGTCTGAGGAACAAGCTGTCAATAAAGTCATCCTCTGCTAACACGAGTTTGGAAAAAGAGGGGGATTCGTATTTCACGGAGTTTTGCGATTGTGTCTGTTTGTTTAGGAAAAAGAAATGAATACTGTGAAGAGCTTCTAGTAATAAAACACCGCACTTCGTTCTCCCGCGCGGCGAAAGTCCGCAAGAAATATAAACATCCGTCATCGCGGGACCACGCGTTGCGACGAGTTGATCGTTATTGCACTTCGAACGGGGCTCGAAAAAGTGATTTCCGACAGTACGAAGTCTTATAATACACCAACAATTCCAAGTGAACAGCCCTGCCTCAACTGCAGTAGGAAACGTTTTGGCTAAAGTAACCTTTCTCCTGTCACACGGAGAAATTGCGTGAGAACCGATAGAAAGCGCAAACTCTTTTACGATGACACTTACGGCATATTACACGTAATTTTCGTCGTATTATCCATGAACCGCAAAATTCATATTAAAAAAAAAAATCCTTCGTATAATCCGCAGACTGTGACACTCAGGAAATAAAAATCGCCGTATAATCCGCACATCATAGATGTTGAACCAGAAGCGGAATTTCCGACAGAAAAGTCCGTCACATAAATAAATAAATACATCGCTCTTTCCACGTTCCAGGAAACACATAGCAACCGAAAAATTGTTTTCAGCCGCCGCCGGGGAATTGAATCCACGGATCTCTGCGCCTAGCGCGTTAGCTTTACACCATGGTGGCCAACAATCCACGGTGCTATGTGTATTTTTAAGTCAGCTTCTGACATCATAAATCCGTAAGATGGGCTCAGCTACTGAGACGTCTCCATCATGTGGGTATTAACGGCACTGGCTATATATATTATAGCAGTTAAATCCAAAGGGCGAGATCAAAGTGAAAATCCTCCAAATACGTGGCGTCAGAAAATAAATAAATACATCGCTCTTTCCACGTTCCAGAAACACATAATGAGTCCGAAGAAGTAAGAGAGAAAAAAAACGATTTTATTAAATGAAGAAATTCATTTTTAAAGGTAACTGTTTTATATTTTTATCTCCGGACAGATAAAGGGTGTGGCATCCATAGATCACGCTGATGCAGCTCCAGAGTATTGCATTACACCTTGCGAATGACGAAAGGCTGATACAGAACAAGTCGTAGAAATACCGTATGTACTCGCGTATAAGTCGAAAGTTTTGGAGGAATTCCTACTTTCAGAGTTGAGAGATCGTCTTATACGTGGGCCAATAAAAAACCCGTGAATTCTCCCGCGGAATAAACCGTCGGATTTGTTTACGTTTTAGATCGCGACACAGAGGCTTTCCGTATGTTGCTGCACGATTGTGTTCTGACCTCAAAACTATCGCGCAGTGACACGATCATATCCTCAATTCTGTCCACCACTTCAAGTTTAAATTCGGCAGTGTAACTGAAACGTTTCCTTTTCAGAGACATGATTAGCAATGAAGGAAAACAGCAGCAACGACGTTCGCCAAAACAACGAAAGCAAACTAGACACAAGGTCGCGCACATGAAATCCGTAAGGAGAAACGCATAGGTCCGTGCAGCAAGTGCTGTGCGTACTTCTTTGGCTTTTTGCCAAAAAACAGAGCCGGCACGACAGTCCAGAGCTCTCCTCAACGATATCAAAATGACCCCTGTCATCCCTCCCCACAACTTTCCCGATCTTTCGTTACGACATTCCTCCCTCTCCTCCCCGCTCCGTACAAACTCCTGAACTGAGGAAAATTCTTCCGAGGGAGTTCCTTTTCCAATTATTACACCCTTCCCTGCACAATCACGCAGCAGATTTTTTAAAAATCGGAAGGTTGTAATTTTTTTTTTTTTAATCGGCGTATTAACCGCATCGGTGTATAATCCATAAAACCTATAATTTTAACGTTTTTAACAGATAATCCGCGGATTATACGAAGAAAATTACGGTACCATTCTTCCGATAATATCGCTGTTCGACGATATGATTCATGGACATTCCATTTTTTTTTTTTTTTTGATTGGAGGTTTAACGACCACCGTGAGCAACTCAATGGGCTATAAGCAGTCGCCCGTCCCTAATTTAGGGTCACTGGTTCCAGGGAAGGGAGAGAGCCAGTGCCTTAAGACAAACACAACATCCATGTCTCAACGGGATTCGAACCCGGACCCCTTACAGACGAATGATCAAAGGCCATCGCTTAAACCACTGCGGGACATTCCATTTCAAAACGATATGATCATTGAGACACCGAAATCTGCAGTCTGATTCGGAAAATATGCGGATCAAAATCGAAGGCCGACAAATCGGCAGCGTCGCACTAAAAGGGTTTAACGAAAAAGGATACAAAATTGAGATTCTCCAAAACACACTGAAATCCGTAATTCTTCCAACCTGCCCCTAATTCCGTAATCTGACAGTGAAACCGTAATAATTACGGACAATTCGTAATAGTTGGCACCTCTGCTATTTGCTTCTAAATAACGCAGCATAGGATATTTAAACATTGTGCAGTTAAATTTCATAACCAATAAGCTGGCACACAGAGATCCTAATGCCATAACGGCAAAAAAAAAAAAAAAAAAAAATTAAACCCTGGATAAAGAAAAAATAATGGAAGCAACAAGTGGAGAAAACTAACAGTTAATACGGAATACCATTTTGCCTGAGAGGCTACAATTCATACAAGTACTTCCAAAATCCGGAAGTCTTAAAATTGATTGGCTACGTTTGTGACACAAACATTAGTACTGAACTTTTCTACTTGCAGGTCACAGTTCATTTCCACGCTACGTCAAATTACTTGTACGGGAAACAATTAGAGGAAGTTTTGTGTGCATGTGTGCTCATAAAATCTTCCTAACACTTTTTTTTTCAACATAATTTTTCATCCTGTGGCGAGTGGCATGTTTATACTTAACAATATCTTTACGAAGGGCAATACATTTTTGTGCGATGTTGATCAGGCAAAGTGCGAGAAAGGTCTGGAGCCCACTCAGGTCATTTGCAGTAACTCCCCACAAATAACGTCATCCAAAACGGAGACGAAGCTTTAGCGCCTGCACTGACAAACCTGAAACCAATAGAGCACGCACGGCAAAGATTTAAATCAGTAGTAACTAGGTAGATTTTTTATATTTTTTTCGGCAATGTGAGGGTAAAGATGTGAAATGAAAAATTTATGCAACTCTTGTGAGGTGCAGCAACGCATGAAAAATAATTTACGATTACAAAGAAAATGTCTAATCCGTCTAACTTTTGTTCTCGCAAATTTTTTTCCCTATGTATAAGCTGAAACCTTAGGAAAAATTACGAGAGAATGATAAATTTTATATTTCTTATTCAAAATAACGGAGATATTTGCGTTTTTACGGAAAACGGTTTCACTATGCACAGAAATTCAAAAAATAATATCTTCTAATCTATCAGAAACAAAAAAAGTTGAAACTTTTAGGGGTTTTTTTATAACTTGGAGGCAGCTACCCGTAAGAATCGGAGATGTGTTGGTGGAAAATTATTTCAATATCTGACGATTTTGCGTGGAATGACCCAGATGTGAAAATCTATAGTTCCGGGCGTCGGACTACTCTATTTTTCGCAACCAGCCAGCTCTTGCAGTAATCGGAATATCGCCAAAATAGCTATAAATTAATTTCTTCATGCATTATGAAATAGAAATAAGACAGAATCAAGAAAAATCTCTTTCCGGCCGTAAAACAACGAATCTAGAAAACGGCCGTGAAATCTGGAAATTTGGTAGGTATGCAATAGTACCGGCTTCATTGCATGGTATTTTTCATACAAAATACTCGTAAGTACTATGAAAAAATTAATCTTTCCCCCTCTTTGAAGAATCTTCCTATTTCATATCTTCCCTGTTCAAACATTTGAAGGTACATACTTTTCCAACTATACCAACTCTGCTACAGAATTACGAAAGTGAAGCTTTAGTTCGTAAGTGATACGAACTTTTTTCAAAATAAATTGTGCCCTCAATTTGTAACATTCATCCACACTGCTCTTGAAGGGGGGGGGGCGAATTTATTAGGATAACCAACATCCGGCAAAATAAAATGTTTTTGTGCGGTTTGATAAAAGACAAGTGAAACATGCAAAAAGAAAGGAAAAAAAAAAAAGCGCAACTTCTAAAATTTCCGATGAATTTCGGCGAAATTTAAAATGGAACGTTATTTTCATATATCTTGCCCACTGTAAAAATTTCAGTCGGTTATTTAAAAAAATTGAGGAAATAGCTTTTTCATAATTTTTTCCCAGTCTACACAGAGAACCAGGGCACCTACTTAGGAACAAGTGACTGCCTCTGCGCGAACGCAGCAGATAAGAGCCTGCGAAGTGGGGGTGTAATTAATGGCTTTCTCTCACGCTTTGACGTGTCCGTTTGTTCGGTTGTAGTTTAGAGCAGCTGGAGATGGGGGAAACCGCGAAGATACGCACTCACCAGCACAGCTGCACTTTAATCGGTGGGTGGTTGCCTCGAAGGATAAAACAACTCGGAATTATTTTAAAACTTAGCAATACAGAAATATATATATTCTACAAAAGTCTGAAAGAAAATATTTTTTTGGCAAAATAAAAAATTCCCTGACTTTTCAGTTCCCTGATAAGAAATTCCCTGATTTTTACGGAAAAACACGATTTTCCCTGAGTTTTCCCTGATTTTTTGGAACAATTTTCAAATTCCCTGAGAATTCCCGGGTTTTCCCGGTTTTCCAGGTGGCGTGGGAACCCTGGTGTGGGTCTTCTATTACATTTTTCCATATTTCAATTGTATCCTTCTTAGAGACAAATATGGACTTTAAACTGTCATCTTCTGAGAGTTCAATCAATTCAATCTGTAGTTCTTTAGGAGCCATGGATGCATCAACTAGGTGAGGCTGAAATGCTAATTTGAGTGTGATGTCATGATTCTCAAAGTCAGTGAACCTTTCTTTGTATTCTGAAATTAATAAGTCTATAATAACTGCATATTCTTCAAATATTTGTATGAATCCTCCTGCTTATCAATGACCTTTGCTAACTGGGGAAAATGTTCAGCTGAAATTTCCTTTTGAAGAAGAGTTTTGAAAAATATAGCTTTTTTTTGAAGATTTTTTGCCACTTCTCATAATACACTGAAGAGCAATTGAATTAGAGACAGCTGGTGTTATGCAAATGTGGCACTGTGGGCGGCCCTGTAAACAGAAACGACATGACGTATGCAGTGATCCGACAATATAAGGAGTGATGCGACAGGAATCAGTAAGAGTCGGACACAGTATGGGTAAGACGAAGAATCTAAGCGCATTTGATCGTGGGCAAATTGTCGGGGCCCGACAAATGGGTCACTCCATCTTAGAAGTCGTGCAGGCACTAGGATTTTCACGAGCCACTGTGTCACGGGTGCACCGTAAGTACATCGAATTCAGTAAAACCATCCCTGCAAGGGCCAACTGCCATGGACAACAGCGTGCGGATGAGCGGGATCATCATTAGCTAGCTTGCATTGTAACAGCGGATAGACGGGCCACAGTGCAAGAAATCACTCGGCAATTTAACGCTGGAGCACAAAAACGTGTAAGCAGCCATACCATCCAGAACTATCTCCTCGCTATGGGGTACAGAAGCCATCGTCCCACGAGGGTACCGCTGCTGACCGCACATCACAGGGTGCAAAGATTAGCATGGGTGTGGGAACATCGCCACTGGACCCTAGACATGTGGAAAAATGTTGCCTGGACTGATGAGTCAAGATTTACGTTGGTACATGCGGATGGCAGGATGCGAGTACGGCGCAAACCACATGAAGCAATGGATCCTTCTTGCCAGCAGGGTACTCTTCAAGCTGGTGGGTTTGGCATTCTCATCTGGGGACTGTTTACGTGGACTGAAATGGGACCCCTGGTACGTGTGACATCGTCCCTTACAGGTCAACGTTACCGGGATATCCTGGACGACCATTTGCTCCCGTTTGTGCATCTTCAACATACCACTGGGGACCTCATCCTGCAAAAAGACAATGCACCGTGCCATCGCTCCCGAATTGTATCCGAATGGTTGGATGAACACTCCACCAATGTGACCTCGCTTCCTTGGCCAGCTAGGTCACTTGACCTCAATCCCATCGAGCACAACTCTGATGCCATCGAGAGAGATGTTCTAGGCTCTGACCCCCTCCATCAAATCTTCGTGAACTGTGGAAGCTTGTTCAGGGGTCGTGGATTCGTATGGCTTCCCAACGCTTCCGGTGTCTTGTCGAGTACATGACGAGACGAATCGCCACCGTCATCAGGGCGAAAGGTGGTGCTACACGTTACTAGACAGGTATCTCTAATTCAATTACTCTTCAGTGTATATAGACTTAGTTTTACCTTGCAAAGAAATATTCGAGTCATTTTGCTTTGACATGATATCACACAGGAATGCAGCATTCCTTCTTTCAATAATTCACATTGCCGATTCTGTTCTTCATAAAATTTAACTATCTGTTTTAGCAAAGATAACATTTTTGCTAACACCTGTCCCTGCGATAGCCAATGCACTTTAAAATGATATGACAGATCCACGCTGAATACTTCATCATCCAACTTTAGCATGTTATGAAACTGATGATGTCGGGCTGCATTTGCACAAATATAGTTAACAATACTTATAACTTGATGCAAACTGTCACTTAAAATAGCAGATTTAGCACAGAGATTTTGCTGATGTAAGGTACAATAAAAAGAAATGAGAACATCTGGATCTGATAATAATTTTATCTATGCAGTAAACCCTTCACGCTTTCCTGTTATGGAAGGACTCGCTAAATTAACCAAATTCAGTCCAACTTCACAACATTTATCTTTAAAGTTGTTGAAGATACATAGACTCACTAAATTAACTAAATTCAGTCCAACTTCATGACATTTATCTTAAAAGTTGTGGAAGAAAGCTATTCCTTGTGTTCAGCTACCCGTAAGAGTGTCCAAAGTAAGTAACTCTTTGTAGCAGAGAAAATCTTCTGTTATGGCTCTAAATGAAGTATAAATCCTGTGCCAAGTCAGTAGTATAAGTTGACTAATCCAAAGTGATGGAATAACATATATTTTCCTTTTGGAGTATTAAGGAAGTTGTTCTGTTATGTTGAGAGCTAATTCATGCTGCCAATCAGTTATGGTTCTCCTCGAAAGAGGCAGTTGTTTGTACTTTGAAACCTTATCGGGGTCTAAGTATCCTACAACTTTGACAATGCATTCTTTTATGATTTCAACATTGCTGAAAGGCTTCCCTTTTTTCCTGAGTATATAAGCTACTTCCAGTTGCTTCAGCAGCATTATTTCCGGGCCTTACCACTGCTTGAAATAATTGTCTTCGCTTTTGCATTTCATCTTTTAATTTCTGGAATGCAACTTTTTGTACTTCTCCCTCTAATTTGAAATATTTGTAGTCTTTAAGAGTGGCATAATGCTGATGAGCATTGAATTTCTTCAAAGTTGATATTGTAGTATCACAAAGCAAGTGAATCATCTTATCTTTAGCAGAAACAAGATATTATTGCAGTTCCCAATCCTCATTAAAAACTCTGTTTTCTTCCTTCAGTGTTCTCTTGGTCTTCATCAACATGCTGGACTGTTAAGCAGAGAGAATAAAAAAAAAAAAAAAATACAATCACACAAATGTGAGGATATGGTCAGGCTGTGTAACTAATCTCAAATACACTTCAAACGGAAAGACATATGCACCGTTCTTAAAGGGCGATAGTAGACTGGAGTTTCTCCATAGACTCTCCCTGACCCCCACACCAACAGCCGTGGGCAGTAGTGGCAGCAGACAGGTGGGGAAGTTAATGTACATTCTAGAGTTGCATTGGAATGAAATCACAGATGTCAAAATAGTCCTTATGACTTACTAATGTTTTAATTGTGGCCGTCAGTCGGGGAGCATTATTTTGTTGAATCTTCTTTTACTCTTTGGTATTTTAAGTATGGTTGTTTTAAGATTAAAATAATAAAAGATGAACAAAAACATATTAATAAAAATAAAAGGATTTGTTCTGCAAAATTTGGATTCACTCAAAGGGCTGCACTTGATGTCCTAGAAAGCCAAAGGTTCCCCACCTCTGGCCTGGATTAATATAGGTTTTGGAAAACTGACTCCAAGAAGTTTGTTCTAGACCTAATCCAAGGCAAAGGAGTAAAACCTTCATGCGACTTTTCATTCCCTCCTGAAGAAATAGAAATCTGACCTTTTTTGAAAGATATGAATGGATCACAACAAACGACAAGAAAGAGTTGCCATTAAACAAAACTGCCTCACTTCCCAGAATCAGAAGTTTGTTTTGAGTTCTAGTAAGTTAATTTGTTTTGCCTATCCATTCTGTTTTTATTTTTTTCTCCTGAGTGAACACAAATCTGCCATTTAAAAAAAATTAACGGAATATGCCCTTTGCATTAGCAGATAGCTTCCAAGTGTATTATTTTGTAACTATTGAGTAACTATGTACTAAGAGTGTACTGTTGTGGAAGGTATGAAACAGCAACCTCTGCCATGAAAAGCAATTCCTACCATTCAGAGTGAAATGCAACAAAATTATTGCTCAGAATTATATTTTCATTTGCTCTACAATTTATCAGGCAAAATCACTATTTAAGACAACTCTTTCAGGATGGCAGAGTATTTCAGAAATAGACTTGGCATCACAAGTTAATTAAGAGCCAAGCACTTTCAGCAGCTGACAAAAAAATGTAACTTGAAGGGGAGGGGGATGGTGGAAGGAAAAGACTATTCCCGTCAATCTTTGATTTGTGTCATCCCTAGACAAATAAACTGACAATTGGGGAAAGAAGGCACAGGGGAGTTCTAAAGCAGCTTAAGGGGGAAACATTTTTTCAAAGTATGGACATAAATGAGGAATATCAGTGCAAGAATAGTGCTTAACAGCAAATACAAAGCTGGAGTATGGTGTGGTGCAGACTGATACTATTCTTGCATTCCCTTGAAGGTGCTGTGAGCCAGCAACCCTACCTTCCACAATAGCATACCTGCCAACTTTCATAAAGTGAAATCCGTAAAAAAAATTTCATCGATATATTCAATGAAAAATTTAATCAATATCTTTAATTAAATTACTTATCTAACATACTGATTAAATGTAGCAAACACACCGATTAAAAGTCCATATGTTACACAAATCGAGCATTAACTTTTAATCATTGCTTTATTACAGAACATTATTATTTTTGCACGTTAGTTCCTAAATTAAAAAGCTATCACACATGCACAGTTTTATAAATAAGAATTCCATCCAAATCAGTCAATTTTCATAGAAGTTATCATGAGAAAATTCTAACAAACAAATTTTGTGCATGTGCGCTATATCCCCCACGAGTGCTGATAACTATTTTCAATAGCATTAGTCTACTACACATCCTGAATAGCATACCAAAATTTCGTAATGCTGGGGTATTGATTTGGCTTCAAAAACTCTGCAGGTTTAAATTTAAAATCTGTTTGAATATTTTTTCAACGATAACTATGTTCTGAGATAACATTTCGAACTGGGGTTAATAAAGACCACTGCTCCAACGCCGGGCCCGTGCCGGCCTACTGAGAAATTACAACTTAGGGGATGAGCAATGCATTATCTGAAAAGGGGGAGGGAGTAAACATAGCGAGAGATAGACATGTCCAAAGCTGGGACAGTTCAGTTTATGCAAGGGGCAAGGCTTTAGTGTTTCAAATGACAAAAAACGATAACTTAAAACATGTGGGGAAACTACAGACGAAGTTTTCCCACATAAAAACATGCAGCTGAAAAGAAGTTTATTCTTAACTCACATCCACGCTTTATTTGAAATGGATTAAGTTAAATAAAAAAGTTCTAATGGTGAGGGTGCAAAATCATCAAGAGAAAAACAAATCTGGGTGAAAAGCAAAATCCGTAAAATAAACATCTTGCCCGTAAAACAAGTCGCATTTCCGTAAATTTTAAGGGTAAATTGTAAAACCTGGCAGGTCTGCAATAGCACACTCTTAAGTTGTTGTTTTTTTGTTTGCTTAAGTTGACTTGGAGTATACATATGCACGTATGTACTTAAAATAGTATCATCTGCACTGAAGAAATATCATTACTTTTTTCTCCAGATTTCCAAATAACCAAATTTTATCAACTGAATGTGTATATCATTGGCTATCCGTAAAAAAGTTCTGGATAAAAACTGAAGGGAGAAAACTAATGAAACATACTCCTGAACATCCTAAACCCACCCCATCATAATTTTACCTGCCTCTGAGCTTCAGCAAACACCATGTGAAACATTTTAAAACTTTTTATTTTCCACTGACAGTACAGTCTAAGATCAACAAACCAAAAGGAATCCTGTATTTCCAATGAAATTACAAATTTTCAAATATCAGCAGTAACATATTTAAATTGATGCTTGACAAACTTTTTGGCACTTTTTAATAGCCCACAAGTCTTGAAATAGTTGATTTTTTATCAGCATTACATGAAGAACAAGTTTTGCAGTGGTGGGCTACATAGCTTGCATTATTTCATGTGGACAGATTCTCATTGATTGTTCTTTTGCATACTCAAATTCTAATGCATGGTCACCCATAATAACTTCCTCTTATACGTATGTTTTATGTGTTATACTACACTACGAGATCATCTTTCCTCAAATACTGTCAAGTAGCTGTTGATTTCTCCCATCTAACTTATAAACAGCAGGCTCAGTACAGTGATAAGGGTGGTACGACATACAATGTTCTTTCACTGAATTCCAACATATATTGCATACAACATGCAATGAAAGAAAACACAGAATCAATTTTTCTCAAGGTTCTCATTGTTTGAGAATTATAAATGACACTCAAGTCTTACATCAACATCCTGTATTTCATGTTCTTCACTCAAATTTGGTATTTCAAGAGTTCCATTGACTGTATCTTTTCCATCTTTCACAGAACCTGAAAATGAGGGCAAATAAAAAATATGCCAATTTCATACACACATGTGCAGAAATATGTGTGCATTTTTTATATCATAAACATCTATTTTCATGTGATCAAACAAAACCAATAAAACTATGTGTGGAAAGTTAAATAGGCAAATAATTACTGCTGTTGAATGCATGCAGGGCCGCCAAAAGTGGGTCCTGGCACCGGGAAAACAATACTTCCAGGCCCAATGACTGAAAAAAAATTCGTGTAGACAGATATTGTTCTTTATTTTTTCTGTAATATAGTAATACAAAAATTGAATAATAGTGATACAATATTGGGTAAATACAAAATAATAGTTGTTTAACCAAATATTTCCACTAGTAACTTGCATAATAAGGTCAATTTCAATATACTATCATACCAGATCACAAAGTCAAAAAATCACAGCCTGAGTCTCAGATTCAAACTAAATCACAAAGGTGGTCTGCAAGCCTTATGACTCTTAAATAAATTTACTTTTGAAAAATCACAATGTTTGGTTAGCTCAGCCTTGACTGATAATAAGCCCAAAGATGAAAGTCTGTTTTGGTTGGTTGGTTGGTTGATTTTTATGGCGCAAGGGCCATGTTTGGCCAAAGAGCGCCAGACACAAGACAAACAAACAGTATTAAAAACATGGTATAAAGCTTAAAATCTGGCTGATCAAGTAAAACTGAACAATGAGAATGATGGAAGGGCTAAAAAGACAATGAAACAAACAGTATTAAAAACGTGATACAATGATTAAAATCTAGCTGATTCAAAAGTCTGTTTTGACCCATAGTTGATCATAACACATTTTTAATCCTTGATAGGCAACTAAAATATCATTCTGTTTGAGCCACAGTCACTGACATAGTACAATACAACCTTAAAGCAACAACAATATTGGGAAATAGTGGTTCAATATTCAGATGTTTTGAAAGCTTTTTTCTTTTTTTCCTGTGTACTTGCATCATATATTGATTTCAGATGTATTAGTTCTTTAGAAAACTGCTCACTAAAATCATCTTCATGTTTGCTTTGTAGTTTTCTTGAATTTTCTCGAATCATCATCATCATCATTGTCAACCATTATCAATCCACTGCTGGACGAAGGTCTCCCTAAGTTTCCTCCACAACGGTCTGTCTTGTGCCAGTCTCCTCCATGTCACTCCCGCATATTTACGAATTTCATCCACCCATCTCCCATGTGGTCTTTTTCTGGGTCTTTTCCTGTCCCTTGGAATCCAATCTAAAATTTCGGCTGTCCATCTATGGTCTGTCCTTCTGGCAGTATGTCCAGCCCATTGCCATTTCAGGGATTTAACTCTGATCATGATGTCTTCCACTCTCGTCATTTTTCGGATCCATGAGTTCCTCTTCTTATCTCTCCTGGTTATACCAAGCATGCACCTCTCCATGCTTCTTTGAGTTGTCTGCAGCCTTTGTATGTCTCTTTTAGTTAAGGTCCACGTCTCTGCACCATACGTAAGCACAGGAAGGATGCATTGATCTAACACTTTTCTTTTAAGACATAATGGCATATTGCTCTTGAAAATTATGCTGTTTCTTCCAAAAGCTCTCCAGGCAAGTTTTGTACGCCGATTAATTTCTTCATCAATGTGACCCTCACTTGATATCTGCTGTCCAAGATAAACATACGTATCTGTTATCTCCAGTTTTTCTCCTTCAATCGATAAATCTTCATTTTTTGTAAAAGCATTGAACATCACTTTTGTCTTCTGAAAGTTCATTTTTAATCCCACTTCTTTACTCTTGTCAGCAAGTTCCTGGATCATACTCTGCAGCTCTGATGGGGTAGTTGCAAAAATGACTACGTCATCAGCAAAACGAAGGTGGGTTAGATAATCTCCATTAATCTTTATCCCTTTGTTTTCCCAGTTCAGTGATTGAAAGACATTTTCCAATATGGCATTAAAGAGCTTCGGAGATATGGTGTCACCTTGTCTCACTCCCTTTCCAATTTTTATGTGTGTTGTATTTTCAAACAGCCGAATCTTTGCACTTGCATTTTCATAGATGTTATTAATAATATTAATGTATGCATCTTCAATACCGCAGGATTTCAGAGCCATGGTAACTGCTGATGGTTTCACCGAATCAAAGGCTTTTTCATAATCGATAAAAGCCATGCACAATGGAAGTTCATATTCCCTCGCTCTTTCAATTAGTTCTCTCAGTACGTGGATATGATCTATTGTGCTGTAGCCACTCCTGAATCCAGCTTGTTCTCGCGGTTGAGCCATGTCCAGTGTTACCTTCAACGGTGTGAAAGAACTTTAGTGAAGATTTTATAAACCACTGATAGGAGGCTGATAGGTCTGTAGTTCCTGAGATCCTCAATGTCACCTTTTTTATGTAGCAGGATCATTGTAGCATTGTTCCAATCCTCAGGAATTTTCCCTTCATTAAGGCATCGAGTGAAAATTTGGGCGAGTATTGTTTCAATTTCTCCACTTGCTTCTTGTATGATGTCTATAGTAATTCCATCTTCTCCTGGAGCTTTCCCCCGCTTCATGTTCTTGATTGCATGAGCAACTTCTGCTGGGAGGACTGGAAGAACTCTGGTACCTTTCATGATGTCTGGAGTACATGTATCATCCCTTTCATATAATTTGGAGTAGAAATCTTTCACTCTTGTCAAAATTTCGCCTCTATTTCTTGTTATAGAACCATCTTCTTTTCTCAGAGCCATAATCTGTTTTCTTCCCTTACTGAGATGTCCCTTTGCTATCTTTAGGCTTTGGTTGTTTTCAATTGCTTTCCTCACTAGCTCACAGTTGAATTTCCTTACGTCTTCAGTGATACTTTTTCGTACTGTCTTGCATAGCTCTATATATTCCACTTTGGAAGTCACATCTTCTTTAGTTGTCCTCATCTCTCTTCTTTTTTGCATCAACATTTTGGTTTTTCCTGATAATTTGTTCACATGCAACTTGTTCTTAGACCCAGCTAATTTTGTTGCTGTTTCCATAAGAGCTTTGGTTACTTTTCTGTTAACTTCAGAAATATGCACTTCTTCCGATGTTAGGCCTTCTAAAGCAGAGAATCTGTTCTTCAGTTCCAACTTGAAAGTATTATGGTGTTTTTTAAGGTTGGTTATGTCAATACATTTTGTTTGTCTTATGAGCTTGCCACGTTCCAGTTTAGTGTTGAGGTGCATCTTACATCTCACCAATCTATGGTCACTACCTGTGTTGAACTTGTTTAGCACACTGCAGTCTTCGATGACGAATTTTTTGTTACACATAATAAAATCAATTTCACTTGTCGTCCCAATTGGATGTCTCCATGTCCATTTCCTGTGTGGCTTTTTCTTGAAAAAGGAGTTCAAGATGAAAAATCCTTCTGCCTCTGCAAACTCAACGAGAGTATTTCCACGCTGGTTTCTGTTGCCGTGACCGAATTTACCTACTGAAGTTTCATTCTGTTGCCGGTGCCCTATTTTTGCATTGAAATCTCCCATAATTATCTTCAAGTGCTGCTTACCTTTATTATTTAGATGACGAATTTCCTCATAAAATTCTTCAATTTCTTCTTCAGGATGACTTGTGGTGGGCGCATAAGTTTGAATAATCTGAGCCTGGTATCTTCTCGATAGTTGGATAACGAGTCGTGCAGCTCTGTCAGAGGAACTTTCAACTTCTACCATTTTATCCTTCAGTTTCTTGTTTATTATAAATCCAACACCACTAGTTCTGCCAGTATCTGTCCCACGATAATAGAAGAGATGTCCACTTTTCAGTTCAATGAGATCTTCTCCTTTTCTCCTTACCTCACTTAGCCCGACGATGTCCCACTTGATCCTTTGTAGTTCCTCTTCCAATTCAAGAAGCCTTGAATCAGAAGATAGGGAGCGTCCGTTGTAGGTAGCCAAGGTCAGCATCAAATGGCAGCCTAGTCCGGTCCTCCGGGGATTCTTAGCACATTCTGCCTTCATGTCGCACTGGCCACTGCCTTGGCCAGGTACATTCCAGCTGCCGGAGACTGAGGGCCAAGATTTAAGTTGTAGAGTCATTTTGGAGGTGTTTGGCCATAACTCACCACGCTGGCCAAGCGGGTTGGCGAGTGTGGGATAGCATTTCCTCTGATCCCGATGGTATAGTTATACCGCTATTGGCGGTCGTCAGAGCCCCTTTAGTGGGAACAGGATGCACCACGAGAAGGCGGGGTTGACATTTGTCAAGTAGAGGCTGTGATGTTACGCATCACCTGACAGCACACTAAATACAATGTTTATTTCTTTCACTGTATCAAACTGAGTTATGTTACAAATAACACTGTCTGAAAGAACATTAAACACATTAAACTTGAATACTACAGTTGGTGTTATTGCCAATTATTCAGCACAGCTTTTTTTTTCTTTTTTGATTGGGGGTTTAATGACCACTGTAAAGCAACTCAATGGGCTATAAGCAGACACCTGTCCATAATTTAGGGCCACTGGTTCCAGGGAAGGGAAATAGCCAGTGCCATAAGACAAACACAACACCCACGCCTCACTGGGATTTGAACCTGGACTCATCTCGGACAAGTAGTCATACGCCAGCGCTTAGACCACTGTGCCACCAGCGCAGCAGATTTATTTTCTTCTTCCTTTGTCGTCGATCTGAAAATTCAGCCTGCATACTTTTGTATTACAGCTCTGGATCATTACAGTGTGTGGAACTAAACCAGATATCTATTCCGATTTAGAAACATAATCCATTACTACAGGAAAAGGTAATCTATTCCATGTGGTAGAACAACAATATAGAAAACAGACCGGTACAACAAATCCATTTAAATTCTGGAAACTTTTCAATTCCACTACTAAAGTTGAGTCAAAACAATTCTTGCAAATATTTATAATTTATAAATGATAGATTACTTTAAAATGTTAATAAATGATTTAACAATGCACATAAAGTCAAACCACCTGTTTTTTTTAATTTTGCATCTTATGGTTCAAGTGATTAAGTTCTCACTTATTACTAAAACTGCTAGTTTTCTCTTAACACCAACTGAACTCTAGATGTGTGTGTTTTTGTCAAAGGTTTAAAAAATTTCTTTTTTTATTCTTTTTGTTTACTTGTTAATTTTTATGCTGCCTGCATGGGAAGAACTCTATCAATTTCTGATCACATTACTATGTCAAATTTCATCACACATGGAGCATTTAGTTCAAAGTCAGTTTTGTTCATTTTGAAATAAGAAAAAAACAAGTACCAATGAAGTTTAAGCAGCAAAGCTTGTGTCATGGTCTGATGACAGGCATGCAGCAAGGTACCTTCTTATCACATTTTCATTTACACATTCCAAAGTATAAAACCTATGTTTTTTATATAGAAGCCCTTCTGAGCATTAATCAAATCAATGATAGGCATACAACGAATATACTGAGTGCACACACAAATACAACAACAAAGAGGAAAACATGTCACATAAAGACAGAACTTAATAGTTTTATAGTGAAAAATAAATAAAATTCTACTAACCTTTCCATTTCAAGATTATATTCCATTCATAGAAAAATATAAGTTTTGCTTTTCTGTTATTAACTGCTGCATCGCCTTCACATTTACTCATTTCTGTAAATTCACAACTTCCTGAAATAAATCAGTAGGCAGAAAGAAAATTTTATAAAATGCATTAGGGAAAATGTAACAACATTAAAATATTTGAAAACAAAACTGAAAAAACAGAAAAACTGAAATTTTCTTTTCCTTTCCACGATTAAAAAAATTAGGTTATGTGCTTACATCTTTAAATCAACATACAAGAATGGATGTCATTTAGATTATATCTATTTTTGTGGCACCACCTATTGGCATCTGGCGTCATACTAGTGATCTGAAAATTGCTCTTACGATATTCATGGCTCCTGATATTTTTCAGCCTTTTTGTTAGTTATATCTGTGGCTGTGACCGACCCTCCAACAATGTCAGGTGACAGTTATTTTCCAGTTATGGATAATAACTGGAATCTAAGATTAGTAATACGATTGCTTTTCTTACGAAGAAACTGTTCTGCAATTTGCAAAATTAGCGATGTGTGATACCACAGAGGAGAAGCACTTTGGCAGCACTACTGTTGTTGACGTCATGGTGAAATGTCACTCATTCCATCAACCAATGGTGTACATGAAGGAAGAGCCTGCAATGTCACACCTTCATGAAATTAACCTCCTTCACTGGTTTGGAAGGTCATTCTTGTGTCACCATCTACTGGCATTCTGTGGCATACAAACAAATCTTATGACCAGAGTATAATATAAGGCTTTACCCCAAAAATTGCATAATGATTGTTGGAATAACAGATTACTTAAAGGCACCAAAATAAAGTATTGTTGTTTTTTTATCAGTGAAAACAACATGTAAAGTGCCAAGACCCTATAAAAACTAACAATCTACCATTATGAATGATGAGAGAGTCATTTAGTATTCCCACTACAGAGCACTAGGATTGCCCACAGTCGTAACAATTTATACCATCATTTTAAGTGTTTATTAAAGACCTTGCAACTCTCAGAGATTCCTATGTAAAAGGCCCTTTAATAGCTATCAACCAGGACATTTCCCAGACCCTTCCCATGGGAGTCTTAACACAACTTCAGCTTAATTTTTAGCATCCCCAGCCTCAGATTTTCTCAGATCTTCATGTGCAGGTGTTATAACAGCCCCACAAGAGAAAGGATGTTCTGTATAACTCTACATCAGTGTCATAAAGCGTAACTTTTCCTTTGTTCAACATTATGAATTTCTGTATTTTCCCATTTCATGGCTTCAGGCAGTGATACCTAACTGCAATTTTTGTCATGTTTCAGCTTCAGTGGATATGCAGTTTCCTCAGCAGGAAGCTTTGTAATCACCAAGAAAAACTAAGTTAATGCTGTGTTTGTTGGTAGAAGATGCCTTGAATTTCAACCAGTGCAGATATAACCACATATATAAACATGATAGCACTACTATTGGCTCTGACACTTGATTACACCATAAACATTCATCTCACAAACCTAAGCTCTAATTTGTCATAACACTGCAACCAAGAAAGTTGAATACTGTTATATTTGCATTCATTGCAATTTTGTTGTAAAAATTTTACAGAGTAGACATACTATTTTTTTTTTTTTTTTATTTAAGAAGATATGTGGATTCTGAATTTTTCTCCACTAGTTTTTTCTGGAAGTGTTTATTTGAAATATTTGTTGATAGTAGAGAAAATAAATTACACAAGGGCAATTTCACTCACATTAGAAAGAAGCAAAAGGCCATGAGGATGAGGAAACATAACTTTTACCTCACTGGTGTCTTCAAAAGTGTTCAAGACATGAGCAACTCATCAATGTTCTTGGAAAACCCGAGGTGCAAAGCAAGCGCTTCCTCACATTTATCATAAGGAGGTACATAGTATGTTCTACTGACTGTGGAATTTGAATAAACATTTACTTAAATTTGTTTTTACCCAATTAGGATAAAATAATGAAATTCATAAGTCATAGGGTTCTAGCTATTTAAAATTTTGGCTACACCAAGTGTTTCTTGGCATCATAATAAATCAATGAGAAATTCAAAATCACAGGCTGGTGTTATAGGAGTGAATGGAAAGCAAATCCCCAGAAGAAATAATTCTTCACATCTACATGTAAAGCACATACACAACATTGTCAGCATATAAATAAAATACATTTTTACTGTATTTATCATACATGTGATTGACAAAGAAAAAAAAACCTGAACTTTTTTTACCAGGTGAAAATTTAGAAAGCACAGTGAGAAGGTTTGAATATAATGCAGCATAAGCAAGATTGAATTGTTCACAGTAATTTATTTGTGTAAATATTAAACTGGAGCACATCACTACATTCACAATGTACTTAATTCAAAACAAAATAAAATGGCTTTAAAAGGCATTGCTTCAAACACAGGTTTTTTTTTTCTTGTTTTACTGTTGTGCTTGCTAGGACATTGGCTCCTCTTGCAAGCAGGCCTTGCTTTCTTCTTAGCAAGTTCCACAGCCATATTTATCTTTTGTTAACTATGCAGCTGCCTAATTTTTCTTTTGCTGATCTCTTTCTTTTTCATGTTTTCAGAGGACAATAATTTCATCCATCACGCTAAAAAATCTTTAAGCCTGAGGACCATGAATGGCCAAATTAAGTTTTCATTATTTTAGATAAATGGTGTAACTTGGGAGGGGATGAATTCAACACCTTGCATCAATTTTTACAAATTTTCCAACTTCCTCACTTCCATTTTTAGAAATTCTTTCCTTCCTTATAAAGCTGAATGCAAACATTTATGGGGGAAAATAACATTTAACAACACAGGTTCAAGGGAAAATTGGGGGCAGGAGAATATGATTATGGGAGAAATCTTCGCTTCATCCAAATTTCCGCTTTCAGAAATCTCCCCCCCCCTCCAATTCTCAAGCTGAAATACAAACATTAAGCAACAAAATTATATTTAACAACAATACTGAACAGAGGCAACATCATGAGAAAAAAAAAATTACAATTACAGAAAAAAATATTCACTCCATTCAACTTCAGTTTTCAAAAAATTTGAAAGACAAAATAACATTCCCACATGAAACCTCACCTCCTCCAATTAATCTTTCAAAAAATTCTCTTCAGTTTTGCATTGATCTCCAGAATGACCCAAATAATGACAAAAAAAAAAAAAAAAGAAAGAAAGAAAGAAAGAAAGAAAGAAAGAAGTGGAATTTCATAAATCTGCAGAAGAATCTAATGTATGATTTACACAACCTTCCTTCAGAACACTTGAAAATTACATCACCCTAAAAAAGAAACCGAATCTGCATCTTTCAATTCATGCTTTTGGAGTTGGGGGTGATAACAAATTGTGAACAACTCTATGGACTATAAGTAGTTGCCCATCCTTATTTAGGGCCGCTGGTTACAAGGAAAGAGCCAGTGGTATAAGACAAACACAACATCCATGACTCCCCAGGATTCAAACCTACATCCATCTCAGATGAATGGTCAGAAGTGAGTGCTTAGACCACTGCGCTACTGGAGCAGACCTAATTTATGTTCAAGCATGCTACTGTTACACTGCCTAGACAATTAAAGTTCAAAGCAGCTGAAGCTAAGCTGATGTAGCTCAGGAATCTGAACCAGGGGTGATGTAATTTTCATGTTTTCTGAAGGCGGTTTATATGAATACAATAAAAACATATGGTATTTATATGCCCACAATGCTACATACATGTTGGTGCATTCTTCTTTGCTAGTCATATAACTGACAGTGTCATAATTTGATATACCTTTGGTAGTTATTTGCTGGTTACTTAACATCAAACTTGACTGAAAGTTTCTTAAATTGAAAGGATGACAAGAATTTGTTTTTTTATAAATAAGATTCACTTCTGTTGTTCAAAGAGATGTGGATTTAATCTATTTTAAACACTACATTCATCAAGAAAATGACTTGAACAATAAGCTGATGTCTTCCTGGGTAAATTCAAAAATTTTCTGAAATGAAGGTCAGCAATTCTTACTTCCTGATCACAAAATATGAAATGAAACTAAATACTGAGGACAAAGATAATTGGCTTTTGGAAGGGAAGAAAGCAGACTTGATGCTTAAAGGGAAAACATAAACTAAAAGTGGTCCCTAAAAATGTGGGAGAAAGGCACTTTTAATTTCTGAGAGCAACTAAAGCAGATTTTTTCACCATAAAGTAATAACAAATCTTATTCATATATAAGAAATTCAGCATTAAAAGATTATCTTACTGGCAGAAACTGAATTTCAGATTCTAAAGGCATGAATATCACATAAACAGGAAACCTTTAAAATGCCCCCCCCCCCGCACACACATGTTCAACAAAATGACTTTTTTCAAGTCTTTGAATTTTTCTTTACTGAAAAAAAATTTTAAGTCTTAAAAATGGTAGAAACTAACATAAAATGAAAAAAAAAAAGGTATGTAAAAAAAATTATCAATTGGCCTCAGAACCAACAGATTGGCAGCATCCTACCAAATACCACAAAGCATGCAGAACTTTCCAAGAGAGACCCGGTATTCAGTCAAGTATCTTCAAACAGCAGTAAGGTGTGGACCTCTAAAGAAACTTCTTCTTTGAATATATTTACACATTTTACAAAAACCTTTTCAGTTGAAAACTGGCAAATCTCAATTTAGTGGCAATATATATTTCTTGTTTTGAATCAATATGTACGATAATAACCTACCAAAATGCAGAATAATGGAAAGCTTTTATATGTTTGCCAGCTGCCACCCCCTAACCACAGCAGGTGTCCTTACTCACTATCCCACACCATGATAAATGCTTTAACAGTCACCACTGGGACTAGCTTTCAGTAACTTTGTGAAGATAACCTACCCAGACAAATTGTCAAGTTTAAATTGATTCTACCTTTATTTTGTTATATTATAATGTTCTTGTCTGTACACAAAATCAAATAAAGTTATCAGCAAGCCTCATCTTTTGGTTCTGGGTTCCCAAGGAATATGTTTCATCTTGCTACAGCGACAAAGATGATAAAAAATTATTTGAGATTCCATCTGCAGAGCATTTTTAAGACTAGATAAGTAAGATACCCCCTCTTATTCTTAAAATGATTTTACTAACTTTGATAGGCTGTACTAATATCTTTTTAACAAAAGCTTTTGAAGACTGAAAAACAATCTTTTAACTGAACATTGACAGGGGAAAAATGTGTCTGATGTTTTCATGGCTTCAGAATATTTAATGTGAAATAAACATGTTTTCCCTTCAGCAATTAGGGTAAAAAATGTGATGGAAATAAGAATTAGAAAATCATGTTTTCAAGCACTTATAAGAACACAACTCTGTTTTATGGTATGTTCTTATGATTGCAGTGTGTATATAAAATAAAAACAATGCAAACAAAATTTTGCTTAAATTACCATTACTGTAAGCCTTTTCAACTATTTAAATCTGCTAATTTGAAACAGAGAACACTTAAATAAGAATAGAAATCCTAAAACTTAGTTGATAATTCCCCCAGAATTTTATAAATATTTAGATTTTTATATTATGATGAAGTGCTAATATGGGAACTTCTAAAGTTGGAGCTCTCTCTCTCTCTCTAATAATGAAAGCACTCATTCTAAACATTTCTATCCATGAAAACTTAACTCTTCTCTCTGCAGTATACTCTTATGATTGTAGTGCCTACAAAACAGATAAGACAAAATCTGTAGTAATCTCTCCCACACCCTTTAACAGTTATACATTCTCAAAAGACTTGCTAATTTATGTCACGTACCAAGTAAATGAAGAAATTCAACAAAAATAAGAACTATATATTTAAACCTTTCCGCCCAACATTACGAAATCGCCGAATAGCTTGTGTGTCACAAGCCACGTCTATAATGTCTCTATAGCTCATATGTCAGGGCTGGCGAGACATTTCTTTTCGCGGAATAGCTCATGTCAGGTGTTGCCCACCATGGCTCTATAGCTCGTATGTTGGGACTGGCAAGCCAAAGCTGAACATTCACAGCTAAGTTGTGCTTCTGCTGCAGAAAAAATGCAACAGAAGCACAACTTAGCTGTGAATGTGTATGGGTGAAATGTTATTCAAGTGGAAAGGGTTAACTGTTAATGGTTCAAATTCCAATTTTATCAGAAAGAAATGCTTTGCTGTACACACAGGCAAAAGAAACATTGCCATTTTTCAATGGACCAACAAAGGCTTTTATTAAAACTAGCTATTATACAGGGTGATTGTAAACTCCTTCAACAAAACAAGAGCGGCGATAGTGGACATCAAGACGAACAATATTTGCAATGAAACCTAGAGCCGCATTCCACACCTAGTGCCAGAAAAGAGTAAAGTTACACATCCACGTTGAGCCTTCAACAGTGAAAACAAAGAGACATACCTAATTTATGAGTTGCACAATTTCAATCGTATCAGAGAAAGACTCAAAGGAGCTGCTCAAACTGGTGTCCAAGGGCGTCGTTGCACAGCCCACACTGGCAAATTAAGGACGGACGCACCCTCTCGTAGACTCCCGGTGTGGTGTTGATCTCGTCCACAGCAACAGCCATTCGCGTGACGAGATCTTCCAGGAGTCCACAGATGTCTCGTACACCAATGTTTTCATGTGCCCACAGAAGCAGAAGTCCAGTGGATTAAGGTCCGGGGAGCGTGAAGGCCAAGCCACAGGTCCACGGCGTCCAATCCACCGCCCCGGATATGTCGCATTTAGGAAGTATCGGACCTCGGTGGCAAAGTGTGCTGGGTTACCATCATGCATAAATCACATGTCCCTCCGTGTGGTGAGCGGAACATACTGCAACAGACCGGGAAGCACGTGTGGTGAGCGGAACATACTGCAACAGACCGGGAAGCACTTACTCCAGGAACACACGGTACACTGCGCCAGTCAGACATATACGTCAATTCTCATGTGATGTTTGCACGGTAATATCGCTGAACGGGTTCAGCTGCATTTTTAAATGGTTGCTCCTCATCGTCTATGCACGTGTTCAGCACACCTGATTTGCATATTGCTTCTCATGCACTGGTTGGAACTCTGTGTGCCTGCTGGACGTTTTTTTAACGTGCTCTTTTCTGGCACTAGGAGTGGAATGCGGCCCTAGGTTCCATTGCAAATATTGTTCATCTTGATGTGTACTATCACCCCTCTCGTTTTGTTGAAGAAGTTTACAATCACCCTGTCTAACATATGCAGAAAATCTTGTTTTGCTTACTTAAAAAACTAAAAGTCCTACATACATACAGCCATAGATACATATCACTATGCTGTTCTTTGATATTCAGAGGTTAGTTCCTCACAGAAAGAACTCACTGTTGCTGTATCAGGCATCCCGAATTACAGAGATCTTGGCACACAGCTCTTCATTGACCTCCATCACACAGCACACACAAAACCTTTTGTATTTCATACTCATCATCTTTTTCTCATGCAGAGATCTCTGAATCTGGTCCTCCCCTGATTTCCTTGGCCTTCCTCCACCTTTCTTTTCTGCTACTTGGGCTGAAAAAATTATCTTAGTCAGCAACTCATCACTCATTCTTTCAACATGGCCAAACCACCTAAGAATATTAGTCTCCACCTTACTAACAACATTTTGCCTCACATTACACATCTGCAACACATCTTCATTCTTCGCATGATCACATCATTCCTCACATGATCAGAAATAACTAAATGTCAGCAGCAGAAAATCTTGCAAGGGGAGCTAAGATGGGTAAATTTTGCTGCAAAGTATTTTTTTTTTTCGAACGAACTATTACTTTAGCACCATGTGCAAACACTAAATTCATATACAGGTGTAAGAAAAAATCTAAATGAAAGTTAAAAAAATTAAAACACACAACTACACACACAGGTAAAAAAGGGAGTAGATGCAAAACTGTGGATTCTAAATATAAATTTATGCAGAGGAGAAATGAAAAGTCCATACCTAAATCAGTTTCTACTTTAGTTCCTACAAGAAGTTCTTCAAGCCTGTCTTTTGACCATTTTGAGGCATTTTTTTCAGTCCTGGATAAAGAAAAAATTACATCTATAAACACCGCATTGAATCTGAGTTTTATCAAATATAATGCATTTCTAGAAAAAGAAAAAGATTCTACTAGTTAGAAGAATTGCATGTGTGACTGCCAAAATAATTTAAGGTTCATACAAAATATCAGTGCCTATTTGTTTTAAATCATGCAATTTGTAAAATACACTGTTTTTCAACATACCTTACAAATAACATGATTCAAAAATACTGTGAAATACAACACAAGTATGTCAAGAATCAAATTATCACCATGTTTCATTGCCATAAAATAAATGTATTGTAGTTTCTGAGTAAGTACTTCAATTGTGAATTTCCTTGACATACGGGGTATTGCTAATAAAACAAGAATATCGCACTTAGTTTCATCTAAATATTCACTTATACACCCCACTTGATATGAAATAAATTAGGAACTGATATACAATTAACATTATCAAAATCCTAACATATGGAGGGGTGGGGGGCGGGGAGAGATAGACAGGAAAACCCAGATTTGGAATCAGTATGAGGAACCTGACAACAACATTCAAATTCTTCAGAAGTAAACAAAACTTTTGTTAATCCTTGTATACACTGAGAACAGGCTTTGACCAACATCAAGAGGCCAGAAATGTATGTAAAAATCAAAAAGAACTCAGAGGGAAGGAAGATTAAACAAAATTTTTTCAAGTGGAACTAAAACCCAGACTTTTCAACTAAATGCCATGCAGCATTTTTTTTTTTTTCTTTTTCCAGCCTACCTTAATCCTTTAAGTGGCTGATGTACTTGAACAAATTGTGCCCAAAATTTTCTGTGCTCCCCAAACAGAAATGTTCATATAGTGGCTGGGTTTTATAAAAGCTACAGTAAAACAATTTCTTTCCACTCCCATGTCCCATCTCACCAGTACTGACCATAAACCTATCACAGCTAATTAGCACTCTCTTCTAATCCCCTTTAGTTAGTTAGTTAGTTAGTTAATTGATTTTAGTGGCGCAAGGGCCAGGTTTGGCCAAAGAGTGCCAGACACAGAACTATCAGCTAAAGATTCCTAAAAGCGTGGAGAATGATTAAGAGCAGACGGGCTTAGTAAAAGTTAGAAAAGAGGATGATGAAAGATGTGAAGACTAGTTAGTTAATTAGGTTTATATATAACTTTATTAGTTTACTTAAGAGCAAAACTGAAGACTAAGGAAAAAAATTTTAGAATTTAAAACGAAGGGTGCAAAATACTATTATATTTATTATATAACTTTTTTTTTTTTTTTTTAAATAAGTTTTAAAAAGTTAATCTGTTTTAAAAAGGAAAATACTGCGAAAGTGTCGCAGTGGTCGCCCAAAAGTTTTTGAAGCGTAGCTGCGTCCTCGTCCAGCAGATGAGACTGAAAATAGTGAAACCGATTATTACAAAACCGAACACAACTACATAAAACATGAGAGATGGTGAGTAAACAGTCGCACGCCTCACACATTGGGGCAGCGTCGCCACACAGCAAATAGCTATGCGTGAAGCGACAATGCCCAATGCGGAGACGCGCAAGAACAACTTCTTCCCTACGGTTCCGGCGACACGATGATTTCCAGACTCCAAGGATGGGTTTAACACGGTGCAGTTTATTCTCCACCTGTTGGTCCCACAGACCCCGCCACGTTCGTCTGATATGATCGTGAACAAGAAAGCGAAAATCACGGTGGAACAGTGGCAACGGTGTGACAACCAAAGAGGAGGCAGATCTAGCAGCAGCATCAGCAGACTCGTTCCCTGGGATCCCAACATGCCCAGGAATCCAGCAGAACCGAATCTGGACATCAGCCTCGAACAAAGAACGAAGAAGTCTCCGTACGGTAAAAAGAAGGGGGTGGCCAGTGAAATCCAAAGATGACAATGATTGCACAACACTCAACGAATCAGTGTACACAATAGCACGCTGATGAGAGCTCAACTGCACGTGAACAAGTGCAAGATACACAGCATGCATCTCCGCCGAAAACACCGTGGCCTCAGGAGGAATGCGGGCAACAGAAACTTCGTCAACGCAGACGGCGGCGGATCCAACAACACCAGCCGCCTTAGATCCATCGGTGAAAACAGGAATAAAGTCTGCATTGACGTAACGGTGTTCAGCGAAGAGCTGCTGGTACACTGACGCAGGGGTTGAGGACTTGTCAAAAGATGTAAAGCTGGTATCAACCATGACACCAAGAGGATGCCATGGGGGATCCTCAAAGCCCCTGGTCTCTCCAACGAGTGACAAGTCGAGCCCTGCATCACGAGCTACGGCCGCCATACGAAGACCGAAGGTTCGAATGCACGAGGGACGGATCTCGAACAAACGAGCATGCTGGGGATGAAAAACTGCATCGTATAAAGGATGGTCTGTGAGTGATTTAAGTTTCAGGTAAAACTGAAGAGACAGCTGCAGACGGCGTAAATGAAGCGACGGTTCGTTCGCGTCGGCATAAAGGCTGGGAATGGGTGACGTACGAAAGGCTCCCGTACAAAGACGCAGCGCTTGATGGTGGATGGTATCCAACGGCCGGAGAACGGTAGGACGCGCAGAGCCATACACCATACAGCCATAATCCAGCTTAGACCGAATGAGAGAATGGTAAATACGGAACAAAGAAGTCCTGTCTGCACCCCAGGAGACTGAGGCAAGGATCTTAAGGATTGACAAGGCTCTCAGACAGGAAGTCCTTAGCCGTCGAACGTGCGAGCGAAAGGTGAGAGCACGGTCAACGGTCAAACCAAGGAACTTGGTTTCCGGCAAAACTGGAATGGCTGCACGGTCCAAATAGAGCTCTGGATCAGGATGGAGGCCACGCCTCCGGCAGAAATGGACACAGGCTGTCTTGTCGGGAGAAAGAACAAACCCATTATTGTTAGCCGCTTTAACAATCTGGGTAATTGCAGACTGCAGCTGCCTTTCAACGAAATGCATGCTGGATGACGAACAGAAGATGTGAAGGTCGTCAACATAAATGGTAGCCGAAACCGTAGGAGGAAGATTTTTGAGTAAACAATTAATGCGGAGGATGAACAGAGTCACCGAAAGAATGCTGCCTTGAGGAACGCCTTGTTCTTGATGGAAAAAGGCGGACAGCGTTGTACCCAGGCGCACCTGGAACACACGGTTACGAAGAAAGTTGGCAATGAAGGTTGGCAGGTTTCCCCGCAACCCACTCTCGTGGAGGTCACGGAGGATACCGTGACGCCACGCTCTATCGTAAGCTTTTTCGATGTCAAAAAATACAGACACCAGGTGCTGCCTACGTACGAACGCCTCACGAACAGACGTCTCAAGGAGCAGGAGATGGTCAGGAGCTGAACGATGACGACGGAAGCCGCTTTGTGATGGAGACAGTATTCGATGTTCTTCAAGAAAATAAATTAGCCGGGAATTAACCATTCGTTCAAGGATTTTGCACAGACAGCTAGTGAGGGCAATTGGCCGATAACTAGAGGGAGACTTGGGGTCTTTGCCAGGCTTGGGAAAAGGTAAAACAAAAGCTCTTCGCCAAGAGTCCGGGAAACTGTGCTCCAACCAAATGCGGTTGAAAAGCACTAACAGATTCTCGAGAGACGACTGCGAGAGATGACGAATCATGTCATAGTGGATGTCGTCGGGACCGACAGATGTTGCGCCGGACCGATGCAGAGCCACCCGTAATTCAACCATGCTGAAGGGGGAGTTATACTGAGTGTTATAAAAAGGCGCAAAGGAGAATTTCTGGCGTTCCGCGGTTGTTTTAATCCTCTGAAAGGGCGGGAGATACGCCTGAGAACTAGAAATTGAGGCAAACGCTTCGCCCAAGCAATCCACAATCTCCCCAACTTCAGCATACGTGCAGCCGTTATTCTCAAGAATTGAAATTTGGCGGGAACTATAGTTTCCCCGGATCTTACGAATTTTTTCCCAAACAGTTTTTGAACTGGCACGTGAATTGATAGATGAAACGTACTTCATCCAAGACTCCCTCTTGCTTCGTCGACGCACCAACCGAGCGTAAGATTTTGCTCTTTTAAATTTAACAAGATTAGCATCGGTCGGATAACGCCGAAAAGTACACCAGGCCTTATGTTGAACTCTCCTAGTCGCTGCGCAATCAGGGTTCCACCAAGGCTTCGGACGTCTTGGGAGCGTCGTTGATGTTTTTGGGATAGAGAGATCTGCTGCCTGAATGATACACGTTGTGACATCAGTAACAGCTGCGTCAATTGACCCCCGGGTCACCATGGCAAAAGATATCATTGCGGACGGTGTGAAGACCTCCCACTTGGCACGATCCATCCTCCAACGAGGAGGGCGGGAGGCAGAAGATGGTACGCTCACATTATACCTAAGTACAATTGGGAAGTGGTCGCTTCCATGGAGGTCGTCACACACCGTCCACGACCAGGCGGCCATAACCGATGGTTGACCCAAAGATAAATCGATTGCACTGAAACTTCGTGTAGGCTCGTGGAAGTAAGTGTCAGCACCGGTGTTAAACAGGCACAAAGAGGTCGAGGAAAGAAGAGATTCGATCCTACGGCCTCGTGTGTCTGTTCTGACACTACCCCACAATGGATTATGAGCATTGAAGTCACCCAGAACAAGAGCAGGTGACGGCAGCTGCCCAACTAAGCTCTCAAGAACGGACACGCTCACGTCCTCATCCGGCGGCAGATAGATGCTGCAAACGGTTAGAGGCACAGGCATGGAGATACGCACCGCAACGGCTTGTAAAGATGTTGAGACCGCAACGGGAGAAACTGGAACATTGTGGGGGACAAGGATGGCAACTCCCCCGCAAGCAATATCTCCTGAAACATTATCTTTCCGAAATGCACTGTAGCCTCGAACTGAAAGGAGGTCTGATGGTTTAAGTTTTGTCTCCTGGAGGCAAAGGCACACCGGAGAGTATGACGAAAGCAGATGTTTCACGTCGTCATGTCTTGTTCGAAAGCCTCGACAGTTCCACTGAACGATTTGATCCATGGTTTGAATTGTGGTGAATGAGAAAAAGAAAAAACGAAAAACAAAACCCGAGAAAAACTGGGACAACTAAAAGTTGTCCGATTCCATCATTTCGTCTGCAATGTCCATTTGCGCTTGGGACTGTTTTGTCCGACGCCCTGTAGTCTCTGGTGGTAAAATGGGGCGGTATTTTGGTTCCTGTGTCGCAGATGATCTTGCCCGATCCTGGTTCTTATGATGGGAGTTTGGAGATTTCTTCTCCTTTTCTTTTTCCTTTCTCTTTCCTCCTGGGGTTGTTGAAGTTCCGGTGGTGCTGGTGTTAGTTGCAGCAGGTTCAGGCACAGTGGTTGTTGGAGCTTTCGCGTCCCTAGCTCGGGATTGTAGTGCTGCCAGACCAGCAGCTATGATGTCGTCTAGCTTGTAGGGACAATTCACTGGGATTTGGCTATCAGTCTGGGTACCGACTGTAGTCCTTGCAACAACCGTTGATGCATAGGATCGCCGATTTGATTGGTTTGGGGCGACCTTTCTTCTGGCCTCTGGGTAGGAGATTCCCTCAACGGTCTTAATGCGTTGGATCTCTTTTTCCTCTTTCCACTTTGGACAGTCTCTCGATGATGCTGCATGAGATCCCTTGCAGTTGAAGCACAGCTCGGCTTCGGCATGGCAATCTTGCAAAGTATGGTCTGTTGCAGTACAACGCCCACACCGGGCAGTGCTCCTGCAAGACTGCTGGGAGTGACCATATGCTTGGCATTTGAAGCATCGTAGAGGACTTGGTAAGAAGGGGCGCACTTCAAGGTGTAGATACCCTGCCTTGATTGATGTTGGCAGGGATGGGGTGTTAAAGGTCAGTATGACGTTTCGAGATGGGACAGATTGGCCATTTCGCCGAAATAGGATGCGCCGGACTCCACTCACTTGCTGGTCTTTCAGTTCCTCCAGAAGTTCTTGGTCACTGCACTCCAGAAGGTCTTGAGAAGAGATAACACCTCGTGAGGAATTGAGGTAGCCGTGAGGGGTAACTTTTACTGGACAATCTAAAAAAGAGGTGGTGTTTAAAAGCACTGTAGCATATCTGGGACTCGACATCTCGACAAGAAGATCTCCAGATTGGAGCTTCTTAACGCTCTTAGGAGAGCTGGCAATTGATTGCAATGCTTTATTTATCCAGAAGGGGCTTCTGGTGTTTAATGGGTTTGAAGCGTCCAAGGAGTGGATGCAAAAGAACCGAACATTGGCAGAATCAGGCCCCTTTAATTTCTGTACTAATTTGGTGAGAAAGGGCTGCTCCCTCTGACACATACACCATGGAACTGAGTAGAAACAAGTGACTAGCATCTCTTTCGCTTCTTAGGTCTATCGTCATTGTTATAGCCCTTTCAGCAGGTAATCAGTCAGAAAGGTTTTGCATCAATCATCCCCTTAAATGACCACTTTGAATAACAAAGCTAAGGGGAAAGAATGCTTTCTGAGGTCCTGGTTCACTCTTTCCAGATGTGTTGAGTCCACTTCTTGGATAGCAAACATATTCACTCAAGCGCATATTTCAGCTCATTTTGTTAACCCCGAGTTAATTTGTTCCAGCCAGTTAAAGAGTTAAAAAATGTGTACATGCTAAAATAAATCACTTTTGCCACTGTCTGTCCCTTTCCTTCCTTTTTTTTTCTGTACTACACATAAACACTACATTGAAAAAATTTTCACGGATACTCACTTAGATCATCACTTAACATGTGGCGGACCTAATACCCATCAGAAAACAGAGTTCCAAACAAATTTAGTGAAATCTCTAATAAAAGAAATACTTTTAACTTATGCTCAAAAATACAATAAAGAATTAATGGTAATGGAATGAGAAAACACCTGTAGTACAACAACAGCAAAAGAAATTCAACATTTGAACAAGTTCTCTCTATCTTTTGCTCAGCAGACTATAAAGCATTAGCCTGTATAAATTCATTTAAAATAAAGGCAACTGAATAACAATCAAAGAATACTTAAATGGCACAATTTTCAGTGCTGGGGAAACTACTTTTCAAAAGCAGTTAAATATGTTTACAATTTAAAAAAAGTAGTTTGTTACAAAGTTGTAGTTACCTGATACATTCAATGTATGCAGTACTGGGATGGATATGAACCTCCAAGTAAAGACCAACTTAAGACAGTTTGGGGCCCTGGGCAAGTGACTTTCAGCCCCTCCCTCCCTCTCCCCATCACGTGTTATGTGCCTGCATATATGATTGAAGAATGGTTGCATAGTTGTTATTTTCAGATTAGGACACTAATTTGCCAATAATATGGTGTTCTATTTATTTGTGGAAATCATTGTCATTTTCATGTGTTTCAACATACAGTTCTGAAATTCCCATTTTTAATTTTTTCAGTGGATGAACCTTGCAAATCAGTTTGATGCAAAGCAAGTAATATATAACTATTTGGGGGAGGGTCAAAGGTTGGGACCCTCGGCACATGCCCCAAAGGTCCCCCATGAATTAGGCCCTGCCTGCAGGTTACTATATCTTCACAATTTTAGCTTACTCATGTCATTTTCTTTCTTAATATTTGCTGTCATAAGACAGAAATTTAGTTTGTAGCTTGCCTAGAAATATGTGTATCTCATATATAATTCTGTAGTGTTGCACAAAATTACGGGCCATAGGTACGTCGTACAAACTTGGAAAATGGCTCAATTTAGATATCTTGATCCCAAGAATTGGGAGAAAATAAAAAATTTCTCCAAAATTTAATCAGCTGATTGCTGTACATGTCACAGTGTGACTTCATCATCGCAATTGGGGTAGATGGGTAGTCGTACCGCCTTGGGAGATGGCGCCAGCCAGAGCCAGCAAGCAAGGAGCTAATTGGCTATTATCAAGGACAAATCGGCTGTTTGTGCTTCCACTGCTATTCAACTGTAAACTGTGTTACAGTGAGGACAGAAACATGTTTCTGTTATGGGTAGCATTCGAGGGAGACCAACCACCCAAATGAGGGCATATTTTTTTGTAATGTACATGAGCGAAGGAATTTTGAAAGCACACATAATGATCGCATTAATAATACATGCTGCAACCTATCTTTTCAAAAAGCTTTATTGGATGAAACTGCCATACATGAGCACAGCTTGGGTGCAATGGATTTTGAGTGTGAGCACTGCCACACTTTGCATTTCACTAATGAGGAAACTAATGGTCATTTTAATTCCTGTTGTCATAATGGCCTTATTTCCCTTCCAAAACTACAGATAAGTACGGGACTGAATAACTTATTTCTGAACAGTCCTAATTTTGTCCAACGCATCTGGAAATACAATAGTGCAGTGTCATTTGCTTCCCTCTCAGCCACAAAAAAAGGAGATTCCAAGCAATGGTTTGTATTGCTTTAAAATTCAGGGACAGATTCACCGGTATATCTCAGATTTATTACCACTTACTGATGAAAATTGTACTTTATAGATTCCTTGGCAGGCATGCAAGTCTGCAGCTGAGGAGACTGAACATGAAGTAACAGGACACAATCAGGACCTGCATTTTCTTGATAATATATTTACAAATTCTCTATATTCCCTCAACATAATACATAAAAAGCATGTAAAAATGGCATAATTTTATTAGCACTTTACTTTCTTGAAAACTGTGAAAAATACTTACTAGATTGGAGCTTTTGATCCAAGCCATTAGTAGTAAATAATTTTATTTAAACTATAATTATCAAAATGGTGTCTTTTTATTACTCTTTAGAATTCCCTCAGAGAACTCCTATTTCATAGAATAGCACAACACCAAATTTAACAAAAATCCATTTTGTGTAATAAAATTTCTGTGAACTCATAAAAATTCTCATTCATTTATCCAAGTTCCCCCAAATCATGGTTTCTCTTGCCATGTGTTCTAATTGCTTAAATATAGGAGAAGGGGCTCAGCTGGGGGTGGGCTTAGCATCTTGCTTGAAAGGAAACCATGGTGTGTCAACAGCAGGTGATTCCTAGCTTCCCAGTGAAAGAGGAAGGGGTAAAAATTGGGTGAATGACACTTATTTTCTTTTCGGATAACCGTGCTGAATTTTGATATATACAGTTTATCCAAAAATTGTTTACAATATAAGGTAATAACAAAGGAGAATATTATGAAGTTCAAGGATCAATAAAAACTTTGATTTATGCAAAACTATGTGAGCTTGCTATATGGGGGGGTTGACTGTATTTACTATTTAAAAAGATTATATAACATGGTGAAACCATACACAGAAACACATTTGTAAAAATATTAAGGTAAATGTTTTTTCTGCCTACAAGCTGAGTAATAAAGCATTGGCATGTGCTGATGCTTTGGTATACCACTTGCAGGGAGAGAAATAAATAAAATGATCTTTCCCTTTTCCATTCTGTTAAGAAATATGTATCTAATACATATTGCACTTAGAAGTGCAACACCCTTCTAAAAACACATTAAGCCAGTGGAGCATTTTCGTTTATAGACTTACACTCATTGTTTATGTGATCATTAGGAGATTGGTTTTCCACTTTGTTTATGTGATCATGGGAAGATTGGTTTTCCACTTCTAACAGCACCAAGTGTCAATGGCTGGAAGGAAATACTCATCTTTAATTCAGAATGGCTAACTCCCAAAACAAAAAAAACAAAAAAAATCAGAAGTAAACATTTGGGACTGTATGAGCCATTTTTGTTGTTGTTAACTACTTGCATAACACATTATATCTTTTTCGTCACTTTTCTGAACTTGTTACAAGTTATAGAGATCTTTTCTACACATTCTACTAAATGCTACAATGATTACTTTTGCACATGTAGTTCATGCCCTTGAGTCAAAATAATAGTTTCCCTAGAGCAGCGGTTTCCAAGCTGTGCATTGCAGAGCCCTTGGTACTCCGTGAAGCATCTCCAAGTGCTCTGCGAAGAGATTAGAAAGAAAAATAAATAAAATAAATGTGATAAGATCTCAAAATTGTGAATTTGTTCAGCCATGAACTGGGTATAGGTAAGTATTGGGTAGAAATTATTTAGCTCCTGAAGCGTGCTGTGAAGCAATGTAGATAACAAAAATTATAGACCAAAGCGCATGTCATGAGTCACCTTTGCCTGCCTGCACCTTCTCGGAACCATGTAAAACATTGAGAACATCACAAAACATCAGGGTATGCTTTATTGTTCTTTTTCGATGCTAAGTGACATTTTTGGTTTTGCAACTATAAAAACAGTTTTAAATACCATATCTATGTGGGTAACATTGTGGATTTACAGTACCTGTTTTGAATTCCTTCTTAAATTTGGTACCTTACTTTATGTTTTTTGTTGTTGTTTTTCGTTTAGACCAAAATTTAAGCTATTTAGATTTGAGAAATAATTCGTGTTTTTGCTATACGATAAAATATCAACAAAAAACTTGAAAATGCATTTAGGTAGAAACAGCCAAAAATGCACAATACGTGCCTTTGGCATAAGGGTGATGTGATAGTGCTCTGTGACGAATTTCTGTTCCCCAAACTGCTTCTTGACTGAAAAAGTCTGGGAACCACTGTTCTAGAAATATACTCCCTACCCAACCCTCCAAACACCCACCCACCCATTTCCTACTTTGGCCAGTGAGTGAGGGTTTTTTTTTTTTTTTTATGAAATGTAATCTGATAATAGATGACTATTGGTTTCTGTTGTTGTTGTTGTAGGTTTAACGACCACCGTGAGCAACTCAATGGGCTATAAGCAGTCGCCTGTCCCTAATTTAGGGTCACTGGTTCCAGGGAAGGGAGAGAGCCAGTGCCGTAAGACAAACACAACATCCATGCCTCACCGGGATTCGAACCCGGACCCCGTTCGGATGAATGATCAGAGGCCATCGCTTAGACCACTGCGCCACCGGGGCGGCCTATTGGTTTCTAAATTATCTCAATATCAAATAAGACTTTTTGTAGTAAACATTTATGTTAAAATTCCCAAGTGGAGGTTATGTTCACACACATCAGTTTACAAAAAGAAAAGCGCTCAGATTGAAGTATTACAAAAACAATTTCGGTAATGCCATCTGTCTAACACTACTAAAGACAAGAAAGGTGGAAATTTTTTATTTTTATTACTCTTTCTTGGTCACAACTGAGCACACAATTTCACATGCACATTCAATTTAATTCAGAACTGAGTTTTGCACATGGGTTTAGAACCAAACAATAAGGAATTTTAATTTTTCTTTCAGAGTTTAATGACCAAATTAAAGGGGTATAAGCAGTCATGTGTTCCTAATTTAGGGCCACTAGTTCCAGGAAACGGACAGAGCCAGTGACATCAGACAGACACAAAACCCATACTTCATCTAGGAATTGAAGCTGGGCTCACTTGGATGAATAGTCAGAAGCCAGCTCCTCGGACTCCTTAACCACCAGAGTGGCAATATATATATTTTTTTCATAGACTAATATATATATTTATAACTAGCGTCTCTACCTAAATGAATGTTGCCTTTTTTATTGCTTTCACTGCCTTTTCCTATCAACTAATATTTAAATACACACTCTTTTATGGACACAATATTTAGATAGCATACAGGATGTGTGAAAATGTTTTTATAAAGAATAATCAATAAGAATAATGATATTATTCTTATATATTATCAATGATATTATTCCTGATCATCGTTAGGAGTTCATGTGTCTAACTACTTCTACAGGTCTGGGGACCATGCCTGATGGATTTTCCATCCAGCATGGTCGTTGATGTTGCCACCTTGTGTCTTGCAAATTTCCAGGGATTCCTCTAATTTCCAGATAATTGTGTGGGAATGATGTTTGATTACTTGCAAGGAGTCCCAGTCCATTTTGTTGTATGTGTCTGTCTAATCCTGTTTTATTTGAAATGTTCCTTATTGCTGCTTTGTGTTAATTCTGGTGGTTAACCTTTGTCCTGTTTCTCCTATGTATGGTAAACCACATTAACAGTCTATTTTATAAATGACTCCTTCCTGGAGTAAAGTATTTTCTTCTCTTTGTTTTAGGGATGGTAAGTATTTTTTTAATTTTGTTATTTAAACCTGGAGCTAACCTAATTTTATATTTTAGTGCTGATTTTCTTTTGTTTTTCAAACAGTCCCTTGTGGTAAGTGACTTTTCATGTGAAGTGGGAAGGAAAAAAGCTTACCACAGAATTATACAGAAAGCCTACAAATACTGGAAAATTTTAAAATTATAAATCAGATCACCCTAATTATATAAAGAAAAATGTAGCTTTACAATTTAAAGAAAAAGTTGAAAAACTGATTTCGTTTTCAGAAGCTAAGGTTAGGAGAAACATAAAAATAAGTTAAAATCAATCTTACTAGAAATAGATTACCCTTCAAAAGAAATTCGTAAACTACTGGAAAAAAATCCTACTAGGAACCGGACTGGCACTACTGACAAAAATAAAGAGAAAATTGAATATTTATTCACAAGAAAAGTTAGTTACCACAAGGGACTGTTTGAAAAACTAAAGAAAATCAGCACTAAATATAAAATTAGGTTAGCTCCAGGTTTTTTTTTTTTTTGTTTTTTTTTTTATTTGAGGTTTAACGACCACCGTGAGCAACTCAATGGGCTATAAGCAGTCGCCCGTCCCTAATTTAGGGCCACTGGTTCCAGGGAAGGGAGAGAGCCAGTGCCGTAAGACAAACACAACATCCATGCCTCACTGGGATTCGAACCCGGACCCCTATCGGATGAATGATCAGAGGCCATCGCTTAGACCACTACGCCACCGGGGCAGCACAGCTCCAGGTTTAAATAACAAAATTAAAAAATACTTACCATCCCTTAAACAAAGAGAAGAAAATACTTTATTCCAGGAAGGAGTAATTTATAAAATAGACTGTTCATATGGTTTACCAAACATAGGAGCAGAGCCGTAGCGAGGGGGGGGGCGCGGCGCAGGGGCGGTCGCCCTGGGCCCCGAGCTGGAGGGGCGCCATCGAGACGTAGATTTTTTTTATATAAATGTAAAAAATGTGAAATTAATTTATACGCGAAATTAAAAAAATGTATAAAATTTAAACTTCTTTATGCTTTAAGAATAAAATGACGACCAGATGAAACCTAAATTAAAGGAGAACTCCAATCGTCCGAATGCCAAATATTCGGATCGATTTGGCTTGAATATGACAGTACATTTTAGTTGCTATGTTTATGAAACATTTGAGATGAGCGCGCAGCGGCTAGTGTAGGCCAGGACTTTAGAGGGGAAGGGCTAGTACGCCCCTTTGAAGTGCTGAACACCGACCCGTGTCTGAAAGGTTGGGTAAAAAATGGGTAGTGTACTTGTTTCTACGTCATCACGCTGGCCTTCTGGCTCAGCTCAGTTCCCTCCAGGACAGAACTTCCCTCTGTTATGACGGTGTTTTACGCCAGCACTTTTTCTTGGCGTATCATATTTGTTTCATGTTGTATTTTATTTAAGTTGTACACTGAAAACCCAAACTGATGCTCTTAGGAAGAAGAAACAGATTTTAAAATGGACACCAGAAGACATATCAAGATGCATTGTAATTCCAGCACTTTACCTCAAATCATATGATTTTTGATTTTGAGATCAGAAAAGTATATTTGCTATATTAAGCAAAATACTTTTTAAAGAAAGAACATGCATAACAGAAAATGTTCATTTAAAATTACCCAATTTATACTATAACATCAATGTTTTCCGATTTTTAGGCCCCCCAAAACCATGAACTTTTGTTTTCCAAAAAGATAATTTTTGATATTTGAGTGCGCCTTGCAGTAGATGACACACTGTAATCGGGTAAATACGGTAGTAACTTTGACTGAAAGTGCCTTTCATGTGGTGCTCTGACAGAAAGCTCCCAGGCTTTTGGCCAGTGCAGGTACATCATCGACCACGGCTGCACGTCTCAGGGGGTGAAATGTAGGCGACAGGTGCTGTGACCTTCACGGCCTCCTCTGTCCATGATCCATCGCTCCTTACGTGCATTGAGAACGAATGACGGATGGCAACGATTCGTCGACAGGGAAGCCTACAGTGCGCATGCGCGGAACAAACATTACTCAGTTAAGGTTGTGACAGTTTAAATGCAATATTTGCCGTGATACTGTGACGACATTTGTTTGCTTAACGTTGTCTGTATAGCTTGATTGATTGAGTAGCGCGCTGAATTAGTGCACTGTGCCACGTGACGTGCGTGCGTGTGTCGAAATGGGACCTACAAAGTTGTCTGGAGCACAAGGCAGAAAACGCAAAAAGCAACAAGAAGCGGATAACACAGTCCAAGCCAAGCAGTGGCAAAAACTGGGATGGGTAAAGAAGGTGGATCCCTCAACCGCTGCGCTCCCACTACATCAAGTGATTGAAAGTAAGCCATCTACATCAACACTTTTAGAAAATGAAAATGTTACTGAAGTAACTGAGAATATAACTGGTAGTGCTAGTGTGCATTCAGATGATTCTACACCTTATTTTAACCCGTCCTTTCCAACATTGAGTCCTTATGAAGGTGTACAGGAACAGGATTTGGAAGATGAACAAACCAAACTTCAACTTAATTTTAATGATCCCACAACATGGCCTGATTTGAATGACCATACATGAGAAGCTTGTTAGTTGAACACGGTCCAGAACAAAATAAAAATGGTAATTTTCTTTTATCAATTAATACAGAAAAAAGGCATTTTACGGGAAATTGGCTCCACAAAAAACTTTTGAATGGAGAAAATGTACAGCGGGATTGGTCAATTTACAGTGAAGCAACAAAAGTTATTGTTTCCCTTGCATGCTATTTGGAAAGCATTTGAAATCACGTTTCGCAAATCCAAAAGTGGGATTTTCTGAGTGGAAAAAATTACACCCTCGAATTCCAGAGCATGAAAATTCTGTAGAGCACCGTGAGTGCTATGTTTCCTGGAAAAGATTTGAAAAAAGGATTAAAGAGGGCTGTGCACTTATTGATACTGAACTACAGCAAATGATTACAAAAGAAAAAGAGAAATGGCGGCACATTCTCAGAATCATTGTCGATTGCATTTTGTTTTGTTCAGTCAACAACTTGGCCTTTCGAGGTTCAAGTACAAAGATAGGTGAAGACAAATGTGGATTTTTTTTTACATTTGCTAGTTTGTTTCTCATTATGATAAACAGCTAAAAGAGTATATTACCATAGCCAAAGAAAAACCAGGAATTCCAAATTACCTTTCCCCAACAATTCAAAACGAGTTCTTCAATTTAATAGGCGACACTGTACGCCAAGAAATACTAAAAGACATAAGACAGGCAAAATATTTCTCAATTTCATTTGATTGTACACCAGATGTAGCCCATCAGCAACAAATGTGCCACATTATTAGGTACGTGAAAGTTTCAGAGGATGTTTGCTCTATTGAAGAAAGTTTCATCGATTTCATAAAAACTACTGAAATGACTGGGGCTGGTTTAACCGAAGAAATTCTACAAAAAATAGAAGCCGATTGGCTTGACATTCATAATTGCCGAGGGCAAGCATACGATAATGGTTCAAACATGGCGGGGAAGTATTCAGGAGTCCAGGCCCGTATACAAGCAATTTGCAGCCATGCACGTTTTATGCCATGTGCTGCTCATTCATTGAACTTGGTTGGTGTTCACGCTGCTGGAGTCTCTTCGGATATTATCACATTTTTTGGCACAGTGCAAGAACTGTCAAAATATTTGCACACAATGTCAAAATGTGGGAAATATTATCCAACAAACTTTCTACCACTCTCAAGCGTCACTGTGATACAAGATGGGCATCCAAATACTCTGCTGTTCATGCACTTTATTCACAGCTTGATAAAGTCCTCGAAGCCTTAGGGGAAATTTCTGACAACCCTTAATTCCATGATGACTGTTTATCAGTGGTTAAAAATCTTCTGAAACAAATTAATTATAAGTTTGTTTGTTACTCTGTCATGTGGGACAAAATACTAAATCAGATCTCCCGCGTGAATGAACAACTACAGCGCAAAGATGTGACAGTGGACTGTGCAGTTAGTCACTTGACAGGATTGAAAGCTGCTTTGCAAGACATCCGGGATACAGGGATTGATGCTATACTGGGCGATCGGACATCTGTGCCGCAACATCTCTTGACGGCTTCTTCGAGGAGAAAAGGGCAAGGAAGAGGAAACGACTGACATTGGAAGAAAGTGAGGACACTGTTTTGACAGGAAAACAAAGGTTCAGTATGGACTTTTATGCTGTTTTGGACAAAGTCTTAGAACAAATGGAATGGCGTTATAAATGTTTGATTGAAGTGTTAGATGACTTTAATTTCTTAACGGGCAAGTCTTTGCAATCTATGACCGTAGAAGAGTTAAAGGCTAGTGCAATGCGCTTAGCAAATAAATATGATAAGGATCTGGATGCTACTGAAATAGAGGGGGAAATAGCTAGTTTTAAGTTTCAGGCCACTTCTTTATTTTAAAAAAATCAGGATTTTTCAAAAGCAACCTCTCTTGACCTATTAAGTTTAATCCACCAAATGTCTCTTGCTACATTTTATCCAAACTTAGTAATTGCTTTCAGATTATTCTTAACATTACCAATTACTAATGCATCTAGTGAACGAGGTTTTAGTAAGCTGAAAATAATAAAAAAATTACTTAAGGTCATCAAATGGGACAAGAGAGGTTAATATGCACCTGGCAATTCTGTCAATAGAAAAATATATTGCTAAAACTATTAATGATGATCAAATAATAAATGATTTTGCTGCTGTTAAAGCTCGAAAGGTACATTTGTAAATACAAACTCATTCTGTTAAGGCTTAAGCATAATTTTAAACAAATGCTACTTGTACTTATTTTTTCAGTTGTTCATAAGCACTTGAGGTAGCAATTAATTATAAATAAAAAGTATTCTTCATTCAAACTATGTTCAATGTTTTTTCTTTCTTCAACAATCCCTATTGAAGCTCACATAGTCACCACAGGCTATTGAACAGGATTACCAATATAAGTTATTTTTTTTAATATTATATTATGAGCAATATTTTATACAAAAAAATTTACATTTCATTACTATTTCATACAATTAGCAAATTATATACGGGACAATAATTGCAAATAACAATAAAAATTGCAATATTTTTTTTACAGGTATTGTACTATATCTGCAAACAGGTATATAATAAAATCTGACACCATCACCTGTTCCAGTTGGACTGGGGCAGGGGGACGCCAATTTTACTGCTTGCCCCGGGCGCCAATACCTCTAGCTACGGCCCTGATAGGAGAAACAGGATGAAGGTTAACCACCAGAATTAATGAACACAAAGCAGCAATAAGGAACATTTCAAATAAAACAGGATTAGACAGACACATACAACTGGCCACAAAATGGACTGGGACTCCTTGCAAGTAATCAAACATCAATTCCACACAATTATCCGGAAATTAGAGGAATCCCTGGAAATTTACAAGACACAAGGTGGCAACATCAACAACCATGCTGGATGGAAAATTCATCAGACTTGGTTGCCAGACCTGTGGAAGTAGTTAGACACATGAACTTCTGGTGATGATCTAGTTTATAGATCGAAAATTTGAGAGGTAAAGTACCTTAATTAATTTATCCTCTATGATTCCTGTTAAATATTTATAATACTGAAGTAATTAGAGGAAGCTATGAAGTCATTAATTATTAGAATTAAGTTTCCTTTTTGGTCCAATGTTTTTACTGTTCCTAATTTAGCAGCAGAGCTACTTCTTTTGCCTCATAATGGCAGGAGTACGCAGCAGTAGGCAAATAAGGCAGAGTGATGAACATGCAGTCATGAACTATTTGAAAATCTACAGCTGCAGAAGTTTACCTAAACAGCTGTTTCAACAAGGGAATCTAAGTCTTGCCTCTTGCTGAAATCTTGATGCCTGTTATGAGCATGCAAACGTGGTTCACAGTTGCATCGCTTTTTGCTGGCTCCTGTCTGAGGGGCAAGCTGCAATTTCTGCCTCACTGACAGAGATTGATAATTGAAGAAATGCTTTCCTTATGTTCTTGGAAAGCCTCAATTTAAAAGACTGCATCAAAATGGACAATTAAAGAAAAGTGATTACCATTAAAATGATGTGCCTAAAGATACTAAATGAACAAAATGAATAATCTCAAGTCTTTAAATTCTGAGGAGGTAATGCCTCCCTAGCCTTTGCTAAAAAGACACCACCAAAAAGCAATTAGTGAATACTCTGATGCACCTTGCAAATATTTTGGTTTTTGAACACTCTCAGACAAAAGCACTAAGGTGAAACCAGAGGTTATGCTATGCTATGGTCACTATTTTCGTGAAGTGTGCCGAATTATTCCAAAATACGGGAGAAAAATTAGTGTCCATTGCTAAATGGTGCCTGCCATTTAAATATCAATCCATCAGCAGATTCTGCTCTGGCTTTTCTATTTTACTGAAAACTACAATTTCCAAAATTCTGATAGCAATTTGCACTCCTCCACTGTTCTTTTCTTAATCCTTAAGGTATACTCCTACAGCACACCTGTTAGCTTAATCACCCCCCCCCCCACACACACACACACACATTACACTCCGTAAAGCATAGGGCGGGATAAGACTACAGAGGCTAGAGAGATTAGACCCCTTCTCCCCTTTCAAAGTCTAAGTTCAAACCAGTCAGCTGTGATGTCTACAGCACCCCCCCTCCTCCAAGACCATAAACAACCCCCTTATCATTTGTAACCAGAGTGGCCTTTCAAACTCTAACAAATCATATCGATACAGAACATGGATTAGGAAAGAAAAATGTAAGCTAGAGGTTGCTCGCCACCCCTGGAGATGTCTATCATACACATGTTACCGTTGCTATGGATAAATTCATTGTTAAGAAATGCAAAGATTACAAAGACAGTGCTGATAAATCAACTGAAAAAAAACTGAGTCAAAAAAAAAAAGAGAGAGAGAGAAGTAAACTGCTACTGAATCTCACCATATTGTGCGAAAATGGCAAAACGGTGCTTCCTTTACAAGTAGGGGCAAGTTAAGTGGACAGATAAAATGCCATATTTAAACTGCAAATTATGTATTGAAGCAAGAAAAAATAATGTCCTGACAAGTGATAAAGATTTGGATTTTAAGCTTCTTTAGTCATGATTTCAGAAATAAGTCCTTATCTGTTACTTATCTGTATATCAACTTATACTGCCAAATACACTTTTCTTTTAAATATGTTAGTACCTTTCAAAATAATTAGTTTTCTACTGATGTCCAAAGTGTTGTTGATGTGAATGATTAAACTGATATTACGATTTATGGAGCAACTTGCTACTTCTTTAACCATTTTAGAATTTTTGCTACAACATTTTTTGAGTTAGCTTAAACTATGGGTAAAAAACCAATGTTTGATTAAAAGTTATAATGGTAAATGTGTAGATTAGTGTCCTAAATTATTTTGTTGGAAATGTTGAAGGATTTCGAAAAAATGAGACGTACAGATTTTAAAGTATGCAAATTTACAACAAATGGTGAAAGAATGTCATCTTTATAGTGCATTTTAAAGATGTTTAGCATAATATTTACATATAAGTACAACGCTGTGAACAGAAACCGCGGCAGGCCTAACACAATGCTGCAGCAACAACAGATGTTCTCGTTCTGGTGGCCATTTTGCTGACGGAGTACAAGAGAAAGGGGGATTTCTGTCTTAATTTTTCACATAAGTCTGACAATTTCTAGGTTTTGTCGCATACGATTCTTTGATGCACAATGTATGAAGTCACTTCTTTGTTGCCGGGTTGTTGTTTTTTTGAGAGGGGGGGGTAAACCAATTTGAATGAATTGCGAACCACACCATCAATAGGAGGAGCAAACGGTAACTTTCTGATTCCATGTAACTTCCGTTGCAGAGAAAGTGACATGTACTTTAACACTTTTCCAGGAGAAAGAAAGGCATCTGCATACTTTCTATTTTGTATCAGGGAATTATATGCATAAGATCGAAGCAATTGTCACCATGTGTTTTGAAAAACTGCAACAGAAATGAACAACTATTTTCTGTCAAGTAGCACTACAAATCAGAATGCTTTGCTGGTAAGAACGTTCCCCGTTCCTCTTGTATTCTTCCGCCAGCAAAATGGCCGCCAGAACGACCTTCGCTTCAGTGAAGCGAAGTTTGACATGGTCGCAGTGGCGTTTTAGACCTGCCGCAGCTTCTGTTCACAGCATTGTACTTACATGTAAATATTACAGTAAAAATCTTTAAAATGCACTATAAAGATGAGATTTTTTCACCATTTGTCATGGCATTACATAAGTTTTAAAATCTGTACGCTTCACTTTTAAGAAATCCTTCAACATTTCCGACAAAATAATTTAGGACACTAAACTACACATTTACCATTATAATGCTGTACCCATTATAACTTTTAACTAAACTTTGTTTTTACTTTAATGATTTCAATGTAACTTGGCTGTTTGGTCCACTAACAAATATAAAATGTCTGTTCAGTACTGCTTCCTTAACTGTTCGTATCTGTATCCTCACATTGAGGGATTGGATAGGTATTGTTTCACCATCTATGGTACTAACAGCCATAGCCTAATTAGGGTTAGTTCTTCATTTATGATGCTCATGAGATAGAAGAAGAAATTGGTAATCTTTCTCTCTTGATCTCTTAAAAAAATATTAAAAATCAAAATCACAGCAAGGTGTGCATTTCAGTGATTAATCACAGCTACGTGTAATAGGTGAATATACCCAAAACAATCTATAAGCACCATTCCAAACCCAGAAAAAAAAATTACTTTTAGTACATAAGATACAGTATGTTCCACAACAATGTAGATACTGGTTATACATAATGCATTTAATAATCTGCTATAAAAAAAACTGCTTTCTTTGAACTTCACATTCCCTATGACAAAAACATAATATACGTAATTCGCTCACTATAAACCTACATAAACATTATGACCACCCAAGTTTGAAAAATAGCACACAAAAAATACAGCTTTACAAAATATGTGGATCTGTGATGTTACAAAAATCCCTTTTATCTTGCTCTTTTAAAGAAAAAAATGGAAGGGGGGGGGGGGTTGCTGATCCTGTAACTTGGACACAAGCTACACGAAATGTAAGCAAAATCGAAACCAGCCCAAAAAACGCTGGCATGTAACAGAATGAAATTTATGTAAATATAAACAGAATTTTCGCTGCACCGGAGAGGAATATATTTTACGAAAATAACTTGTCCAATCTTTGCCATATTTGTAATAACATGAGATCACTGCTTAGGCTAATAGCAGAAAATCGTGATTAAAATAATGTTTTCTTTTTCTGCAGTTTTACACATTGGCATTGTAACTCGGGTTTTATTTTGAATATACTGAGAATGACAATGCATAAAAGTCAGACTTAAATTACTTTCTCTCTTTTTTTCCTATGATGGTCGAATTGGGGACCCTCGAACAAACTTACCAATGCCAATTATTCACATTTGTAGCATCAGGCCGATCTTCCACTAACCAGCGTGGATCACCTTCGCCCCATTTAGCCATTATCAAGAAATACTTAAATCGCAACTTTTAATAATTCGTTCAAAAATAACTGAGTTCCTTGAAATGTTTCGTACACAAGAAGACAGTAAAATATTACAATAATTAATTTTGCCAATATAGCAGACACCACATGTAGATACAGGAGAACTAGAGACAACACAAATATCTTCGATGCCAAACGGTCTGTATAAACTGACAGGTAATTTCCAGACTTTTCTGGAAAAATCTTTTGATGAATGACGTCATGAACATTATATTCGTCTTCTTCTACTTCTTCAGATGCAGAAATACGAATTGTACCAGAGGGTATCTCAGTTCCTTTCTTTGATCCCTGGTTTTTTCCAACAAATCCTCAATATCCAGCCATTCTAAGTACAGGTGGATACGCCTGTTTTTCTACAACGCCTTCTTCGTCTGCAACTTTCGTTCTTTTCTTTTATCTTGTTTCAGCTGACCGAGAGCACTAGTTCAAGGAGGTTATATTACTGGAGACACCACTGGCTCTGCCGCCACAGGTCACAGCTAATTTGTGGTGTGACTTCAGAAGCAGGCAAAATGAACTGAATTATACCGTTGATGAAACAGTAAGCTTGTGCATCATTCATAAAGATTACTTAATTACTCGTTTATCTGTTTATACGCTTAGAAGCTTTTGTTTCATTGGTTTCCAAGCAGCTTCTTTTCTGCGGCTGCGTCGTGCCTATTCATGACGTCATTTGCAGCACAGACGGTGACTTATGGCGGCCAGTGCTGCGTGGATAGGAGTGGTGTCTCCAGTAATATAACCTCCTTGCACTACTCAGATAGGCAAAGAAGTCACCTGATGAAAATGTTATAACCGTACACCATGCTCATAGCCCAGTATTATTATATTTATGAAAAATCATATGATTATTTATTTGTTTCTCATCAATTATCAGCTACAGTATATCTACGGGGTCTACAGAATTTTCTCATATGTTTGAATACTTTCACCTACTGCTGCTGCAAAACTGAAAAAAGCGCAAGGAAAGGGATATCAAGAAGCTGACAGAAAATTTAACGTAGGAAATTAGATGTGCGAGAGAGCCGAGAAGCGATGATATTCAATTAAAAACTAAAAAAATAGAGACATTCGACTCGCTCTAGAGCATAGCTTTCGTCAATTCTAGAAAAGAACGTTTTGTATTTGGATCTTGAAATTTATCATGGGAAGGAAGTTTGATACTTGCGAACTAACAACACTTTATTTATATCCATCCTTGCCGCCCCGATGGCGCAGTAGTCTAAGCGATGGCCTCTGATCATTCGTCCGAACGGGGTCCGGGTTCGAATCCCGGTGAGGTGTGGATGTTGTGTTTGTCTTACGGCACTGGCTCTCTCCCTTCCCTGGAACCAGTGACCCTAAATTAGGGACGGGCGACTGCTTATAGCCCATTGAGTTGCTCACGGTGGTCGTTAAAAAATAATATATATCCATCTTACCAAAGCTTAACAAGCAGTTCCGTTGTACTGTTCAGGAACGATTTTTCTACACCATCGAGATCATGCCTAATTCTCCTTAGCTTATGAATTTACAAACTGATTCTGCCCAAAGACCTTTGATTCTGCCATTTATAATTAAAAGAGGGAGGGACAAGTTTCCTCTCAAAAGACGGGATGCCGCCACAGTGGCGCAGAGGTCTAAACGCCTACCCTCTGACTGGTCATGGCTTTCTGCGATTAATCGTATAATACAAAGCTATCAGAGGCGGCTTTTTAGGTGAATATGTGAAGTGTCTCTTCACCTATTTTACTTAAAATAAAGTTTTATTCAGTAATTTGTATAGTATATTATTTTTTGTCTCTATTGTGTTGCAAAATACTCAAAATGTTGATTAGATATCAATTCACATAGCGCGTTCAAGACGGAAAACAAGTCCTCATATGCAAAACAGTGCAAGTGAAGAGCCGAAATGAAAACCCTTGGAAGTCTGCAGCTTTCGACCGAGTTGCTATGGTAACCGTGACGTCAACCTCTCCTATCTGGCGCGCAAGTGAAGTGTTTTATCTTTCGGCTCCGAAGCTCTGCAGATGGAATCGTGACCTTCGAAGGAGATCACAGTGAAACGTTATGTTTTACCCAGGGCATCTTGCAGTGTTGTGGTACATGCTTTCCGAAAGGAATTTGTTTTTTCGTGCTTTGTGATTATTTGCCCAAAAGTTTAGCTGTTACTGTAGTTTCGTGTACAGTTTAACAGTTAGTGATAGTTTTAATTAAAGTATGTATTCTGTGAACGACATTGTTTGTAATTTATTACAAACTCCATTTAATCGTTGGAAAGATGAAGATAAAAAAGACATTTTACTTCAAGGACGACCGACGGATTCACTGAAAATTGTTGCCAAAAAAGAAATCAAGAAGAGCGGTAAATCCTACAATATTAATTTTAAAAATTGTTGGTTTACTGAATATAAATGGCTTTGTAATACTTCTGTGTTACAAAATTTATTTTGTTGGCCCTGCTTACATTTTAGTAATAAACATTCGGCATGGAATAAAGACGGATTCTCAGATTTATTAAATATAACACACTCACTTCATAAACATGGTGATTCTAGCGAACACCTGAAATGCGAGTTAATGCTAAGGAATTTTGAAAAAAGTCAGAACACCATTGCCGATGCCCTGAGGGAGACTGCTAGGCTTTTGAAAATGCATTTCAACGAAAACGTTCGTTTAAATAGACTTTTCCTGCAGACAGTGATTGATGCAGTATTATATTTGAGCAAACAAGAACTAGCATTCCGTGGCCATGACGAAAGCATGGACTCGTTAAATCGTGGAAATTTCAAGGAATTACTTTCATTGCTGATATCAAGCAGTCCTTTAGAAATTCAAAATCAATACGAAAAGATAAAAAATGTCTTCACAGGTGACTCAAAAACTATTCAAAATGAATTAATTGAATGTATTTCTGAATATGTAAACGATCACGTTAAAAATGAAATAAGCCGCCCCGGTGGCGCAGTGGTCTAAGGCGTTAGTCTCTGATCATTCGTCCGAAAGGGGTTCGGGTTCGAATCCCGGTGAAGCATGGATGTTGTGTTTGTCTTCCGGCACTGGATCTCTCCCTTCCCTGGAACCAGTGACCCTAAATTAGGGACGGGAGACTGCTTATAGCCCATTAAGTTGCTCACGGTGGTCGTTAAACCTCAAATAAAAAAAATGAAATAAATGAAGTTCAATGGTTTTCTATTCAAGTAGATGACACCACAGACATAAATCAGACTTCTCAGTGCTCTTTAATAATAAGATTTGTTGATTCGGAAGGTGTATTGGCTGAGCGATTTTTGGGTTTCCACGACGTGAGTGGAGATCGAACGTCAGAAGCTTTCTACAAAATGTTAGACAAAATTTTGGAACAATTCGATTATCAACACAAATTAATAGGACAATGTTACGATGGGGCAAGTGTAATGTCTGGACACTTGAATGGGCTCTAGAAAAAAATCAAGGATAAAGCTTCTCAAGCTCTTTTTGTTCATTGCTTAGCACATCGTTTGAACCTTGTATTACAGCAGAGTTTTTCTAAAATTTCAAAGTGCCGTATATTTTACGCAAGCCTAACTGGAATTCCTTCGTTTTTTCACCACTCAGTGAAGCGATCTTATACACTCATATCTACAACCGCAAGACGCATACCAACCAAAGCAGAAACTCGATGGTCCTCCACTTCGAAGTTAGTAAGTGTAATTGTTGAAGATTGGGATAAATTGAAGGAAGTATTCGAATTTCTGACAAATAGTGAGCAATCAGACAAAAAATCAGTTCAACTTGCCAAGGGATTTTTAAATGATATGAACATATTTGAATTTACATTTTTGGCAATAGTATTTAATGAAATTTTTGGCCCCACCGATCTATTATTCGAAATTTTGCAGAAAAAATCACTAGACATAAACTACTGTGTAACTCAAATTAAAAAACTCGTGAAATTTTGAGTCTTAAAAGGAACGATGAAGTATTTGAAACACTGTTTGGAAAAGTTAGCAAAATCACAGAAATAAGCAGATCTAAAACGGGAATATGCTGCTCTTACACAAAAAACAATTTTTCAAAATTATAAACAATTGTATTTTTGAAATTTTAGACAACATTCTTATGGAAATGGATATAAGATTTCAAGACTGTGAAAAACTTCAATTTGTTTGTCTTGCTGACACAACCAAATTCGAACAATTTAATTCAAGCTTTCCCTCTCTCGCTTTTGAAAATCTACAACATTTTCACGGAAAAATATTTACTAAACTCCAGCGCCTTAAAAATTAACTGAGTCTTGTATATGCCAACGAAAAATTAAAGAATATATCGACTCAAGAACTTCTTCGAGTGCTTCATGAAGATAAAGACATTTTTACAAAAGCTTATAAATTCGTTGCCCTCATTTTAACCATTCCATCTACAAGTGTGTCAGTGGAAAGAGTTTTTCTTGCCTTAAAAGAATACAAACTTAGTCAAGAAACACCATTTCTCAAGACAGACTTGCTTCTTTGGCAAATATTTCTATTCAGAAAGATATTTTATTGATGCTTACGAAGAAACAACCATTCTATGACGACATAATCGACAAATTTGCAACTTTAAAAGAAAGAAGAATTGATCTAATATACAAAATATAGGTCAGTCCTCATATAGTGATTTTCATTGAAGACAGTAGATATATTTTCATATTGCTCTTATGGCTCTTCACCTATTTTTTCAACCACGAGCCGCCACTGAAGGCTATGCCAGTTCGCTATCGCTAATGTACAAGCAAAAGTTCATATTCTTGCCTCTACACAGAATCGCGCTGATTCGTGACCGCTAGGATGTATGTTTGGTAAACATACCGTTAAATGCACTGAAAAATTGTGGGTATTTTATCTTTGCCCTTTACCAATAATTTAGCTCACTTTCACAATTTAAAATTGTGTAACCAATCTGTTAATTATTCTTGATGTATGGCTCTTATTTTACAATGTTTATTATTTTCTAAACGTGAATATGAGAAAGCTTTTCGTGCATGCTCCCCTGGATTACTTCAGGAAATCTAGTTATTTTACTCCGAAGTTTCATTAAAATTATAATATGTTTATGTAACTTTTGGCTGTTCGCATACAGAACATAATATTTTAAGAAACGATAATGGTTTTCCGAGATGTTCAAGGGTAAAGGCTGCTAACATTTTCTAACAAGAGGAGATCATTTTTTGAATATTACCCCGTAAGTAAAGAAAGCTATGACTTCAAAGAATTTAAATTCCAGTAACATTGAATGAGAATATTTTATGACAACAGTACTAGATAACTGCGGTACCATTCATAGCGGCGTACAGTAATGAGCTATGTTCAACATTTCTGCAAAAAATGTGCTAGTACAGTCTCTCCAATAAGTATCCGAACAAAAAAAAAGAAGACAACACATCTGAACTGGTTAGAATTCTTTTAATCCAGTAGGATGCGTCCGGGTCCCGTTATTTACACAACATTGAAAAATTGTGGGTGTACACAATATTGAAAGATTTGTGGCAACCCGTCTGACAAGGGCTGTACACAATATGTAACAGATTTTATGGTGAAGGCAAGGGTTGTACGTAGCAGATTTTATGGTGAAGGCAACCCGTCTGACAAGGGTTGTACACAATACGTAGCAGATTTTATGGTGAAGGCAAGGATTATACGTAGCAGATTTTATGGTGAAGGCAACCCGTCTGACAAGGGCTGTACACAATATGTAACAGATTTTATGGTGAAGGCAACCCGTCTGACAAGGGCTGTACACAATACGTAACAGATTTTATGGTGACGGCAACTCTTCTGACAAGGGTTGTACACAATACGTAGCAGATTTTATGGTGACGGCAACTCTTCTGACAATGGTTATACACAATATCTGTTTAGATTTTGTGGTGAAGGCAACTCTTCTGACAATGGTTATACACAATATCTGTTTAGATTTTGTGGTGAAGGTTCTGACAATGGTTGTGCACAATATCTGTTTAGATTTTGTGGTGAAGGTTCTGACAATGGTTGTGCACAATATCTGTTTAGATTTTGTGGTGAAGGTTCTGACAATGGTTGTGCACAATATCTGTTTAGATTTTGTGGTGAAGGTTCTGACAATGGTTGTGCACAATATCTGTTTAGATTTTGTGGTGAAGGCAACTCTTCTGACAAGGATTATACACAATATGTAACAGATTTTGTGGTGACTCTTCTGACAAGGATTATACACAATATGTAACAAATTTTTATGGCCTCCAATGGATAATTTTTTTCATTCCGGAAATGACGTCATGATTTTTTTTATTCCGGAAATGACGTCATGATTTTTTTAATTCCGGAAATGACGTCATGATTTTTTTAATTCCGGAAATGACGTCATTTTTTTAAGACGCTCTGATTGGTTGTCGTGTTTAGAATGCAGTGATTTGATTGGTTGTTTATTTACACAGCTGTGATTTGATTGGCTATCCATTTAGTAATGTAGTGGTTGGATTGGTTCCTGTAGTGGACGAGCTCAATTTTTTTTCGGGTGGCTATATAAGTAAGTTATTTTTCTGGGGTTGGGCGGGCGGGTAACAGTATGATATAATAATTCAGAGACTACAGACGTACTTACAATACTCCTAATTATTATTAATAAATAATATGTAATAATTTAATATTACTACTACTACTACTACTACTACTACTAATAATAATAATAATAATAATAAAATACTACTAATAATAAAATACTAATTTTGTAGAAATTAATACTTTGACATTGGATAAGATTGTAATAATTAGGAATAAGAACAAAAAATACTAGTATTGTAGAAATAAGTACTTTGACATTGGATAAGATTGTAATAATTAGGAACAAAAAATACTAGTATTGTAAAAATAAGTACTTTGACATTGGATAAGATTGTAATAATTAGGAACAAAAAATACTAGTATTGTAGAAATAAGTACTTTGACATTGGATAAGATTGTAATAATTAGGAATAAGAATTAAAAAATAAGAACAGATATTATGGTGAAGGCAACCTGTCTTTTTCGATAAATTATATATTTATAACATAAGCAAAGGTATAATATACATGCATAAAAAATCTCCCATCTTGTAACATATAATGACCCCATGAAAGGGTGAACTCATGGATAACTTTTAGAAAACCTAGATACCGTGACATGTTGACTTTTTCAACAACGGGTCATCGTTCGCAGCGTACTATGAACCAGTTGGTCCTTTCTAGCACTTTGGAAACACTCACCCTACTTGCAAGCTTGTGCACCCCGAATTGTTCTATGACCATAGGATTGTTTAGCGAGCGTTTGAGTGAGTGTACACTAGCTGCTACCGTCTTACGACATGAAAAATATTCAACATCGGTATCTTTCTCTGAATAGGTTCAGAGTCTTGCGCGAATTAACTAAACGCACAAGATGTTCTAAAAGGAATCCACGAGAGGTTATTACAGATTATGTCACAAGAAAAGGAAACTTCACATCATTCTTTAAAATAAAATAAACAAATGTCGCATATCCCAAGAATGAAAATTAGATTTCCAATACACGTTTAGATTGTATCTTAAAATATGACATCATAAAACAACCTTGTTGAAATTTTGAAAACAACATATCAATCTGATAACTTTAAATAATACAATACAAAACTTACCCAGTCTCACGAAACGTAGCGTATGAAGTATATTTCCATGGCATGTTAACCGATGCTTCTCACCAAAGAGAATACTTGATACCATATTATGGAATACCTTTTCGTATTATTATAATATACCATAGATTACATTCTATACTATTATAGATAACGTTTTCCCAGAGACAAATCATCTCATTTTACTTTTGGGAAAAAATTCTCTCCTAATATTTAATTCTTAAAAAAAAAAAAAAAAAATTTTTTTTTTTTTTTTTTTTTTTTTTTTTTTTTTTACAGGAACATTAAACTTGAAATTTAATTTATCAAGTTAATAATATAATAATGATTAAAATGAAACAAACGCATGTCGCATATCTAGTTCCAAATGGATATAAAATATAATTCAAGTTATGTAATCATGTTATCTTAGAATAAAATAAACAAGTTACGTCACAAGAATCTTATATCCTTTAAAATAAAAACACTATCCACATGGATATAAAATATAGTTCAAGTTATGTAATCATGTTATCTTAGAATAAAATAAACAAGTTACGTCACAAGAATCTTATATCCTTTAAAATAAAAACACTATCCACATGGATATAAAATATAGTTCAAGTTATGTAATCACCATATCGTTTAAAATAAAAACAAACACATATTTCATATATCGTAAAATTTATGTCACGTTACCTATCCAACATATCGTTATTCCCAAAATGTGTCATCGGTGTTCAAAAATGATAAACAATCACCTGGTAAAGCTAAAAAATATGAAACGTAATACTTACCCAATCTTAAGAAACGAATCAAATGATACAGGCCAACCAATAGTTTTCACCAGTCTGAACGATATTACCTTTCCCCGATCTCCTAATATTTAATTCTTAAAAAAAAAAAAAAAAAAAAAAAAAATTTTTTTTTTTTTTTTTTTTTTTTTTTTTTTTACAGGAACATTAAATTTGAAATTTAATTTATCAAGTTAATAATATAATAATGATTAAAATGAAACAAACGCATGTCGCATATCTAGTTCCAAATGGATATAAAATATAATTCAAGTTATGTAATCATGTTATCTTAGAATGAAATAAACAAGTTACGTCACAAGAATCTTACATCCTTTAAAATAAAAACACTATCCTAATGGATATAAAATGTAGTTCAAGTTATGTGCACAATATCTGTTTAGATTTTGTGGTGAAGGCAACTCTTCTGACAAGGATTATACACAATATGTAACAGATTTTGTGGTGAAGGCAACTCTTCTGACAAGGATTATACACAATATGTAACAGATTTTGTGGTGACTCTTCTGACAAGGATTATACACAATATGTAACAGATTTTGTGGTGACTCTTCTGACAAGGATTATACACAATATGTAACAAATTTTTATGGCCTCCAATGGATAATTTTTTTTTCATTCCGGAAATGACGTCATGATTTTTCTTATTCCGGAAATGACGTCATTTTTTTAAGACGCTCTGATTGGTTGTCGTGTTTAGAATGCAGTGATTTGATTGGTTGTTTATTTACACAGCTGTGATTTGATTGGTTATCCATTTAGTAATGTAGTGGTTGGATTGGTTCCTGTAGTGGACGAGCTCAATTTTTTTTTTCGGGTGGCTATATAAGTAAGTTATTTTTCTGGGGTTGGGCGGGCGGGTAACAGTATGATATAATAATTCAGAGACTACAGACGTACTTACAATGCTCCTAATTATTATTAATAAATAATATGTAATAATTCAATATTACTACTACTACTACTAATAATAATAATAATAATAATAATAATAATAATAATAATAAAATACTACTAATAATAAAATACTAATTTTGTAGAAATAAGTACTTTGACATTGGATAAGATTGTAATAATTAGGAATAAGAACAAAAAATACTAGTATTGTAGAAATAAGTACTTTGACATTGGATAAGATTGTAATAATTAGGAACAAAAAATACTAGTATTGTAGAAATAAGTACTTTGACATTGGATAAGATTGTAATAATTAGGAATAAGAATTAAAAAAATAAGAACAAAAAAATATTAGTATTGTAGAAATAAGTACTTTGACATTGTAAGAGTTAAAAAAAACAACTAATTAGAGAACATGGAAATGTAGACCTTAGTATGTAGACTTTTATAAATTATAATATGAAAATACAAAAGCTTTTCCTACAGCCTGCGCTTCGCTTGGCCTCCGGAACGCTTTTGTATTTTCATATTCTAATTTATAAAATTTTCTATCTTTCCTAACAATAAAAAATAATAATTAAGAGACGTTATTTCTTAATTACAATAATAAAAAAATTCCGTTGGTTCTCATTTAGATCTTTCAAAAGACTGACGAAATAATGTTTTTATGAATATCGGTATGGCATCGGTCTGTGTATATCGTCATCAAATAACGAATGCATCTTGTTGATGCTGATCAAATTAATAAAGTAACAGACATCGCAATGGATATACTAATACATTACACAAATACACTAATACATTACACAAATATATACACACACACACACACAACAATTAAATAAACATAAAGGTAAGTGGGGAGGTAAGTTTTGTTTTTAATTTACTGTAATTTCCGTATCTTAGGTAGGAAGAAATATTAGAATGATCCAATAGTTTCTAATTATTGAATAATATCAGGTAGTATGTTCTCCATTGACGTTATGTTGTATACATAATTGACTGTAGAAGAATTATGTTCGTATGTCTGTAACAAGATAACTCTTGTTACGGGGCTCTGCCAAAGTACACAAAATCCCCCTCCAATTGATCATTATTAATCCACTGCTGTACAAAAGTCCCCAAGTTTCTTCTAGAATAGTGTGTGTCACGCAATGGCATAATATGATGTAGTTATAATGTTCTTGACTGCCCCATTAGAACTGCAGAATTATAATACTTTTTATCTCTCCCCTGATTTCATGTTCTTGACTGCCCCCCATTAGAACTGCAGAATTATAATACTTCCCCTGATTTCATGTTCTTGACTGCCCCCCATTAGAACTGCAGAATTATAATACTTCCCTGATTTCATGTTCTTGACTGCCCCCCCATTAGAACTGCAGAATTATAATACTTCCCCTGATTTCATGTTCTTGACTGCCCCCCATTAGAACTGCAGAATTATAATACTTCCCCTGATTTCATGTTCTTGACTGCAATGTTTGTTGGGATTCTTCTCCCAATTATAGTACAATCTACTACTTAAAATGACCTCTATAGAATCTTATCTTACTCACCCCCCTTTTTTAATTGTTTTATTGGGTACCAAATCAAAGACCTTTCTCATAATCAATAAAAGTCATGTATGGAAGCCTCACCCACTCTTTCATCTATAATCTGTATAGAAGACCTCATCTTTTTTTTTGAATACCCCTCCATTTCAATAATATTCCCCATCCATTTCAACCACTGTAGACCAATGTCTATAACATACACACACACTAAATACAAGATACTTTTCACTTATACCTTTTCTTGGCCTCCAATAATGAAGCTATTTTTAATCTCACAAGATACTTTTTGTACTCTTCCAACAGATGATGATATGAGCAGCTGTAATAAAGTTTTCTCATCTCAACATTCAGTTCAAGTTATCTCACTCACAAGATACTTTTTGTACTCTTCCAACAGATGATGATATGAGCAGCTGTAATATAGTTTTCTCATCTCAACATTCAGTTCAAGTTATCTCACACACAAGACTTTTTATACTTTATAGCTCCTCCTTAAAAGATAATGAAATGAGCAGCTGTAATAAAGTTTTCTCATCTCAACATTCAGTTCAAGTTATCTCACACACAAGACTTTTTATACTTTATAGCTCCTCCTTCACAGATAATGATATGAAAAGCTGTAATAAAGTTTTCTCATCTCAACATTCAGTTTAGGTTATCTCATACACAAGACTTTTTATACTTTATAGCCTCCCCTTTTAAAAATAATGATATGAACAGCTGTAATAAAGTTTTCTCATCTCAATATTCAGTTTAGGTTATCTCATACACAAGACTTTTTATACTTTATAGCCCCCTTTTTTAAAAATTATCATCAGGAGTAAGAGTCACATGATATGAACAGCTGTAATAAAGTTTTCTCATCTCAATATTCAGTTTAGGTTATCTCATACACAAGACTTTTTATACTTTATAGCCCCCCTTCACAGATAATGAAATGAGCAGCTGTATTAAAGTTTTCTCATCTCAACCAACATTCAGTTTAAGTTATCTCATACACAAGACTTTTTGTACTTTATAGCCCCCTTCACAGATAATGACATGAACAGCTGTATTAAAGTTTTCTCATCTCAAATATTCAGTTCAAGTTATCTCTCACACACAAGACTTTGTAATTTATAGCCCCCCTCCTTTAAAAGATAATGAAATGAGCAGCTGTATTAAAGTTTTCTCATCTCAACCAACATTCAGTTTAAGTTATCTCATACACAAGACTTTGTAATTTATAGCCCCCTCCTTTAAAAGATAATGACATGAACAGCTGTATTAAAGTTTTCTCATCTCAAATATTCAGTTCAAGTTATCTCTCACACACAAGACTTTGTAAGCCCCTCCTTTAAAAGATAATGACATGAGCAGCTGTATTAAAGTTTTCTCATCTCAATATTCAGTTCAAGTTATCTCACACAAGACTTTGTAAGCCCCCTCCTTTAAAAGATAATGACATGAACAGCTGTATTAAAGTTTTCTCATCTCAATATTCAGTTCAAGTTATCTCACACACAAGACTTTGTAAGCCCTCCTTTAAAAGATAATAACATGAACAGCTGTATTAAAGTTTTCTCATCTCAATATTCAGTTCAAGTTATCTCATACACAAGACTTTGTAAGCCCCCTCCTTTAAAAGATAATGACATGAACAGCTGTATTAAAGTTTTCTCATCTCAATATTCAGTTCAAGTTATCTCATACCAACACACACACAAGACTTTTTGTATTTTATAGCCCCCTCCTTTAAAAGATAATGACATGAGCAGCTGTAATAAAGTTTTCTCATCTCAACACACACAAGACTTTTTGTATTTTATAGTCCCCTCCTTTAAAAGATAATGACATGAGCAGCTGTAATAAAGTTTTCTCATTTCAACACACACAAGACTTTTTGTATTTTATAGTCCCCAACAGATAATGACATGAGCAGCTGTAATAAAGTTTTCTCATCTCAACACACACACAAGACTTTTTGTATTTTATAGTCCCCAACAGATAATGACATGAGCAGCTGTAATAAAGTTTTCTCATCTCAACACACACACAAGACTTTTTGTATTTTATAGTCCCCAACAGATAATGACATGAGCAGCTGTAATAAAGTTTTCTCATCTCAACACACACACAAGACTTTTTGTATTTTATAGTCCCCAACAGATAATGACATGAGCAGCTGTAATAAAGTTTTCTCATCTCAACACACACAAGACTTTTTGTATTTTATAGTCCCCAACAGATAATGACATGAGCAGCTGTAATAAAGTTTTCTCATCTCAACACACACGTCCTTTCATCTATTATCTTTTAAGTTACAACTTTACAAATATTATACATAACATATCAAATATAAACCATTAGATAGAAACTTTTATAAATTAGAATATGAAAATGCAAAAGCGTTCCGGAGGCCAAGCGAAGCGCGGCCGTAGGAAAAGCTTTTGCATTTTCATATTATATGTAATTTATAAAAGTCTACATACTAAGGTCTACATTCCATTGAACTTTTTTTATTTAAATTTAAAAATGTGATGAATATGATTTAGTTAAAAATTTGGGTTGATTTCATTCGTAATCACAGTACAACAAACACTTTTATCATAAAAAATTCAAATTATCTTTAAAACAGCTGGTTTGTTACATTTAGCAATATTTAATAATGATCATAAAGTCAGTTTTAGTCTCACAAATAGTTTAAATTTAAAAAAGTAAGTGAATATTGTCAAATTTCATATAACGGCAAGGAAGATTAGATTTCCGAGAAACCATTTTGATAACAAATAGGAAGATAATGATACTTATACTGACTTTTGGGAACGGTTATTGTATACTGACACTAATAACAGACTGTTAAGTGATTTTAAACTTCAGTTCTATGCTTAAATTAAAAATGTAACTGAAAATTTGGGTTGATTTCATTTGTAACGCCACGATACGGGGGTGGGGAATCAAATTATCTTAAAAACAGCTGGTTTGTTACATTTAGCAATATTTAATAATGATTATAATGTCAGTTAATGATCATAAAGTCAGTTTAAATCTCACAAATAGTTTAAATTTAAAAAAATAGGTGAATATTGTCAAATTTCATATATCGGCAAGGAAAGATTAGATTTCCGAGAAAACCATTTTTTCACAAATAGTAAAATAATGATACTTATACTGACTTTTGGGAACGGTTATTGTATACTGACACTAATAACAGACTGTTAAGTGATTTTAAACTTCAATTCTATGCTTAAATTAAAAATGTAACTGAAAATTTGGGTTGATTTCATTTGTAACGCCACGATACGGGGGTGGGGAATCAAATTATCTTAAAAACAGATGGTTTGTTTGATTGATCAATATCTAATAATGATCATAAAGTCAGTTTTAGTCTCACAAATAGTTTAAATTTAAAAAAATAGGTGAATATTGTCAAATTTCATATAACGGCAAGGAAAGATTAGATTTCCGAGAAAACCATTTTTTCACAAAACAAAACAAAAAATAATGATACTGACTTTTGGAAACAGGTATTGTATACTGACACTAATAACAGACTGTTAAGTGATTTAAAACTTCAGTTCTATGCTTAAATTAAAAATGTAACTGAAAATTTGGGTTGATTTCATTTGTAAAAGATCACACATTAGGATAGGGGAATTATCTTAAAACAGCTGGTTTGTTACATTTAGCAATCTTTAATAATGATCATAAAGTCAGTTTTAATCTCACAAATAGTTTAAATAAAAAAATATATAGGTGAATATTGTCAAATTTCATATAACGGCAAGGAAGATTCCGAGAAAACCATTTTGATAACTTAAGTTAAAAATGTAACTGAAAATTTGGGTTGATATGAGCAGTTGTATTTTGATATGAGCAGTTGTATTAAAGTTTTCTCATCTCAATATTCAGTTTAAGTTATCTCATGCCAACACACAATACTTTTTGACCTTATAGGCCCCCCTCTCCTTCACAGATGCCCAAACAATATAATGAAGACTATTAAGTGATTTTTAAACACTATATTCTGTGTTTAAATTAAACAAAAATAGTTCAAAATTGATTGATTTTACTTGTAATCATATTTTTTAAAAACACACGGAGGCTTTAGAAGCTGAATTGCCCCCCTTTTTTTCTTTTTCTTCTTTAATCTCATAAAAACGTTTTAAAGTTAAATAGAGTAAAGAAATTACGATTTGCAGAGGGAATAACATTTAGCCTGAATAGAATCTGACAAAGTGAATACAGAGGGATTATTTATAATATATTATTGTTAAAAGCATTTTTTGAGAATTAACAAAAGCGGATAACAGTTGTAGAAATGAATACTGGCCGGAAAAAAATTCGTTATCTTAATGCAATTTTTTTTTTTTTTAAAAAAAAGGATAAGATTCTCAATAATAAAGTCTTGTCTCAACGTCTGACTTTATCAAAAAAAAAAAAAATTTACTTACAATTTATTCTGAAACGATACCTTCAGGAAGATGCGTGCGATGCCGTCAACAAACACTTTTTTTCCGTCCAACTTGATTCCTATCCTTTCTCAAGCGTCAATGTCGCTGTACTTTATGTTACTTAGAGTCGTGATTCTGCTTTTATAGTCAAGATAATGTTATTCATAAAGGCAATTCCCTTTCTATTCTAATTCTCAGAAACTTGTAAAACTCTGTAATCACGGTCTTGTGTGTCGACAGTTGCGATGCGAAAAATAAAATGTTATGGTGTAACTGGTTTTCCCCCGATTTGGAAATAAACTAAAGCATTTTGAGAACGTTTACCGTTGCGTAAAGGCAATTCCCTTCCTATTCTAATTCTCAGAAACTTGAAATAAAAAATGTTATGGTGTAACTGGTTTTCCCCCGATTTGGAAATAAACTAAAGCATTTTGAGATCATTGCATAAATGAAATTCCCTTCCTATTCTAATTCTCAGAAACTTGAAATAAAAAATGTTATGGTGTAACTGGTTTTCCCCCGATTTGGAAATAAACTAAAGCATTTTGAGATCATTGCATAAATGAAATTCCCTTCCTATTCTAATTCTCAGAAACTTGAAATAAAAAATGTTATGGTGTAACTGGTTTTCCCCGATTTGGAAATAAACTAAAGCATTTTGAGAACGTTTACCGTTGCGTAAAGGCAATTCCCTTCCTATTCTAATTCTCAGAAACTTGAAATAAAAAATGTTATGGTGTAACTGGTTTTCCCCCGATTTGGAAATAAACTAAAGCATTTTGAGATCATTGCATAAATGAAATTCCCTTCCTATTCTAATTCTCAGAAACTTGAAATAAAAAATGTTATGGTGTAACTGGTTTTCCCCGATTTGGAAATAAACTAAAGCATTTTGAGATCATTGCATAAATGAAATTCCCTTCCTATTCTAATTCTCAGAAACTTGAAATAAAAAATGTTATGGTGTAACTGGTTTTCCCCCGATTTGGAAATAAACTAAAGCATTTTTGAGATCATTGCATAAATGAAATTCCCTTCCTATTCTAATTCTCAGAAACTTGAAATAAAAAATGTTATGGTGTAACTGGTTTTCCCCCGATTTGGAAATAAACTAAAGCATTTTGAAATCATTGCATAAATGAAATTCCCTTCCTATTCTAATTCTCAGAAACTTGAAATAACTCGGTAATCTTGTGTGTCGGAAGCTGCCATGCGTAATGTGTTATGGTGTAACTGGTTTTCCCCCGATTTGGAAATAAACTAAAGCATTTTGAGAATGTTTATTATCGCGTAATCGTTCTTTCACGGAAAGACACACAGCAAAAAGAACTTGAATCTTTGACCGTATTCTAAGAATTATGTGTTTTTTCAGTAAAATATAAATGTATAAATATGAAAGTTTTCAGCACTAACTACTTCAGTTTTGCCTGATATCTCTTACGGAAACATAAAGTACAGCGACATTGACGCTTGAGAAAGGATAGGAATCAAGTTGGACGGAAAAAGTGTTTGTTGACGGCATCGCACGCATCTTCCTGAAGGTATCGTTTCAGAATAAATTGTAAGTAAATTTTTTTTTTTTGATAAAGTCAGACGTTGAGACAAGACTTTATTATTGAGAATCTTATCCTTTTTTTTAAAAAAAAAAAATTGCATTAAGATAACGAATTTTTTTCCGGCCAGTATTCATTTCTACAACTGTTATCCGCTTTTGTTAATTCTCAAAAAATGCTTTTAACAATAATATATTATAAATAATCCCTCTGTATTCACTTTGTCAGATTCTATTCAGGCTAAATGTTATTCCCTCTGCAAATCGTAATTTCTTTACTCTATTTAACTTTAAAACGTTTTTATGAGATTAAAGAAGAAAAAGAAAAAAAGGGGGCAATTCAGCTTCTAAAGCCTCCGTGTGTTTTTAAAAAATATGATTACAAGTAAAATCAATCAATTTTGAACTATTTTTGTTTAATTTAAACACAGAATATAGTGTTTAAAAATCACTTAATAGTCTTCATTATATTGTTTGGGCATCTGTGAAGGAGAGGGGGGCCTATAAGGTCAAAAAGTATTGTGTGTTGGCATGAGATAACTTAAACTGAATATTGAGATGAGAAAACTTTAATACAACTGCTCATATCAAAATACAACTGCTCATATCAACCCAAATTTTCAGTTACATTTTTAACTTAAGTTATCAAAATGGTTTTCTCGGAATCTTCCTTGCCGTTATATGAAATTTGACAATATTCACCTATATATTTTTTTTTATTTAAACTATTTGTGAGATTAAAACTGACTTTATGATCATTATTAAAGATTGCTAAATGTAACAAACCAGCTGTTTTAAGATAATTCCCCTATCCTAATGTGTGATCTTTTACAAATGAAATCAACCCAAATTTTCAGTTACATTTTTAATTTAAGCATAGAACTGAAGTTTTAAATCACTTAACAGTCTGTTATTAGTGTCAGTATACAATACCTGTTTCCAAAAGTCAGTATCATTATTTTTTGTTTTGTTTTGTGAAAAAATGGTTTTCTCGGAAATCTAATCTTTCCTTGCCGTTATATGAAATTTGACAATATTCACCTATTTTTTTAAATTTAAACTATTTGTGAGACTAAAACTGACTTTATGATCATTATTAGATATTGATCAATCAAACAAACCATCTGTTTTTAAGATAATTTGATTCCCCACCCCCGTATCGTGGCGTTACAAATGAAATCAACCCAAATTTTCAGTTACATTTTTAATTTAAGCATAGAATTGAAGTTTAAAATCACTTAACAGTCTGTTATTAGTGTCAGTATACAATAACCGTTCCCAAAAGTCAGTATAAGTATCATTATTTTACTATTTGTGAAAAAATGGTTTTCTCGGAAATCTAATCTTTCCTTGCCGATATATGAAATTTGACAATATTCACCTATTTTTTAAATTTAAACTATTTGTGAGATTTAAACTGACTTTATGATCATTAACTGACATTATAATCATTATTAAATATTGCTAAATGTAACAAACCAGCTGTTTTTAAGATAATTTGATTCCCCACCCCCGTATCGTGGCGTTACAAATGAAATCAACCCAAATTTTCAGTTACATTTTTAATTTAAGCATAGAACTGAAGTTTAAAATCACTTAACAGTCTGTTATTAGTGTCAGTATACAATAACCGTTCCCAAAAGTCAGTATAAGTATCATTATCTTCCTATTTGTTATCAAAATGGTTTCTCGGAAATCTAATCTTCCTTGCCGTTATATGAAATTTGACAATATTCACTTACTTTTTTAAATTTAAACTATTTGTGAGACTAAAACTGACTTTATGATCATTATTAAATATTGCTAAATGTAACAAACCAGCTGTTTTAAAGATAATTTGAATTTTTTATGATAAAAGTGTTTGTTGTACTGTGATTACGAATGAAATCAACCCAAATTTTTAACTAAATCATATTCATCACATTTTTAAATTTAAATAAAAAAAGTTCAATGGAATGTAGACCTTAGTATGTAGACTTTTATAAATTACATATAATATGAAAATGCAAAAGCTTTTCCTACGGCCGCGCTTCGCTTGGCCTCCGGAACGCTTTTGCATTTTCATATTCTAATTTATAAAAGTTTCTATCTAATGGTTTATATTTGATATGTTATGTATAATATTTGTAAAGTTGTAACTTAAAAGATAATAGATGAAAGGACGTGTGTGTTGAGATGAGAAAACTTTATTACAGCTGCTCATGTCATTATCTGTTGGGGACTATAAAATACAAAAAGTCTTGTGTGTGTTGAGATGAGAAAACTTTATTACAGCTGCTCATGTCATTATCTGTTGGGGACTATAAAATACAAAAAGTCTTGTGTGTGTGTTGAGATGAGAAAACTTTATTACAGCTGCTCATGTCATTATCTGTTGGGGACTATAAAATACAAAAAGTCTTGTGTGTGTGTTGAGATGAGAAAACTTTATTACAGCTGCTCATGTCATTATCTGTTGGGGACTATAAAATACAAAAAGTCTTGTGTGTGTGTTGAGATGAGAAAACTTTATTACAGCTGCTCATGTCATTATCTGTTGGGGACTATAAAATACAAAAAGTCTTGTGTGTGTTGAAATGAGAAAACTTTATTACAGCTGCTCATGTCATTATCTTTTAAAGGAGGGGACTATAAAATACAAAAAGTCTTGTGTGTGTTGAGATGAGAAAACTTTATTACAGCTGCTCATGTCATTATCTTTTAAAGGAGGGGGCTATAAAATACAAAAAGTCTTGTGTGTGTGTTGGTATGAGATAACTTGAACTGAATATTGAGATGAGAAAACTTTAATACAGCTGTTCATGTCATTATCTTTTAAAGGAGGGGGCTTACAAAGTCTTGTGTATGAGATAACTTGAACTGAATATTGAGATGAGAAAACTTTAATACAGCTGTTCATGTTATTATCTTTTAAAGGAGGGGGCTTACAAAGTCTTGTGTGTGAGATAACTTGAACTGAATATTGAGATGAGAAAACTTTAATACAGCTGTTCATGTCATTATCTTTTAAAGGAGGGCTTACAAAGTCTTGTGTGAGATAACTTGAACTGAATATTGAGATGAGAAAACTTTAATACAGCTGCTCATGTCATTATCTTTTAAAGGAGGGGGCTTACAAAGTCTTGTGTGTGAGAGATAACTTGAACTGAATATTTGAGATGAGAAAACTTTAATACAGCTGTTCATGTCATTATCTTTTAAAGGAGGGGGCTATAAATTACAAAGTCTTGTGTATGAGATAACTTAAACTGAATGTTGGTTGAGATGAGAAAACTTTAATACAGCTGCTCATTTCATTATCTTTTAAAGGAGGGGGGCTATAAATTACAAAGTCTTGTGTGTGAGAGATAACTTGAACTGAATATTTGAGATGAGAAAACTTTAATACAGCTGTTCATGTCATTATCTGTGAAGGGGGGCTATAAAGTACAAAAAGTCTTGTGTATGAGATAACTTAAACTGAATGTTGGTTGAGATGAGAAAACTTTAATACAGCTGCTCATTTCATTATCTGTGAAGGGGGGCTATAAAGTATAAAAAGTCTTGTGTATGAGATAACCTAAACTGAATATTGAGATGAGAAAACTTTATTACAGCTGTTCATATCATGTGACTCTTACTCCTGATGATAATTTTTAAAAAGGGGGGCTATAAAGTATAAAAAGTCTTGTGTATGAGATAACCTAAACTGAATATTGAGATGAGAAAACTTTATTACAGCTGTTCATATCATTATTTTTAAAAGGGGAGGCTATAAAGTATAAAAAGTCTTGTGTATGAGATAACCTAAACTGAATGTTGAGATGAGAAAACTTTATTACAGCTTTTCATATCATTATCTGTGAAGGAGGAGCTATAAAGTATAAAAAGTCTTGTGTGTGAGATAACTTGAACTGAATGTTGAGATGAGAAAACTTTATTACAGCTGCTCATTTCATTATCTTTTAAGGAGGAGCTATAAAGTATAAAAAGTCTTGTGTGTGAGATAACTTGAACTGAATGTTGAGATGAGAAAACTATATTACAGCTGCTCATATCATCATCTGTTGGAAGAGTACAAAAAGTATCTTGTGAGTGAGATAACTTGAACTGAATGTTGAGATGAGAAAACTTTATTACAGCTGCTCATATCATCATCTGTTGGAAGAGTACAAAAAGTATCTTGTGAGATTAAAAATAGCTTCATTATTGGAGGCCAAGAAAAGGTATAAGTGAAAAGTATCTTGTATTTAGTGTGTGTGTATGTTATAGACATTGGTCTACAGTGGTTGAAATGGATGGGGAATATTATTGAAATGGAGGGGGTATTCAAAAAAAAAGATGAGGTCTTCTATACAGATTATAGATGAAAGAGTGGGTGAGGCTTCCATACATGACTTTTATTGATTATGAGAAAGGTCTTTGATTTGGTACCCAATAAAACAATTAAAAAAGGGGGGTGAGTAAGATAAGATTCTATAGAGGTCATTTTAAGTAGTAGATTGTACTATAATTGGGAGAAGAATCCCAACAAACATTGCAGTCAAGAACATGAAATCAGGGGAAGTATTATAATTCTGCAGTTCTAATGGGGGCAGTCAAGAACATGAAATCAGGGGAAGTATTATAATTCTGCAGTTCTAATGGGGGGGGCAGTCAAGAACATGAAATCAGGGGAAGTATTATAATTCTGCAGTTCTAATGGGGGGCAGTCAAGAACATGAAATCAGGGGAAGTATTATAATTCTGCAGTTCTAATGGGGGCAGTCAAGAACATGAAATCAGGGGAGAGATAAAAAGTATTATAATTCTGCAGTTCTAATGGGGCAGTCAAGAACATTATAACTACATCATATTATGCCATTGCGTGACACACACTATTCTAGAAGAAACTTGGGGACTTTTGTACAGCAGTGGATTAATAATGATCAATTGGAGGGGGATTTTGTGTACTTTGGCAGAGCCCCGTAACAAGAGTTATCTTGTTACAGACATACGAACATAATTCTTCTACAGTCAATTATGTATACAACATAACGTCAATGGAGAACATACTACCTGATATTATTCAATAATTAGAAACTATTGGATCATTCTAATATTTCTTCCTACCTAAGATACGGAAATTACAGTAAATTAAAAACAAAACTTACCTCCCCACTTACCTTTATGTTTATTTAATTGTTGTGTGTGTGTGTGTGTATATATTTGTGTAATGTATTAGTGTATTTGTGTAATGTATTAGTATATCCATTGCGATGTCTGTTACTTTATTAATTTGATCAGCATCAACAAGATGCATTCGTTATTTGATGACGATATACACAGACCGATGCCATACCGATATTCATAAAAACATTATTTCGTCAGTCTTTTGAAAGATCTAAATGAGAACCAACGGAATTTTTTTATTATTGTAATTAAGAAATAACGTCTCTTAATTATTATTTTTTATTGTTAGGAAAGATAGAAAATTTTATAAATTAGAATATGAAAATACAAAAGCGTTCCGGAGGCCAAGCGAAGCGCAGGCTGTAGGAAAAGCTTTGTATTTTCATATTATAATTTATAAAAGTCTACATACTAAGGTCTACATTTCCATGTTCTCTAATTAGTTGTTTTTTTTAACTCTTACAATGTCAAAGTACTTATTTCTACAATACTAATATTTTTTTGTTCTTATTTTTTTAATTCTTATTCCTAATTATTACAATCTTATCCAATGTCAAAGTACTTATTTCTACAATACTAGTATTTTTTGTTCCTAATTATTACAATCTTATCCAATGTCAAAGTACTTATTTCTACAATACTAGTATTTTTTGTTCTTATTCCTAATTATTACAATCTTATCCAATGTCAAAGTACTTATTTCTACAAAATTAGTATTTTATTATTAGTAGTATTTTATTATTATTATTATTATTATTATTATTATTATTATTATTAGTAGTAGTAGTAGTAATATTGAATTATTACATATTATTTATTAATAATAATTAGGAGCATTGTAAGTACGTCTGTAGTCTCTGAATTATTATATCATACTGTTACCCGCCCGCCCAACCCCAGAAAAATAACTTACTTATATAGCCACCCGAAAAAAAAAATTGAGCTCGTCCACTACAGGAACCAATCCAACCACTACATTACTAAATGGATAACCAATCAAATCACAGCTGTGTAAATAAACAACCAATCAAATCACTGCATTCTAAACACGACAACCAATCAGAGCGTCTTAAAAAAATGACGTCATTTCCGGAATAAGAAAAATCATGACGTCATTTCCGGAATGAAAAAAAATTATCCATTGGAGGCCATAAAAATTTGTTACATATTGTGTATAATCCTTGTCAGAAGAGTCACCACAAAATCTGTTACATATTGTGTATAATCCTTGTCAGAAGAGTCACCACAAAATCTGTTACATATTGTGTATAATCCTTGTCAGAAGAGTTGCCTTCACCACAAAATCTGTTACATATTGTGTATAATCCTTGTCAGAAGAGTTGCCTTCACCACAAAATCTAAACAGATATTGTGCACATAACTTGAACTACATTTTATATCCATTAGGATAGTGTTTTTATTTTAAAGGATGTAAGATTCTTGTGACGTAACTTGTTTATTTCATTCTAAGATAACATGATTACATAACTTGAATTATATTTTATATCCATTTGGAACTAGATATGCGACATGCGTTTGTTTCATTTTAATCATTATTATATTATTAACTTGATAAATTAAATTTCAAATTTAATGTTCCTGTAAAAAAAAAAAAAAAATTTTTTTTTTTTTTTTTTTTTTTTTTTTTTTTTTAAGAATTAAATATTAGGAGATCGGGGAAAGGTAATATCGTTCAGACTGGTGAAAACTATTGGTTGGCCTGTATCATTTGATTCGTTTCTTAAGATTGGGTAAGTATTACGTTTCATATTTTTTAGCTTTACCAGGTTATAGCGTCTAGAAGGGAAAGTGTGCCGAGCGCCTAGCGTACGTAATGATTGGCGTGGATACCGAAATTTGTCCCCTTCGTAGATGGCGCTTCGATCGCCTTCCCTTCCTCTTTCTTACTGTGATGGGAGCGGGAAACTAAATTCGTGTTGCTTACTGTGAAAAGAACGGTAATTTAGACGAAAACGTGTTATGTTTTAGGTTTTAGAAGGAATGTGGATTACCTAAATATTGTATATAAGTTATACTTAGCTCATTATGCGGAAGAGAAATAACCATAGTTTTGTGCCAGGTTGCAATACTCAGTACAAAAACAGTAAGCCGTCACTCTTTGGAATACCCAAAAATGATAAACTTTTACAGCAGTGGCAAAGATTGATTCCCGGTGCAGATGTGCAGATAAAAACTTACGACAAATTTAGTGCTGTATGTGAACTGCACTTTGAGAGATTTGTGGTTCGAAATTTTGTGCATAAAATAAATGAGGAGACTGTGTTAATACCCAGAGATCGGCCCATCTTGACACCAGATGCAATTCCAACAATATTTCCAAACCTTCCCCATTATTTGTCAAAAACTCTGGCAAAATACAGGAAAGTTAGGGAAACCGATGATAAGCCTGATGGTAATTTAAATAGCTTGGAATTCACTTCCCAAAGAGTTACACGGAACTGCCTTCTGAATATCACAGCCTTCAGTATTTTGGGGTAAGCAAATTCCTGCAAATAATTCAAAGTGCATAATTTTCCATGTTCATTCATTCAAATGTGAATTGTCAAATTCATTGACAACAGAAAAACTGGTTGTTGTTACCAAAAGTTAACCAGAGGTTACCTGTAAAGTGTATTTACGTGGAATAAAAATTAACTCAGTTTCTAATATTACTTCTAAAGATGAATCAAAATCCATTATTCGAGACACTGATAGGCTAACAGTATGTCATGGCACAGGCTCCATTTCAGAATTTGAAAATAACATGAAGTACCTTGAAAGTGGAGTTATTTTTTAGAATAATTTGTACAGCAAAAATTGTGTAACGAAAGGAACAACAAAGACTTGCCTCAGATGTAAGTATCTGCAGGGCTTACTTTTGCACAAAATAGCTTATCATAGAAGAAAGGCTACATTTAAAAATAAGTATCAAAATACAGTTCGGAAAATCAACAGGCTGAAGAAACTAGTTATTTCGCTCTCTAATTAAACTTAAAATAAAAAAAAAAAGGAATTTTACAGAACTTTCCATTAATGAAAAAATAGCAGAATTACGCATTAAGCAGCAGCAAATGGTTATTCATTGTTATAAGGCAGCAAAAAAGAAATCTGCAAGAGGTATGTCATATACCAAAGAATGGTTACTTGAATGCTTACTAATGCACATAAAAAGTCCAAAATTGTACGAGCACATACGGAAACACAAAATCATGATCCTACCTAATAGAACAACTATTAGAAAGTATATTTCAAATTACAACAGCAGTTTTGGATTCAATGCACTGACGTTTGAAACTATTTCAAAGAAAACAAGTGAAATGGAGCCTTTTGCAAGACATGGTGGTATATTAATAGATGAAGTGAAGCTTACAGAAAAACTGCATGCAAAATCATCTGGTGAAATATTAGGGTTTGTTCATATTGGGCCATACACTTCAAAAACTGTTAAGTATACCCCATGTAATCACGGACTGGTAATGGTGTTTCAGCCATTAAATGGAGATTGGACCCAAATAATTGGTGTTTTTGCCACAAGTAACAATATAAGTGGAACTTTGCTAGCAAAATTAATTATTAAAGCTGTTATTCTCACTGAAAATGCAGGTCTGTTTGTTAATTTCATTACGTGTGATGGGGCTTCTTGGACCAGGAATATGTGGAAGACATTTGGTATATCAGCAGACTGTTCTGGAACTAAATACAGCATTATGCATCCTACAGATTGTTCTAGTTTACATTTCATATCAGATTTTCGCCAGTCAAAGCGAGCCTTGCTTCATCGTAGCTCAGCTATTTAGAGTCAGGTCGATGCTTAGCAAATTCCCAGTTATACAGGTAAACACTGGGGAAGAAATATTTCTTCTTATTATACGTGGGAAATATATCTCTATAAGCAATCTGAAATCACATATTTACTGTTACGTAACTGAAATCAAACGATCGTCCATGGAATGGAAACATGTCACCTCCCCAACAAGGAAGACGTGAAAAGTCCAACTGTCTCTGTCTGCGGGAGTGGTCATGATGACTGTGAATCTGTTGTTTACACAGAATTTCTGTCAAAAGAGACAACCATCAAGTGACTCATATTGCCAAACACCATTAAATTTGCGAAATTCAATTAAGGACAGATGCCGGGGTAAGTTGAGCGAAGGTGTCACACTGATGTCCAAGAACATTACACAGCACGGAAAACTAAGGGAATTGCTGCATTAATTCAAGTCGGAATTGTGGCAGCATCCACCTTACAGCCCCAACTTATCCCCATGCGGCTACCATTTGTTCGGTAAAATGAAACAGGAGCTTAGTGGACAATGATTCCCAACGGATGAGGCTGTGAAAAGTGCGGTCCTTAACTAGTTGCACCAAACTGGACTTTTCTTGTACAGGTATGGGAAAGTTAATCGCACGTTCCGATAAATGTTTACAGTCCTTAGGCGACTATGTCGAAAAATGAATTAATGTTGTAAACCAACATACATCCCCTGAGTATATCCTTGATTTTTTTATTCAACAGTGTAACTAACTTTTTGATCCACCCTCATATTATTAAAGCACTTTGCTACAATTCAGAAATTAATTTTTTAGTTTGTTTTAAAAATTAGCATAAATACTACATTTGGATAAAGTATCAACTTACCTATTGACTATGAATTTGTCTTGTATCTTCAAGCGGAACAAAGTAAAAAATACTATTAAAAATAAACAAATGGGTCCATTCTTTTACATAAATGTACCTCAAATGTCTGTTTCAAATAGTTTGAAAGAAGGAAGTCATCACAAGCTAAACAGTATTCAGCTTCAGATTGTTACCCAAACTTCCTTTATGTGATAGCATCTGCAACAAAGTTATAGATACACACAACAAAATAAAAAAAGAATTCTTGCTAACCAATGGCAGAAATTAAGACATCTGTTTCAAATAGTTTGAATCATCACAAGTTACATCAAAATTATCTCAGCTTTAGATCCTTCAGTGTGTGTTACCATCTGAATATTTTATGTATGAGTTATGTCAATTATTTTCTTTACCTAAAATCTACTCTTGTAATGTTCATACCTGTGATCTACTTTTTTATAAAACATATTTGATATCACTTTTTAGATTAGACAACATTTTAACAGTATAAATAAATATTTCCCACACATTTCTAAAGGAATTAAGCAGAATTGGTTAGTAGTTTTTCATAACACTAGGGAATTTATACATTTTACTAACATTCTTTACTAGAAGCCAAATTTGCTCATTATAGTAAAATTAAATTTTTACTTTCAATATACCTACTATAAATGTCAAGCTAAGCACTAGTACACACACACACCAGTGCTGAGACGGGCCGAGCCCGAACCGGGCGCTGGCTGTGTAATACTTACTGGAGTTCGGGCTTGGAGAGAGGGGAAGAATTTTCTTCCTTTTTTCTTTTAATGGGATTTTATATAATTTAGCACACGAGACTTTTTTTACACTTTCTAGTTGTGAAAGAGAATTCTTCAGCAACTGGGTCAAATGGGGAGTAGGAATTCTGCAGGGCTATCCATTCCGGGCTTGGATAACAAAATACCATAGGCCATGAATTACAGGATTTCTGCCAAGGATAAGTTTTAAGAAGCATAGATAGTAGATAGCAAGCTGACGGAATTTTGCTCCCTACCTCAAAGGGGCAGCTCCCTGCTAATTCTATTGAGCAACATACGACATAGTTTGTTGTGCCTCCAGATGTCCCCCCCTCCCCCAAAAAAACATTTCGGGAATAAATGAATGGTTAAAGGTAACTATAGAAATAGATAGACATCCCTTCTCCACTCCGCAGTTGAGAAAGACATCAGTTAATTGCATGGGTAGGAAAGAGTGGAAGTCTGGAAGACTTTTTTCAATGCTTAACAGGTTAATCATAGTTTTCGGGCTCGTTCGAGCTGACATACTTCAGGCTCAGGATCTTGAAATTCAGCCCGAACTCAGCTCTGACACACACACACACAGTAACACTTCAGTTAATTTCTCACAGGTGTTTTTATCAAAAATTTTATGGCAATGAAGTCATAGTGGTAAGTATGAAAAATAAGAGAAATTTCCTGGAATTTTTTGGTACAGTATTGAAACATAAACAAAAATGCTACAATATTACTGCTAACATTTATTAATCTGAAAATAAGTGACATGGAACTCGTACGGGTATGGTGTCGTTGAGGGACTAGCCGGACCCCATGACGCGAAGGAGTACAGCATCATCTTCCACGGAAAGAAAATAGTCCATAGATTTTCAAATGAATTTTGACAGATGAAATCAAACCTGCTAGTAAATGAGGACCTCTGGTCCATTTTGAAGACGGGCAACCACTGCACAAACAGTATTAGTTCCAATTTGAAAAAAAAAAAAGACACCACCAAATATTAAATACAAATCTTCAGTACAGAATGCCACCAACCACTCCGCATCACTGTGTGAATATGTGATGAAGCAGAAAAAAGATTGGAAATATGTTACGAGAAGCTAACTGAAGTACTGCTTCCTGGTATACAAGTTTCAAATAAAATTAAACCAAATATGACGGATCTTTACTTTCCAGTTTCAAAGATAACTTTTCAGAAATGTTATCTTCATTTATTACAGAAGAAAAATACATTTCAATACTTTAACCAACCTGGCTATACACTTTTGCATATAAAATATTTGATAAGTTTGAACTCTTTTTCCTATCTCAGGACTTACTCTGTGCACACTATGCACTAAGGAGAGGCACACAAAACTAAGCGTTCAGACTTTCAACTTCTTAATTTTCCTTTCACGTGATTTCAAATAATTTCAGTTGTCATGTTTGGCTTTCACTAAGTTGTTCAAGAGTATTTTCCAACTGAGGAGAGTTATGTTTTCCTATTTAGTTTTCAAGCTACTCATACACAAACATTCCACGGAAAATGAACAAGGAAATCTAAAATCAGAACTTTGTCTGTTTAAATGTATGCAGCAGATTTTGTATAAGACAATTGGTATGGCAAAAGTTGTAAGTCTCCTTTTGACTTCTATAATTTAACTAGCAGCCACTAACACTGCAACACTGTGGCATGGCAAATTTTGGCAATTCCTGTAAAAAGAATTACACCTTTTAATACAAGTGAAGAACTAGATATGAAATTTTTAATCGAAAGTAGTTCCCTATGTTTTGTACAGTTAGAATAAAGTTGATCATGCAAGTTTTTCAACATAATCTGTCCACACTGTTCAGACAGCTTTAGTAAATTCAATCAGACAAATGCTATATCACAGTTGCATTAAGTTACGAAATTAAAAAATGTACTCTTTAATTCAGAGACACATTACAATGCAACAACAGTTCAAGCATTAATTTCGTAAAGAAAGGGCTAACGATTGTTGGAGATGCAAATGTTATACAAATTACGAAGGCTAATTTCCTGAAAAGTTGCCCTGATTTCTGGTAATATTCAAGCTCTATGTGAATCGGCATTGGCAAAATATATTAATTATTCTATTTGAAATAAGAATTCAACACTACAGAATAACTCACTTCTTTATACTTCACTATTCACGAGACATGAACAGATTTCAACACGTGTGAAACTAAGATCTACTCATTAAACCTATAATTATTACTAAAACTAAATAAAACGTTTACTAAGAATTAACCTTACCTTAGAAATATAATAATACCTACCTTACAAAACTATACGTGTATCCAAATGGCAATAAACGGAACACTCACTCAATACAAACAAATGTGAACCAACAATGAAACGCAATGGCTGTTCAACCGATTGACTTGGCGACAGCACTAAGTTGTGCACGTGACTATTTCGCACCGTAGCCTGTCTTTTTCGTCAGATTCGACTCAGCTTACCACTAGCCGCTACTAAGTGACATACATTTAAATTTTCCAAACAGCACTTCTTTACTTGGCACATACAAGCCATTTGTTAGCCTTTTGGTAGGCATTCTTCGAGGAGGTAGCATATCAATTTAAATCACGCATAATTATACTTTCAATTACATTTGCCGACGCTGCACTCTGCGCCAGACGTAGACATTTCACTGAACCATAAAATGTGTTTCCATAATCACACACTTAAGAAAATCGTACATATCCTAATCCAACCCCTGTTGTTTGGTTCACATTGCACAACAGTACACACAATCTTTGACACAGACGCCGTCTGCAGCGCCGCGATGCGGCGTGGGACATATTTCGAACGCAGATTTTGAGTTCGCACGGCACACTTCCCCTTTTAGACGCTATAACCAGGTGATTGTTTATCATTTTTGAACACCGATGACACATTTTGGGAATAACGATATGTTGGATAGGTAACGTGACATAAATTTTACGATATATGAAATATGTGTTTGTTTTTATTTTAAACGATATGGTGATTACATAACTTGAACTATATTTTATATCCATGTGGATAGTGTTTTTATTTTAAAGGATATAAGATTCTTGTGACGTAACTTGTTTATTTTATTCTAAGATAACATGATTACATAACTTGAACTATATTTTATATCCATGTGGATAGTGTTTTTATTTTAAAGGATATAAGATTCTTGTGACGTAACTTGTTTATTTTATTCTAAGATAACATGATTACATAACTTGAATTATATTTTATATCCATTTGGAACTAGATATGCGACATGCGTTTGTTTCATTTTAATCATTATTATATTATTAACTTGATAAATTAAATTTCAAGTTTAATGTTCCTGTAAAAAAAAAAAAAAATTTTTTTTTTTTTTTTTTTTTTTTTTTTTTTTAAGAATTAAATATTAGGAGAGAATTTTTTCCCAAAAGTAAAATGAGATGATTTGTCTCTGGGAAAACGTTATCTATAATAGTATAGAATGTAATCTATGGTATATTATAATAATACGAAAAGGTATTCCATAATATGGTATCAAGTATTCTCTTTGGTGAGAAGCATCGGTTAACATGCCATGGAAATATACTTCATACGCTACGTTTCGTGAGACTGGGTAAGTTTTGTATTGTATTATTTAAAGTTATCAGATTGATATGTTGTTTTCAAAATTTCAACAAGGTTGTTTTATGATGTCATATTTTAAGATACAATCTAAACGTGTATTGGAAATCTAATTTTCATTCTTGGGATATGCGACATTTGTTTATTTTATTTTAAAGAATGATGTGAAGTTTCCTTTTCTTGTGACATAATCTGTAATAACCTCTCGTGGATTCCTTTTAGAACATCTTGTGCGTTTAGTTAATTCGCGCAAGACTCTGAACCTATTCAGAGAAAGATACCGATGTTGAATATTTTTCATGTCGTAAGACGGTAGCAGCTAGTGTACACTCACTCAAACGCTCGCTAAACAATCCTATGGTCATAGAACAATTCGGGGTGCACAAGCTTGCAAGTAGGGTGAGTGTTTCCAAAGTGCTAGAAAGGACCAACTGGTTCATAGTACGCTGCGAACGATGACCCGTTGTTGAAAAAGTCAACATGTCACGGTATCTAGGTTTTCTAAAAGTTATCCATGAGTTCACCCTTTCATGGGGTCATTATATGTTACAAGATGGGAGATTTTTTATGCATGTATATTATACCTTTGCTTATGTTATAAATATATAATTTATCGAAAAAGACGGGTTGCCTTCACCATAATATCTGTTCTTATTTTTTTAATTCTTATTCCTAATTATTACAATCTTATCCAATGTCAAAGTACTTATTTCTACAATACTAGTATTTTTTGTTCCTAATTATTACAATCTTATCCAATGTCAAAGTACTTATTTTTACAATACTAGTATTTTTTGTTCCTAATTATTACAATCTTATCCAATGTCAAAGTACTTATTTCTACAATACTAGTATTTTTTGTTCTTATTCCTAATTATTACAATCTTATCCAATGTCAAAGTATTAATTTCTACAAAATTAGTATTTTATTATTAGTAGTATTTTATTATTATTATTATTATTAGTAGTAGTAGTAGTAGTAGTAGTAGTAGTAATATTAAATTATTACATATTATTTATTAATAATAATTAGGAGTATTGTAAGTACGTCTGTAGTCTCTGAATTATTATATCATACTGTTACCCGCCCGCCCAACCCCAGAAAAATAACTTACTTATATAGCCACCCGAAAAAAAAAATTGAGCTCGTCCACTACAGGAACCAATCCAACCACTACATTACTAAATGGATAGCCAATCAAATCACAGCTGTGTAAATAAACAACCAATCAAATCACTGCATTCTAAACACGACAACCAATCAGAGCGTCTTAAAAAAATGACGTCATTTCCGGAATTAAAAAAATCATGACGTCATTTCCGGAATTAAAAAAATCATGACGTCATTTCCGGAATAAAAAAAATCATGACGTCATTTCCGGAATGAAAAAAAATTATCCATTGGAGGCCATAAAAATTTGTTACATATTGTGTATAATCCTTGTCAGAAGAGTCACCACAAAATCTGTTACATATTGTGTATAATCCTTGTCAGAAGAGTTGCCTTCACCACAAAATCTAAACAGATATTGTGCACAACCATTGTCAGAACCTTCACCACAAAATCTAAACAGATATTGTGCACAACCATTGTCAGAACCTTCACCACAAAATCTAAACAGATATTGTGCACAACCATTGTCAGAACCTTCACCACAAAATCTAAACAGATATTGTGCACAACCATTGTCAGAACCTTCACCACAAAATCTAAACAGATATTGTGTATAACCATTGTCAGAAGAGTTGCCTTCACCACAAAATCTAAACAGATATTGTGTATAACCATTGTCAGAAGAGTTGCCGTCACCATAAAATCTGCTACGTATTGTGTACAACCCTTGTCAGAAGAGTTGCCGTCACCATAAAATCTGTTACGTATTGTGTACAGCCCTTGTCAGACGGGTTGCCTTCACCATAAAATCTGTTACATATTGTGTACAGCCCTTGTCAGACGGGTTGCCTTCACCATAAAATCTGCTACGTATAATCCTTGCCTTCACCATAAAATCTGCTACGTATTGTGTACAACCCTTGTCAGACGGGTTGCCTTCACCATAAAATCTGCTACGTACAACCCTTGCCTTCACCATAAAATCTGTTACATATTGTGTACAGCCCTTGTCAGACGGGTTGCCACAAATCTTTCAATATTGTGTACACCCACAATTTTTCAATGTTGTGTAAATAACGGGACCCGGACGCATCCTACTGGATTAAAAGAATTCTAACCAGTTCAGATGTGTTGTCTTCTTTTTTTGTTCGGATACTTATTGGAGAGACTGTGGTGCTGTTTTACATTCGACTATTCATCTTTATAGGATTTTTTCGGTCAATGGTTTTTTAAGTTCATCTGAATAGAATGTGTTCCAGACGAATACCTTCCAGAGTCAAAATACGTAACACGTAATATCCAGAAATTTTATTTTTTTGTTCGGATATATATTGGAGAGACTGTGATGCTGTTTTCATACGTCAATGATTTTTTTCTGAATAGAATGTGTTCTAGACGGATTGCTTCCAAAAAAAATAAAATAAAATACGTATAGTTTAGAAAAAAGACATGAACCAATGGTCAATAACTTTGACAAAAAAAAAATGGTTAAAGAGGACCAAAATCCTCTTTAACCATTTTTTATTTTTATTTTAAATTAACAATACAATGAAATAGAAATATTTTAACAATGAAATTTTAACAATGAAATTTGGGTTGTATTATAAAAACTAATGACTCAAAGGCACCATTTTTTATTAATGATGCCTCAACATGATAATATCGATCCATATTCGTCATATCCATCGTCGCATTTATTAAGTTTCCAGTTGGAAACCGTGGAACTGTTATTATAAGGGGCGGAATTATATCATTTGATGTTGACTGCTTTGGCTCCAATGACGTATCTACATCCTTGTCCACTTCCATCTTTACACGTTTCTTCTGGGGAACATCACGTTTCTTCTGGGGAACATCACGTTTCTTCTGGAGAACATCACGTTTCTTCATATTTTTCTTAAAAGTCCCCGATTTTACGGAGATTCCAATATGCATATTTTTGTAATTCCTCCGTTTCATTTGACGAAGCTGATACATCTTCACAACAGCAAAGTATAAGCTCACAGAATGAAAAGACAAGATTATGAGCGCACAGCAAAGTATAAGCTCACAGAATGAAAAGACAAGATTATGAGCGCTCGTCTTTTATATCCTCTTGACAATCATAACCTATTTCACCTCTACCAGACTTTAGGGCGTCATCACAGCTGTTTCAAAACTTCCTGTGACCCACTTTAAGGCAGACTCAGCTCTTTTCTTTCTGTTTCATAATCTATTTTCACAACTTTCTGTTGCATAATCTATTTTCACAACTTTCTGTTGCATAATCTATTTTCACAACTTTCTGTTGCATAATCTATTTTCCCAACTTCCTGTTGCATAATCTATTTTCCCAACTTCCTGTTGCATAATCTATTTTCCCAACTTCCTGTTGCATAATCTATTTTCCCAACTTCCTGTTGCATAATCTATTTTCCCAACTTCCTGTTGCATAATCTATTTTCCCAACTTCCTGTTGCATAATCTATTTTCCCAACTTCCTGTTTCATAATCTATTTTCACAACTTCCTGTTTCATAATCTATTTTCACAACTTCCTGCTTCATAACGTGTATAAAAGAACATGCAATATTTCATTTCTCATAATTTTGTCAGCATTGCTTGTCTCCAAATCTCTCGCCAGTCTTCAAGTCAAAAGAATCAACATGTGTAACCCCCAATATTTAAAACAAGAGATTGAAGGAGTAGAAATTTGGACATTCCCAAATGAGCAATTATATATAATAGAAGAAGAAGAAGAAGAAGAAGAAGATGAAGAACCAAATGAAAACACCTGGGACGACTTTCCACCAGGATGGAACGATATTCCTTCAGAACCTGAACCATATTGGGACGAAGACTTTTATCCTCCCTAGCGACCACCCAGAAATGACATGTGTCGTTTTAACGAGTTGAGATATCTTGGCGTGGTGTCGGTGAGGACTTTCCACCAGGATGGAACGATATTCCTTCAGAACCTGAACCATATTGGGACAAAGACTTTTATCCTCCCCAGTGACCACCCAGAAATGACATGTGTCGTTTTAACAAGTTGAGATATCTTGGCGTGGTGTCGGTGAAAAATAAATCAATTCCATGCCTAAAAAAACATCAATAATGATTGTATTATGTAAAGACTATTTTTCTTTCGTGTTTTGTAAATATATACTTTTGTAAATAATGTTGTAAAAAAAAAAAAAAAAAAAAATTTTTTTTTTTTTTTTTTTTTTTTTTTTTTTTTTTAGAAGGAATGAATTTGGAGAATTATTTATTAAATAAAATTTAGGAGAGGAATCTTAAACTTTTTTATTTATTATTAATAAGTTCCAAATGGATAAGATATAGTTTCAAATGATCTAATTATGTTTAGTCACTAATATATTATTGACAAAAAGTTATAAAACTGGAAGTTATGAAACGGTGCTGTTTTAAATTCGACCTCTTCCATAAGATTTTTTTGGTCAATGGTTTTTTCAAGTTTGTCTGAATAGAATGTGTATAAAAGGATTTTAACCAGTTCTGACGGGTTGTCTTCACCTTACAAAGTCAAAATACGTATCGTGTGATATCCAGTTTTTTTTATTTTTGTTCGGATACATATTGGAGAGACTGTGGTGCTGTTTTACAGTCGACTGCATCCATAAGATTTTTTCTCAATGGTTTTTTTAGCTCTTCTGAATAGAATGTGTTCCAGACGAATTGCCTTCCAAAGTTAAAATACCTATCACGTGATGTCCAGATTTTTTATTTTTGTTCGGTTACATATTGGAGGGACTGTGGTGCTGTTTTTCATTCGACTACATTTTTGTCAATGCTTTTTTTAAGCTCGTCTGAATAGAGTGTGTTCCAGACGTGGGAACCACATCGCCAGTGTGAACATTTATATAAACAAAATTCTTCTCATAGCGGTTTGTCGCATGTCACAAAAAATCTCCAACGTTAATTTTATTAAATTCCAAATTGATAAAATACATTTTCAAGATAATAAATCATGATATCCCAAAATAAAATATACAATCAGTGTCACAGGAACGGAAATCTCTATAAATGAGAACCGGAAGCTTATTTTCCGTTTGTAACACTTGGAATTGGTAGATCAGAATTTGCTCTTGTATTTCATTTACCTTTCTCAGGACTCAGGACTCATTTGGCTCAGTGCCAAGTTAATAAATCATGATATCGCAGAATAAAGTATGCAATCAATGTCCCAAGAACGGAAATCTTTATAAATAAGGACCAAAAGTCTGTTTTCCGTTTGTAACATTTGGAATTGGTCAATCAGAATTTGCTCTTGTATTTCATTTACCTTTCTCAGGACTCATTTGGCTCAGTGCCAAATTTTATTTGCTCTTGTATTTCATTTACCTTTTTCAGGACTCAGGACTCATTTGGCTCAGTGCCAAGTCAATAAATCATGATATTGCAGAATAAAGTACACAATCAATGTTCCAAGAACGGAAATCTTTATAAATGAGGAGTGAAAGTTTATTTTCCGTTTGTAACATTTGGAATTGGTCAATCAGAATTTGCTCTTGTATTTCATTTACTTAAAACTTGGACTCATTTGGCTCGGTGCCAAATTTTCTCCAATGACTAATAGCGGATTGAAATGCGGTTTCGTGCCAGGGAGTCATCTCCATATTGAAATGTAGTATGGCAGTTATTCACGATAAATCATTGACTCCTGTTTCGTACTGAAAATCAAAAGTTGCAACGAATGAAAAGTCCAGCCATTTATCCGGGTGGTCGTTTAGAAAGGGGTTGTTGATTGTAAAATACCAACACTTTGCTTGGGAACGATTCATCAAAGAGGTGGGAATAAAAACTTTAGACCAAAGCAACTTAAAATATATTATCTTCTTTATATTTGGCTATTTAAAACAAAATAACTTTCATATATATTGTCTTTGGCAATCTAAAATAAAATAATATTCTTTCCATTACAATTAATTTTCCTCCTACAAATATTTATTTCTTATTAAAAAAAAAAAAAAAAAAAAAAAAAAAAAAAAAAAATTTTTTTTTTTTTTTTTTTTTTTTTTTTAGAAACACATTTCTTGGTAGAATTATTTATTAGATAGAATTTAGGAGAAGGATATAAAACATGTATTTAATATTAATATGTTCCAAATAGATAACATATAGTTTTAAATTAACTAATTATGCTTAGCCACTAGTATATTATTAAAAAAGTTTATTTCATAAATGAATATAGAATAAAAGATATAAATATAGTTTAATGATGTTACAAAATTTAGTCACCGGTATTTTATTGGAAAAAATAGTTTACTTTATAAATGAATGTAACGTGGGTGGGTATTTATAGTATATAGAATAATAGATAAAAATATAGTTTTATCAGTTAATTATCCAATGTCAAGCTAATCCGTAAAAGTGAAATGATTTCCCCACATACTTATCTGGACGGAGGTTCACTGGTGACCACTCAGAAATAACATTTGATAGTGTCATTTTGACAAGTTGAGAAACAAAAAAACATGAGGAAGTTATGAAACAGGATATGATGAAACAGAAAGTTATGAAACAGGATATGATGAAACAGAAAGTTATGAAACAGGATATGATGAAACAGAAAGTTATGAAACAGGATATGATGAAACAGAAAGTTATGAAACAGGATATGATGAAACAGAAAGTTATGAAACAGGATATGATGAAACAGAAAGTTATGAAACAAGATATGATGAAACAGAAAGTTATGAAACAAGATATGATGAAACAGAAAGTTATGAAACAAGATATGATGAAACAGAAAGTTATGAAACAGGATATGATGAAACAGAAAGTTATGAAACAGGATATGATGAAACAGAAAGTTATGAAACAGGATATGATGAAACAGAAAGTTATGAAACAGGATATGATGAAACAGAAAGTTATGAAACAGGATATGATGAAACAGAAAGTTATGAAACAGGATATGATGAAACAGAAAGTTATGAAACAGGATATGATTTGCGTATAAAAGAGCGTACAATTTTCATTTCTCACCACTTTATCAGCCAACCTCGTCAGTCTCTCTCACCAACTAAGAAAGTTAATCACTAGCCAACTTTGTCAAGCAACTCGTCAGTGTTAAGCCAACTCATCATTATTTCATCATGTGCTTCTCCCTTATTAAAGAAAATGGAACAATCTGCACCTTCCAATGCAGCATCACGGAGGAAACTCATTTAAACATCATTTACATCATGAAACTTGGTGAAAAAATTTTCTTTCAAGGCAACAGTGATCCACAGCACTTGAAAAAATCCTGCCAGACCGTGTTACCTGCCTGCTCATGAATGACTTACCTACAGAAAGCTCTGGACACGTTCAAGCTCAACTCAGTTTTGCACCAGATTCTCTCAATAAAGAAGAAGCCATCCAAGGATTATTAGATGGGACATTTTTAATGGCCGAATACTCAGTGACCTATGAAAATCCAGTCCCAATGCACAACAGATATCTTGGCGTGGTGTCGGTGAGAAATGAATTAATTCCATGCCTAAGAAACATAAATAATGATTGTATTATGTACATGTAAAGACTATTTTTCTTTCGTGCTTGTAAATATATTTTTTTGTAAATACTTTGTAAATATATTTTTGTAAAATAGCAATAAAGACAGAAAAAATGGGGGAAGAGAATCCCGTATTTCTCTTCCCCCATTTTTTTTAAAGTCTTGCTAACCATTGGTTCACCCTGTCAAGTAAAGACTTATCCTTTAAAGCACTAAGAAAATTAATATCAAAGAGTTAAAAGATGACATTATTTTTTTTTTTGCTCGGTTATTTATTTGAGAAGTTGTGACAATGATTCCCCCACATCAATTATTCCAAGAATATTAATAATAAAATATATTTATCAAATAAACATGATAATTAATGGATAAAAAGGGGATTTTAATTTAATATTTTAAAGAATTTTTTTTTTAATATTTTTCAGGTTTACCCCATTTTTTTATTTTATTTTAAAAATGTTTACAGAATAACAACAGAATGATTTTACAATGACGGTTGAATTTTTAACTGAAATGAAGAATGGTCAAATGAAATGTCTATTGTATAGTGTCCGTTAACTGATGAAGTTTCTAATAGAGGTGTGATAGATGTCTCTGCTGCTGCAATCCTCGGTATTTTTACTAAAAGTGGTGGAATTCTCAGAGAATGTTGAATAGGTGGTCCAGGTGAGGCAGGTGATGGCAACAAATCAGGTGAAGCAGGTGATGGCAACAAATCAGGTGAGGCAGGTGATGGTAACAAATCAGGTGAGGCAGGTGATGGTAACAAATCAGGTGAGGCAGGTGAATATGACGGTGAAAATGGTGATTCCAGCTCAGGTGAATATGATGGTGAAAATGGTGGTGAGGCAGGTGATGGCAACAAATCTGGTGAGGCAGGTGAATAAGATGGTGAAAATGGTGGTGAGGCAGGTGAATAAGATGGCAACAAATCTGGTGAGGCAGGTGAATAAGATGGCAACAAATCTGGTGAGGCAGGTGAATAAGATGGCAACAAATCTGGTGAGGCAGGTGAATAAGATGGCAACAAATCAGGTGAGGCAGGTGAAAACCATGAATCAAATGAGGAAGGTGAATGTTCAGGTGAGGCAGGCAACAAATCAGGTGAGGCAGGTGAAAACCATGAATCAAATGAGGAAGGTGAATGTTCAGGCGAGGCAGGCAACAAATCAGGCGAGGCAGGTGAAAACCATGAATCAAATGAGGAAGGTGAATGTTCAGGCGAGGCAGGCAATAAATCAGATGGCAACAAATCAGGTGCCTCATCAAGTATATCCGGTTCCGTGAAAGCATTTTCAAATGTTTGCGGCATTGGGTGGATCCTCGAACATTTGACTGCTGTTCTACAATGTCTTTTCACGTTTTTATCAACTTCCTCAGAATCTCTTTTACGTGATCTCAGGTTATACATGGTGAACGCAGTTATGAATATTAAAAATGAATGTTTTGCGCTTTTATAACTCTATAAAGATGACGTCACGTGATAGGAAGTCACGTGACAGGATGCACATGATAGGAAGTCACGTGACAGGATGCACAGGAAGTCACGTGACAGGATGCACAGGAAGTCACGTGACAGGATGCACAGGATAGGAAGTCACGTGACATGAATATCAGATATAAAAAGAAGCGCGCTGACTCCAGCATTTTCTTGTTGTCACTTTAGTAGCCAAACTCTAGACAAAAGTAAAGATGGCGCAAAAGGATCCAAGTGTAATACTGGAGGACGACAAGATAATAGAATATCTCCAGGAAGATGAATTATTATATGTTTTGGACATAATAAATAAATACGTTCCTGAGATGCAACGAGATGAGTGTAAAAATGAGGATGACAACCTGATGGGCAACATGATAAAGGATGACAACGTAATGGAGGATGGCAACATGATGGGCAACACGATGAAGGATGACAACCTGATGGTCAACACGATGAAGGAAACGGACAACCTAATGGAGGATGACAACCTGATGGGCAACATGATGAAGGACCTAATGGAAGATAGTTTTGATTTCGACAACATGGTGAAGGATTTGGATAATTATGAATTGAACGAAATGCTACAAGATTTGATAAGTTTAGAAGATGAATTAAATAAACCTGATGTACTCAACAACGTGGCGAATAAATTGGACATGATGGGAGAAGAGGTAAAACAATTTAACACCCCTGAATGAACGTTTCGTGAAAAAAATTTATTATCTATTAAAAAATAAATACTCTACCTTTGTAATGCTACATTCTTGTTATACTATACCTTTTGTACAAAACTGTTATTAAATAATAAATTATTATCTATTAAAAAATAAATACTCTACCTTTGTAATGCTACATTCTTGTTATACTATACCTTTTGTACAAAACTGTTATTAAATAATAAATTATTATCTATTAAAAAATAAATACTCTACCTTTGTAATGCTACATTCTTGTTATACTATACCTTTTGTACAAAACTGTTATTAAATAATAAATTATTATCTATTAAAAAATAAATACTCTACCTTTGTAATGCTACATTCTTGTTATACTATACCTTTTGTACAAAACTGTTATTAAATAATAAATTATTATCTATTAAAAAATAAATACTCTACCTTTGTAATGCTACATTCTTGTTATACTATACCTTTTGTACAAAACTGTTATTAAATAATAAATTATTATCTATTAAAAAATAAATACTCTACCTTTGTAATGCTACATTCTTGTTATACTATACCTTTTGTACAAAACTGTTATTAAATAATAAATTATTATCTATTAAAAAATAAATACAGATATTGAAGACCATAAGATATTATTCTCTCATAAATATTTTCTCTCACAAAAAAAAAAAAAAATTTTTTTTTTTTTTTTTTTTTTTTTTTTTTTTTTAGAAAGTTTCTAAAATAATAATTTACAATAAGTATTTTTATTTACATGTCTTATCTCACCACAAGATATACCAAGCGGTATATTTACTTCGAGTTGAGGGTAATCATGGATACATTATAAAAATAAAAATAAAATTACATAAAATAAATAATTTACGGGACTCACAATAGGTCTATTTATTGTCAGTCCCGCACATTGTAAAATTACATAAATAAATAATTTACGGGACTGACAATAGATCTATTTATTGTCAGTCCCGCACATTATAAAATTACATAAAATAAAATAATTTACGGGACTGACAATAGATCTATTTATTGTCAGTCCCGCACATTGTAAAATTACATAAAATAAAATAATTTACGGGACTGACAATAGATCTATATATTGTCAGTCCCGCACATTATAAAATTACATAAAATAAAATAATTTACGGGACTGACAATAGATCTATTTATTGTCAGTCCCATACATTATAAAATTACATAAAATAAAATAATTTACGGGACTGACAATAGATCTATATATTGTCAGTCCCGTATATTTAAAATTACATAAAATAAATAATTTATAAACATATTAGTGCATAATAATTTATAATATTTAAATAAAAAAATACCTATTGTAAAATTATTATTCTAAATATAAATTTTAATAACCAGTATTTTATTTAAAAAAAATTCTACTAATTACATGTATCATTTCAAGGGTGGACGCGGGTGGGTAAGTATAATACATAATATATAATTTATAATATTTAAATAAAAAATACCAAATTATTATTCTAAATATAAATTTTAATAACCAGTATTTTATTTAAAAAAATTCTACTAATTACATGTATCATTTCAAGGGTGGACGTGGGTGGGTAAGTATAATACATAATATATAATTTATAATATTTAAATAAAAAATACCAAATTATTATTCTAAATATAAATTTTAATAACCAGTATTTTATTTAAAAAAAATTCTACTAATTACATGTATCATTTCAAGGGTGGACGCGGGTGGGTAAGTATAATACATAATATATAATTTATAATATTTAAATAAAAAATACCTATTGTAAAATTATTATTCTAAAAACTTTTCCTACAAATTTATTTCTTCTAAAAAAAAAAAAAAAAAATTTTTTTTTTTTTTTTTTTTTTTTTTTTTTTTTTGAAGAAAATTTATTTACCAAAAGACTTCTTCTAAAATATATTTATTTATACATTTGGAACAAGTACCTATTCTTATCAACCTTCTTGTATGTATTATAATTTTAAACAGACAAACTGATAATTAGAGAGGGGAAGGACTACATCCACAGGAAATGACATAAGAGAATATCCTTTCCGGACAGTATAAAAAGAGCAAGCACTCATTTTCACCATTCTTTTTTGCCATGTATGAACTTCGACCAATTTCTCGTAAGAATTATGCAAATATGGAGTATGATCTCCCAACACCCCCAGGGACATACGAATATGATAAAAAGTATATCCCCATAAAGTTGATCAAACGAAGAATGAAGAGGAGAAAAAACATTTCCCGTAAAGTAAAATGCCTGTATTCACGCATTCCACTTCCCCTCCTAAATTGCATGTAAAGCATGAGGATACTTCAAATGATGCCTACGGTGAAACTTCAAATAATGCCTACGGTGAAACTTCAAATGATGCCTACGGTGAAACTTCAAATGATGCCTACGGTGAAACTTCAAATAATGCCTACGGTGAAACTTCAAATAATGCCTACGGTGAAACTTCAAATAATGCCTACGGTGAAACTTCAAATAATGCCTACGGTGAAACTTCAAATAATGCCTACGGTGAAACTTCAAATAATGCCTACGGTGAAACTTCAAATAATGCCTACGGTGAAACTTCAAATAATGCCTACGGTGAAACTTCAAATAATGCCTACGGTGAAACTTCAAATAATGCCTACGGTGAAACTTCAAATAATGCCTACGGTGAAACTTCAAATGATGGAACATCTCAAATTCCTCCATTAAAAATTTCCATTCCATGGATAGCCATTAAACAATCATTGATGCATCTTCTAGATATCTCTACGATGGATACCAACACATCAGAAGGATTATATTCTGTGGAAGTTTCATTTGACAAGACTGGAGATGATCCGCTTTTAACTTTTATAATTCAACCATCAATGTAAGCATCTTTTATTTTGTATAATTCTTTCTTTTGATAATTTAAAAGTTTTTTTCCGTGTTGAAACAATTTAAACAAGATTTCTTTTTGTTAATTTGAAAAGATAATTTAAATAGATACTGTATCAACAGAAAGTTCATTAATGTGTGTTGATGCAATTGAAACAGCAAGAGTACAGTTTCAAGAGAGAAAAAATTTTGTTGCTAAAAATATGTTGTGGAAATAAAAGAATTCAATCACATGATATTATCAGCAGGGCAATCACAAGATATTATCAGCAGGGTAATCACATGATGTTATCAGCAGGGTAATCACATGATGTTATCAGCAGGGCAATCACATGATGTTATCAGCAGGGCAATCACATGCTATTATCAGCAGGGCGCTCACATGATATTATCACGTGATATTATCAGCAGATAGAGGGCGCTCTCAACAGTTTAATGCATACTATAAAAAGGAGAAGCAAGTCTCAGTTATATCTCATCTTGACTGTCTTGTCTGACTAAAAAAAAAAGCTCTTGTTTAAACCATCATGGAAATTGCTGCTGCATTTGAAATTGTAAAAAGATGGATAATACAACCCAATGCAGTTCCTATTCTGCCGGCGGAATTGGCCGATTCATCAACTGAAGTGGCAGAAGCCGTAAAATTGGCACGCAAATTCTTCAACAGTAAATTTGCCAAGATTGAATTTCTCAGGCGAAATAAATATCAGAATATAAGGAGATCCATGTGTGGCAGATACAAAAGAAGTATCAACGTTGAAGCCGATGAACACAAGCGACAAAAATTGGATGATGAAATGTGGCATGCATACAAGAGAGTTCTTGGTCACGTGAATGCTAAAATTTTAGCATTACATCCCACATTGAGTGATGAGGAAGTAAAAGAAGTAAAGAAGAACATTTTCAACATGATGGAGGACGCCCTGACAAAGAATAAAGTGTTTTACCTTTCTCTGCCTCTGCAAATGAAAAAAACTCCAACAAGTATTAAAGCTGCTCACAAAAGAATGGAAAAGTATTATAATTCACGGCAAGCTTTATGGTGTTTCATCAACAGAAAAAATGCCAAGAGGCAAGGAATGCCGAAAAGAAAAGTGTGCTTGTTAAGGGAAGAAAAGAGACAGAACGCATTGGAGGAGCAGACTTGGAATGCCTATTATGAAGCAAGAGATTATGTTGTGAAACAAATGTGAACAAACAAAAAAAAAGGACTTTAAATATATTATTATTATTATTATTATTATTATTATTATGTATACCAACATATATATATGGTATTGTACTCTTTGTAAGCATTTTTTTTTGTATGTAAAATGTTTGTTGAAACAATAAACGTAAAAAAATGGGAAAGTAAACCTTATAAAGGTTTACTTTCCCATTTTTTTTTAAACACACATTTTACCATTGGTTTCATCAAATCAGGACAGAAATGACGTTATTTGTAAGAGTAGGGAAAATAGAGGGCGCTAGCATCGATCAAGAGGGCGCTGACATCGATCGCTACACACTATAAAAGGCAAAGCAGACAAAACTCAGTCATTCTCAATCATGGAAACCCAGACTGAAGTTCTTGAAACGGTGAAAAGATGGGTGACGCATCATCATAGTCATAAACTTCATCTTACGCCGGAACTTGATATTATGCCGGCAGAATTAAATTCGGCAAAAGTGACAACAGCAATAAACTTGGCTCGTAAATTTCTAAATGCCAAGAAATCAAGTTTGGATTTTGAGAGAGTCAATAGGAGACACTTGCGACAAAACAAATCTAGTATGGATTCTGTTGAAAGGCAAAATTATAGATTGAATGCGGAAATGTGGAATGCTTACAGGGAAGCAATTCGTTATGTGGACGCTGCAATCTTAAAGCTTCATCCCGTGTTGAGTAGTGAAGAACAGAAAAGGGTCAAGTTATCCATCTTGACAGCAATGGAGGATACCCTGGAAAGAAAGAAACTTTTTTTCCTGTCTCTTCCCGTTCAAATGAAAGAAATTCCCAGAGAATTTAGTGTAGCTGATAAACTCATTTCCAAGTATCACGATGCCCAAAAAACTTTGTGGTCTTTCCGCAATAAAAAGAACTCACGAGATGTACAAAGAATGCCAAGAAGAAAAGTGTGTTTGCTTAAGGAGAAAGAAAAAGAGAAGGTGTTGGAACAACACGTACGTAACGACTACAACAAGGCAATGAACTATATTACGAAAATGAAAGGACAAATAATGTCTCTTTAAAAGGAACTTTGTATGTCAAATCTATTGTTCTTTATATAATATTTTGATATTTGTAATGTTTGATAAAACAATAAACGTAAAAAATGGGGAAGTAAACCTTTGGGTTTACTTCCCCATTTTTTTTTAAATATATTCTATACCATTGGTTCCATCAAATTATTTGAATTAAAATATATCTGAAGAAAACTTTTTATGTCAAATCTATTCCACCAATATATGTACTTCAAGTTGAACCCTAGTATGTAGACTTTTTGTAAATATTCTTAATTAACAAAAGTTTTAATTTTATATGTAAAGTAATGATTTCCTCAGTTTCAATCAAAAAGCAGTTCATCTCGAAATAAATCAAATGTGAGGAACATGACGACAGGTTTTTATTAATGAAAATTAATGAAGATATTCCCTTTAAACAAAATTGTCACTCAAATCATAAAATCCTATAATGGGGAAACCAGACAAGATATTGGCTACAATGGATTTTGTAATGTAAGAATAACTGAATATCTATGGTAAAATTATTTTCCCTTATCTTGCCACAGAATATATCAACCGGTATATTTACTTCGAGTTCAGGGTAATCATGGATACATTATAAAATTACATAAAAATAAAATAATTTACGGGACTGACAATAGATCTATATATTGTCAGTCCCGCACATTATAAAATTACATAAAATAAAATAATTTACGGGACTGACAATAGATCTATATATTGTCAGTCCCGCACATTATAAAATTACATAAAATAAAATAATTTACGGGACTGACAATAGATCTATATATTGTCAGTCCCGCACATTATAAAATTACATAAAATAAAATAATTTACGGGACTGACAATAGATCTATATATTGTCAGTCCCGCACATTATAAAATTACATAAAATAAAATAATTTACGGGACTGACAATAGATCTATATATTGTCAGTCCCGCACATTATAAAATTACATAAAATAAAATAATTTACGGGACTGACAATAGATCTATATATTGTCAGTCCCACATTATAAAATTACATAAAAAAAATAATTTATAAACATATCAGTGCATAATAATATATAATATTTAAATAAAAAAATACCTATTGTAAAATATTATTATTCTAAATATAAATTTTAATAACCAGTATATTATTTAAAAAAAATTCTACTAATTACATGTATCATTTCAAGGGTGGACGCGGGTGGGTAAGTATAATACATAGTATATAATTTATAATATTTAAATAAAAAATACCAAATTATTATTCTAAATATAAATTTTAATAACCAGTATATTATTTAAAAAAAATTCTACTAATTACATGTATCATTTCAAGGGTGGACGCGGGTGGGTAAGTATAATACATAGTATATAATTTATAATATTTAAATAAAAAATACCAAATTATTATTCTAAATATAAATTTTAATAACCAGTATATTATTTAAAAAAATTCTACTAATTACATGTATCATTTCAAGGGTGGACGCGGGTGGGTAAGTATAATATATAATATATAATTTATAATATTTAAATAAAAAATACCCATTGTAAAATTATTAAAATTATTATTCAAATAACTTTTCCTACAAATTTATTTCTTCTAAAAAAAAAAAAAAAAAAAAAAAAAAAAAAAAAAAAAAATTTTTTTTTTTTTTTAGAAAGTTTCTAAAATAATAATTTACAATAAGTATTTTTATTTACATGTCTTATCTCACCACAAGATATACCAAGCGGTATATTTACTTCGAGTTGAGGGTAATCATGGATACATTATAAAAATAAAAGTAAAATTACATAAAATAAATAATTTACGGGACTGACAATAGATCTATTTATTGTCAGTCCCGCACATTGTAAAATTACATAAAATAAATAATTTATAAACATATCAGTGCATAATAATTTATAATATTTAAATAAAAAAATACCTATTGTAAAATTATTATTCTAAATATAAATTTTAATAACCAGTATATTATTTAAAAAAATTCTACTAATTACATGTATCATTTCAAGGGTGGACGCGGGTGGGTAAGTATAATATATTGTATATGATTAATAATATTTAAATAAAAAATTCCTAATTATTATTCTAAATATAAATTTTAATAACCAGTATATTATTAGAAAAAAATTCTACTAATTACATGTATCATTTCAAGGGTGGACGCGGGTGGGTAAGTATAATACATAATATATAATTTATAATATTTAAATTAAAAATACCTATTGTAAAATTATTATTCTAAAAACTTTTCCTACAAATTTATTTCTTCTAAAAAAAAAAAAAAAAAAAAAAAAATTTTTTTTTTTTTTTTAGAAGAAATAAATATTTGATTGAAAATAATAATAATCACAGATAATCTTTTCTTTGGTATTAAATTATTATTATACTCTAATATTATCATGATTGCCTTGGAATCTCTTCAGTTACTCTTTAGAACCAGCCGAGACGGAAAATGGATTACTCAACCTTACGAACTTATTGATAAACGTATTGTTGTACCTGTGGATACGCCAATTGATAAATACGGCATTGATTTTATGTTGAAATTGACTTTTAACTATCCCGTGATTGTCACTTTTTACTGCGGGGAAAAAACAACTTCATTGTATGGTCAAAGAATAACATTTTCCGGATTTGAAACTGATGGAGAATATAAACAGTTTAAACTTTTGAATATGGATCTGTTGGATAACCCAAAAGACATGGAAAGGGCTCTACAGCAAATCAAGACATTAAAACTAAAAGTCTATAGTGTTAAAGAACGTAATGCTCATAGAATACGTACTGATGGAGAAGATGTCGTAGATGGTATATTTTGTGGTGCCACGAAACAAAAATCTGATATTCATTATACCACTGTCTATGAACAGCGTGATATATATTTATTTACCTATGAAATTTGCTTTGGAGAACATGTTGAAGTGTTTTAAAGAATGTAGATTTTTTTAAAGAATTAAAGTATTTTCTCTAAATTATTGGGTTTATTTGTAACACAATTTCATCAATATAACAACAGTAGCATCAACAATGTAGAGTACTTATATCAACGCAGAGTTCATCAATAGGATCATTATATTTATAAAGTTTTTTATGGATCACATGCTCAATAAAACCGTTGGTAAACAGGATGTGATGAAATCGGATATGACATAAACAGGATGTTTAAACAGGATATGATGAAATCGGATATGACATAAACAGGATGTGATGAAATCGGATGTGTGGGCTGAAATCGGATGTGACATAAACAGGATATGATGAAATCGGATGTGTGGGCTGAAATCGGATATGACATAAACAGGATATAATGTAAACTGGATGTGTGGGCTGAAATCGGATGTGACATAAACAGGATATGACGTAAACTGGATGTGTGGGCTGAAATCGGATGTGACATAAACAGGATATGACGTAAACTGGATGTGTGGGATGAAATCATATGATGAAACCTGATGTGACGTAAACAATTTTGACTATAAATACTCAAGCTGCTCGACGTGTGTAGCAGACAGTCTGTATTTACGATCATGACTGAAGACATTGTTATTGAACCTGATATAGATGTATACATGGATGTGGATTCACCTCCACCGTTAGTAATAGATTTGGATAAATGGGAAGATTCCTCAACTTTAAACAGTCCACAGGATCTACGCAGTCCACAGGATCTACGCAGTCCACAGGATCCACGCAGTCCTTGCAGTTTACAAGATCCACGCAGTTTACAAGATCCACGCAGTCCACAGGATCTACGCAGTCCTTGCAGTTTACAAGATCCACGCAGTCCTTGCAGTTTACAAGATCCACGCAGTCCTTGCAGTTTACAAGATCCACGCAGTCCTCACAAACTACAAGATCCACGCAGTCATTGCAAGGATCCTCACAAACTACAGGATCCACGCAGTCCTCACAAACTACAGGATCCACGCATCAAATATCCTGAACTGAAGAAAGTACTTAATCAAACTAACGGTGTGTGGTCCGTTGCCTCTAAAGCCACTACATCAAGATCCTCTAATGCCACTACGTCTGTTGCCTCTAATGCCACTACATTTGATGGGAATGCCACTACATCAAGGACCTCTAATGCCACTACATTTGATGGGAATGCCACTACATCAAGGACCTCTAATGCCACTACATTTGATGGGAATGCCACTACATCAAGGACCTCTAATGCCACTACGTTTGATGGGAATGCCACTACATCAAGGACCTCTAATGCCACTACGTTTAAGAGAAATCAAGCAGCCGCTACATTTGTTGACGCCACATCAACGTTTAAGGGAAATCAAGCAGCCGCTACATCTGTTGACTCTAATGACACTACATTTGTTGACGCCACATCAACGTTTAAGGGAAATCAAGCAGCCGCTACATCTGTTGACTCTAATGACACTACATTTGTTGACGCCACATCAACGTTTAAGGGAAATCAAGCAGCCGCTACATCTGTTGACTCTAATGACACTACATTTGTTGACGCCACATCAACGTTTAAGGGAAATCAAGCAGCCGCTACATCTGTTGACGCCACTACATCTGATGGAAATCAAACCGTCACTACATCAAGGTTTGTTGCTTCTTATAAAATGAACATAATTAATACACCTGATATGATTAATAATTTTACTTTTCCACTTTTTACAATAGATCGAAATTCTTACATTCCAGTAACTCTTACACCAGTAGCAAATAATTTGTTTAAAATCAGTCCATCTCAGCAACCAACAACACAAAAACCAACAACACAACCAACAACACAACCAACAACACAACCAACAACACAACAGCAATCAACACAACAACAGCAATCAACACAACAACCAACACAACAAACAACACAACAACCAACACAACAGCAACCAACACAACAACCAACACAACAGCAACCAACACAACAACCAACACAACAGCAACCAACACAACAACCAACACAACAAACAACACAACCAACACAACAACCAACACAACCAACACAACAAACAACACAACCAACACAACAAACACAACAACCAACACAACCAACACAACAGCAACCAACACAACAGCAACCACAACAGCATCCAACACACCGGCAAAAAACCAATTTCACGAAACAAGAATTATTGGAAATGTTAAATCAAACAAAACTTAAAAAAGATAATAACTCTCATGCAAGTTTAAGATTTCATTTGTTAACTACACTTTTAAAATTTAAGCTAAAGTACCGTTCTGGAATAAATTATAAGAACTTCGTGGAATTTCATAATAAGCGTAAGTGCTTCAAAATCATGTATGCCGTACTTGATGAGTATTATAACAAACTGATTTCTATGCAAGAAAAATGCATTTCCTTATTTTTTATTAATGAAGCACAAAAAAATGAAGTACAGCACAACATTGAATATGCAAAGTCTGAACTCATAATTTTACATAAAAAGGTGGAGGATATTCTACAAGAATGCAATAAAAGTTGTAATATATGGAATAATTTAATGCAATCTTTGAAAAAAATGGAAGATGTGACTGTACCGCAAGTGTTTGATGCTAGATACAAACCGTACTGATGAGTAAAAACAAAACTGTACTTGCATCCCAAAATTATATCCATCTCATATTTTTCTTAATAATGTTGCCTATCTCATATATATTTTTCTCAATAATGTTGCCTATCTCATATATATATTTTTCTCAATAATGTTGCCTATCTCATATATATTTTTCTCAATAATGTTGCCTATCTCATATATATTTTTCTCAATAATGTTATATTTGTCTCAATAATGTTGAACACCTTATATTTGTCTCAATAATGTTGAACATCTTATATTTGTCTCAATAATGTTGAACATCTTATATTTGTCTCAATAATGTTGAACATCTTATATTTGTCTCCATAATGTTGAACATCTTATATTTGTCTCCATAATGTTGAACATCTTATATTTGTCTCAATAATGTTGAACATCTTATATTTGTCTCAATAATGTTGAACACCTTATATTTATTTGTCTCAATAATGTTGAACATCTCAGATTTATCCTATGATGATTTGAAACGTATAATAAATATATGTATAAAAAAGAAATGAGCTTAATGTTTGATTTAAATTTTTATTCATATATAAGTAACATATACATTAAAAACAATATATAACAATCTATATATATTGATGACAATTAAAATAAAAAAAAATATTTTCAAAATATTTGCAACATGTCTTGCATCATAATTAAAAATAATATATAACAATCTATATATATTGATGACAATTAAAATAAAAAAAAATATTTTCAAAATATTTGCAACATGTCTTGCATCATAATTAAAAATAATATATAACAATCTATATATATTGATGACAATTAAAATAAAAAAAAATATTTTCAAAATATTTGCAACATGTCTTGCATCATAATTAAAAATAATATATAACAATCTATATACATTGATGACAATTAAAATAAAAAAAAAATAGTTACAAAATATTTGCAAATGTCAACATATCTTGCGAATTTGGATCATAATTAAATGCTGTGTAATTTGGATAAACTGTATCATTTACCACTTGCATTTTCTGAATATCAAACAAAGATAAGTCAGTCATGGTTGATTCTTCTTTAGAATCCCGCGTCAACCAAACAAAATCTTCATCTACTGGTTTGTCAGAAAAGTTTTCTGGAGAAAACATTTCGTCTAAATAATGCGATAGTGAAATTTCATTATAGATATCCAAGTCTTTTGTATCGTTATTATCATCGTTTAATTTAATACGTTTGTTTATATTTTCTAGTTCAGGTCCTTTCCGCTTACCTGTTTGATCGGCACTGTCTTGTGAATCGGCACTTTTTTGTGAATCGGCACTTTTTTGTGAATCGGCACTTTTTTGTGAGTCGGCACTTTTTTGTGACAGCAAGTTGACACTTTCTTGTAAGGTACAAAAAGTTTGATCGACACTGTCTTGTACGGTAAAGTTGACACTGTCTTGTAGAGTACACAAAGTTTGATCGACACTGTCTTGTAGAGTACCCAAATCGACACTGTCTTGTAGAGTACACAAAGTTTGATCGATACTGTCTTGTGAGTTGACACTGTCTTGGGGGTTGACACTGTCTTGGGGGTTGACACTGTCTTGTACGAGTTGACACTTTCGGCAGGTGACAAGTCGACACTTTCTTGTACGGTAGGCAAGGTTTGGTAATTTCTTTGAAGTAAAACAGTTTTTTGCAGGGTAGGCAAGGAAACACTCTCTTGTACGTAAAAGTCAAATATGCATTTCCACGACGTGAAGAAAAATAATATGTTCCAGAGTCTATTGCATGATTATTGGTTAAAACTGCTTTATCAAAACTATTGATGACATCCGTCTCCAATGGAATGGTATTTGCACATCTCAAAATGGAAATTTTTTCTTCATTCAAATACATGCTTGCCTTTACAGGATTGAACAGATATACATAGATAGGTGTTGCCTTATTATATACTTTAAATACGTGTTGTGACTGAGGTGGAACCTTTTGCATACCCAAAGTAAAATATTTACTTGTATAAAATCTCGTTTCTTCAATGATGGCTCCTATATCTTTACGCCCACTCGTGAGAGCACCGTAAAACAAATGCAGTTTTCCTTCTTTGATAGCAATTTTTTTCTTCATCACCTGAATATTTATATATTCTTTTGAAACCTTAAAAACTCCAATCTCTTGTTCAATTTTATATCCATCATTATGACAAAAAACATTAAGCTTAATGGATACTTCATTAGATTCCATCATCGTTAATTGCTTCAGATGCTACTGCTTTAGAGTATGTTGTTGGCAGTACTTTTATACACAAAATATTTTTAGCGGATGTGACATCACTGTAAACAAAACATCTGATTCGTTGAATCCGCACTTCCTGTAGTTGGCCAATAGAAAGTTTTAGCGGATGTGACATCACTGTAAACAAAACATCTGATTCGTTGAATCCGCACTTCCTGTAGTTGGCCAATAGAAAGTTTTAGCGGATGTGACATCACTGTAAACAAAACATCTGATTCGTTGAATCCGCACTTCCTGTAGTTGGCCAATAGAAAGTTTTAGCGGATGTGACATCACTGTAAACAAAACATCTGATTCGTTGAATCCGCACTTCCTGTAGTTGGCCAATAGAAAGTTTTAGCGGATGTGACATCACTTTGCAAACCAACTTTGGTTCATTTCTTCACTAAGGATAAAGTGATCACTGTACAACATGTGCTAAATTCTCATTTCTTCACTAAGGATAAAGTGATCGCTGTACAACATGTTCTAAATTCTCATTTCTTCACTAAGGATAAAGTGATCGCTGTACAACATGTGCTAAATTCTCATTTCTTCACTAAGGATAAAGTGATTGCCGTACAACATGTGCTAAATTCTCATTTCTTCACTAAGGATAAAGTGATCACTGTACAACTTTGGTTCATTTCTTCGCTAAGGATAAAGTGATTGCCGTACAGAAAAGGCTTAATAGGTGAGTAATTTCTTTTTCCTTTTAGGTTGTTGTTCAAAATAGGTATCTAAGCATTCAACAATTTCTAGAAAATATGTGTTCAATTGTTTACATTCTTCCAATGTTAAAAAAATCCATTCCTTATCATTAATAATCAATAACGAACCTGAACGAGTGACGAGAAATCCAGTTGACGTTAGTAACGTAAAAGAATAACTTGAGTAGGGCCAATTTCTAAAATATTCCTTAAATAATGGATAAGTTAGAGAGATAGTGGAACCAATTGCAGTAATAAAAATTAATGGAAACGCTCCCTTTAAACGAAACTGTATTTTTGATGTATCACTCAAATCATAAGTTCTATAATAGGATTCAGACATTACGCGGACAAAATATTTAAATTAAAAATATCTATGGTATAATTATTTCCTAAAAACTTTCTATAACTTTATTTCTAAAAAAAAAAAAAAAAAAAAAAAAAAAAAATTTTTTTTTTTTTTTTTTTTTTTTTTTTTTTTAGAAAGTTTTAAAAATAATATTTTACAATACGTATTTTTATTTCTATGTCTTTCTCACCACAGGATATATCAACTGCTATATTTACTTCGAGTTGAGGGTAACCAATGGATAAATTATAATTACACGTTGCTGTAATATGATTTGTTAATTTTTCACCGGATGTGATATCATTCCGTTATTGCGACATGATGTGTTCATTCTTTCACCGGATGCAACATTTCTCCGTGTTGTGCAAACGACATATTTGTTCACCAGATGTGATTTGAGAGTTTTTTTCAAAGTATTCCGGAATTATTGTATCCAAACGCTTCTAAAATCTCTTATTCATACATAAGCTTTGACCCTTAAACAATGATCACTACCTGAACTTTGACCCTTAAACAATGATCACTACCTGAACTTTGACCCTTAAACAATGATCACTACCTGAACTTTGACCCTTAAACAATGATCACTACCTGAACTTTGACCCTTAAACAATGATCACTACCTGAACTTTGACCCTTAAACAATGATCACTACCTGAACTTTGACCCTTAAACAATGATCACTACCTGAACTTTGACCCTTAAACAATGATCACTACCTGAACTTTGACCCTTAAACAATGATCACTACCTGAACTTTGACCCTTAAACAATGATCACTACCTGAACTTTGACCCTTAAACAATGATCACTACCTGAACTTTGACCCTTAAACAATGATCACTACCTGAACTTTGATCCCTTTTGCCTCTTAAGTTGATTTGATAAATCCATCTCAATGGTCACTTTGTGAAATTTTACTTCTCGAGAAAAAAATGTAAAATTTAAGATTTATCTATAAAAAAAAAAAATTTTTTTTTTTTTTTTTTTTTTAGAAAATAAAATGTAACAAAATATTTTAAAAGAATAAATGTATCATAGACATTTTTAATTCAAACATCATTTCTCTCCACGAGATATATCCATCAGTATATTTTCTTAAGTTTCGTCTAGTTGTGGATTTATTATTTATACATTGCTACAAAAGGATAAATCAGGTAATACTTTCCTATTTTCTTTAAAACGTAGCATTTATGGATTGCGACAGTTTAAATTCTTTTATAGTTAACGTAAAAACTCTTGAAAATCAGAAATTTTTAGCTTTATTACGGTCTATTATATAGAATGCGCAAGGTTGTTTTAAGGAGGGGACACGTCATAAATTTCTTATTTTTTTAACTTATTAAGAAAAACATTCAGAGGAATCCAGATTTGACCGGATGTATTTCATAACCGGATGTGTTTCATAACCGGATGTGTTTCATAACCGGATGTGTTTCATAACCGGATGTGTTTCATAACCGGATGTGTTTCATAACCGGATGTGTTTCATAACCGGATGTGTTTCATAACCGGATGTGTTGCATAACCGGATGTATTTCATAACCGGATGTGTTGCATAACCGGATGTGTTTCATAACCGGATATGTTTCATAACCGGATGTGTTCATAACCGGATGTGTTTCATAACCGGATATGTTGCATAATCTAAAGAATATAAATAGGGAAAAGTCAAACATTTAATATACTCCTTCTCTGAAAGTGGTTAATAATGTGTCTCACCCTGATTAACGAGCATGGAGTGACTACAATATTTCACTGTAGTCAAAATAAAAATCATATGATGCTAAAATACCGCATGACGCCGAACAAACTGTATATAACCAGTTATGGAGATAACGATCGTGATGAACTGGATTCGATCATTGAACGTGATCATGTGGATTTTATGATACTAAATGATATTCCCCGGAACAACTACAATGATGAAGTTGTGGACTTGATTTACAAAGTCAGGATCAGCAAAGAAGACGCCATCAATGGATTATTGATTGGAAGATTTTTACTGACTGAGTACACTGTGAAATTGACCTATCCTGACTATTACATGGACTATTGTGTGGGAGTCGTCTTGACGGACGATGTGGTGAATTGTTTAAAAGTATTAAAGCACGATTGTAATGTTTATCATCACTGATACTCCTTATGGAACTATATTCATTAATCAATCAAGGAATCTGTCTTATATTACATAACCTTGAATTGTCACATATTGTAAATATCTTTTCTTTTTTGAAACAATAAAGACGAAAAAAATAAGGAAGAGAATCCCAATTTTTTGAGGGATTCTCTTCCTTATTTTTTTTATAAAGTATTTTAACCAATGGTTCTTCATTATGAAGAAAAATACAACATTTTTAAAGATACAACGTCATTTAAACAACAACAACAATGTTTAAAACTCTGAATTTTTTTTTTTTTGAATGGTATCAAGCATATGTCAAAAAATATCCGATCCGAGCAATGGCAAGTTTCAGTTGGTAGTAGGGTTATACAAATGTTGCAGCAGTATATTAATAATATACAACGTAACAACACGTTATGTGTCTCTAAAATGTAACCGAGTTTGGGTAAAATTATAAGATTTTATTTCTTCTACAACAGATTTCATGTTTAATTTTGAACGTGCCATATAACAAAAAATGAATATAACAAAATGAATGAATGTATGCTTTTCAAGTCTCCTCTTAATGCATGATTCCAATGGTTAAAATCCTAGTTGAACTAGGAGATCAGTATACTATCAATTTAGTAAAATATTATGCACATCTTCTTTTATATCATCAAAAGAAAGCTTGCTGACTACATTTATCCCTCTTTTCCTATACAAAAGTTGCAGCGGTATATGATTAATATTCAATTTAGTAAAATATTATGCACATCTTCTTTTATATCATCAAAAGAAAGCTTGCTGACTACATTTATCCCTCTTTTTCTATACAAAAGTTGCAGCGGTATATGATTAATATACAACGTAATAACAGGTCATGTGTTTTTAATGGTTTAGGTAAAATTATAAGATTTTATTTCTTCTTCTTCAACAACAAATTTCATGTTTAATTTTGAACGTGTCATATAACAAAAAATGAATAAATGTCTCCTCTTAATGCATGATTCCAATGGTTAAAAACTTTGCCAAAAAAAATGGGGAAAGAGGGCCTAAGCCCTCTTTCCCCATTTTTTTCCACTTTTATTTAAAAAAATATATTTACAGTAATGTACAAAAAGTATGACGATTTACAATGATTGAATATGAAATGATAACAAAGACTGATTATCATTCTTGGAGAATGTAGTATCAATTTTATACTGTCCTTCACGTGATGAAGTCTCTAAAAGAGGTATGATGGCTGGTTCTACTTCCATCCACGGAACAGTTATTAAAAGTTCATCAATTTCTGAATCTGTTAGAACCTCAGTTTCCGCTTTTGAAGCTGTCAGATTATGCACTTCTGTCTTTTGTGGAGGAATCTCTTTAAAATTTTGTGGCAATCCATGAGGCAGAATTTTCATTCTTGAGAAGAGGCATTTTACTTCTCTATGACGTCTGTCCTCTCTATGACGTCTGTCCTCTCTATGACGTCTGTTCTCTCTATGACGTCTCCTCCTATTCTTTAACAGCGGGACATAGTCTTTATCCCCAGTAAAATCCGGGACATCCATGTCCACGTAACTTGTTCGTAAAACAGGTCTTAACTCATACATGATGCAGTTATGAAGTATTAAAATTTAGTGCCAGCTCTTTTATATTCCTCTCTTTACAGGATATGACGTAACCAGATATGACGTAACCAGATATGACGTAACCAGATATGACGTATGACGTCTTCATAACAAGATATGAAATCTTCAAATAACAAGATAAATCTTCAAATAACCAGATATGACGTAACCAGATATGACGTCTTCATAACAAGATAAATCTTCAAATAACAAGATAAACCGGATTTTGAATAACACAAACCTTATTTAGAATACTTGGTGAAAGCATGTGCCTCACTCTGATTAATCAACACGGAGTAACAACAACATTTCATTGTAGTTTTCTTGGAAAGCACATGACTTTAAAATATCGCATGACATTGGATAAAATATTTATTATTAGTTATGGGTACAACGATCAAGATTATCTAGAATCCATCTTTAAATACGATTTTGTAGATTTTATGGTACTAAATGACATTCTCCCAAACAACTACAAAGATGAACTTGTGGATGTAATGTATAAAACTGAAATCTGCAAACAAGATGCCATTGACGGATTAATGACTGGAAAATTCTTATTGGCCGAGTATACTGTGAAATTAAATTATCCCGATTATTATAAAGAATATTTTATGAGTGTCGTTCTAGTGGACGATGTGGTCAATTGTTTAAAAGCGTTAAAGCACGATTGTGATGTATATTTACATTGATATGCTCACACATGTCTTTTTTGAACTTTCCTTATAGGGAACTATTTTATCATCATGTGTCTATCTCTCATTCAAGAAAATGGAATTATATGTTCATTTGAGTGTAGTATTGGAGAAAGGAAACATCTACACATCATATACGTCATGAAACTTGAGGACAAAACGTTATTACAGGGTGAGAATGATCCAGAATATTTAAAAGACATTTTAGAAGACAATGTAACATGTATTCTACTCAACGATTTAAAATCTGAAAACTCTGAATATAAAAAAAAAGTACGCGTCAGTTATAAATCGACATCCATCAGTAAAAATGAAGCTATGCAAGGATTATTGGAAGGAATTTTTTTATTGACAAAAGTGCAAAGTCCTGAAAATAAGATACTTTTTGGTGTGGTATCAGTCGAGGATGAAGTGGTCCCATGTTTAAAAAAAATAAAGTACGATTGTCATATTTATGTATAATAATACGTCAAAATTGTAACATTTGTCCTCCTTTTTTCTGTAAAATGTTTGACTTGCAATAAAGATTAGGAAAAAAAGAATTTAAGACATTTTATTATGCATAACCTCGTATCAAAATAGGTCATCACATTTTCTCAGTAAACAGGATGTAGAAAAGAGATAACCTCGTATCAAAATAGGTCATCACATTTTCTCAGTAAACAGGATGTAAATAACCTCGTATCAAAATAGCTCATCTCTCAGTAAACAGAATGTAAAAAAGAGATAACCTCGTATCAAAATAGGTCATCACATTTTTCTTAGTAAACAGGATGTAGAGACTAGTATTTAAACGAAAAACTCTGCATCACAGAACACAAGATTCCACATCACAGAGTATTCTACTCCGCATAATAATGTGTCGTCTAGGAAGTGATGAATACGATTCTCAAAGCGATAATTATGAACATGAACGGAATTCTCAAAGCAGTCATGGTGATGTAATATTATATTTGCACGAAATTCATCATGAACCGCACGAAGGATGTATTATTCAATCTAATATTCAACCAGATGACATTCAACAAGAAATATACTGGCATGATGAAGACTTTGAACAAGAACTTCAACAAGATGACATTCAACAAGAACCATACTGGGATGAAGACTTTCAACAGGAACCACTTCAACAAGAATCATTTCAACAAGAACCATACTGGGATGAAGACTTTGAACAGGAACCACTTCAACAAGAATCATTTCAACAAGAACCATACTGGGATGAAGACTTTGAACAGGAACCACTTCAACAAGAATCATTTCAACAAGAACCATACTGGGATGAAGACTTTGAACAATAATTATATAATGAAATGAAGATTTTTCAACAAAAACTGGATACTTCTTTAACGAAAAACTGAATATATTTTAATCAGAACTGGATATATTTTACGTTCTCTACACATTTAGTTCATTTTGATTGTTAAAAATATATAAGATTGTTGTAAATATATATATTTGTATAGATTTTTTTAACAATAAAGACAAAAAAAATGGGGAAGAGAATTTCCAATACCGGAAATTCTCTTCCCCATTTTTTTTTAAGTTTTTATTAACCATTGGGTTCATTATATTTTCTTATCACATTTCATTAATATAGATTTCTTTTTTTAACCTAAAGGATTATACAAACAATCAATTTTTAATAATAAATATCAGTTACAATTTTTTAATGCACACCTCATGAATTATACAAATAAGCAATTTTTTTTAATAATGAGTCAATTCAATATAAAAGAAATACTTTAAATATATTTATCTTCGTTGTTTTTTTGACGATTCTCCATAACTTTCACTTTCCCTTCCGTGACTTTTACCATATGGTTCTCCAACCTTTTGCTTTTTAGCCCAAGATTCTGTATCATCAAGTCCATGTACTTTTGTTTGTTTAACTTCAGCTTCTAATTTTTGAATCTGTTTAATTATTCTCTCCCCTCGATCGGGTAACCTATCAGCATATTCATTATAAAGTTTTTGCTTTTCTTCAATGGTACGTCTGTGCATTCTTAATTAATGAACATATTATAGAAGAGGGGGGATTATGTCATAATGAAAAAAAACTTGTCATAATGGATTATACAAACAATCATTTGGTACACTCAATTGTCATCGCAAAACAAATACTATTGTGACATACATGATCTTTGTTATTTTTTAGACGATTCTCCATAAAAGCTACCTTTGTGACCATATGGTTCTTCAACCTTTGGTTTTTTAATTAAAGATTCTTCATCGCATCCCTGTTCTTTTATTTGTTTAATCTCAAGTTCTAATTTTTCAATCTGTTGTAATATTTTTTCCCTTCGATCCAATAACTTGTCAAGATCTTCATCATGAAATTCGTACTTTTCCTCAGTGGTACGTCTGTCCATTCTTATTTAATGAACAAATCATGGAGGAAATAAATTATAATTAATATATAATTAATATTTACCTTCGTTGCTTTTTAGATTCACAAGAACTATTTTCACATTCCCTTCCGTAATTTTTACCGTATTGTTGTTCTCCAACCTTTTGCTTTTTAACCAAAGATTCAGAATCATCTGATCCACGTACTTTAGTATTTTGTGGACAATGATCCCGATAATGTTGAATTTCTGCTTCTAATTTTTGAATCTGCTTTATCACTTTCTGCCTTTGATCAGGTAACCCATCATAAAATTTTACCTTTTCCTCAATGGTACGTCTCTGCATTCTTAATTAATTAACAAACCAGCAAAGAAAGAAAGCAAGTCATGAGGGGGAATGAACAAATCAGAAAGGAAGTCATGAACAAATCAGAAAGGAAGTCATGAACAAATCAGAAAGGAAGTCATGAACAAATCAGAAAGGAAGTCATAAACAAATCAGAAAGGAAGTCATGAACAAATCAGAAAGGAAGTCATGAACAAATCAGGAAAGGAAGTCATGAACAAATCAGAAAGGAAGTCATAAACAAATCAGAAAGGAAGTCATAAACAAATCAGAAAGGAAGTCATAAACAAATCAGAAAGGAAGTCATAAACAAATCAGAAAGGAAGTCATAAACAAATCAGAAAGGAAGTCATAAACAAATCAGAAAGGAAGTCATAAACAAATCAGGAAGGAAGTCATAAACAAATCAGGAAGGAAGTAATGAAATAAAAATGAACGATCGTATCCTGTATGGACAAAATGTTATTTAACAGAATCAACAGTCTTCTTGACTGACTGGGTAACATCTTGTTGAATAATATGGATGCAAAACAAATAATGGCGTTGCGGATTATTAAAACGTGGATACTGCATGATGTGTTTCCGGCACTACCGAGTGAATTTGACGACGCATCTCCAGAAGTGATGCATGCTATAAACTTGGCAAAAAACTTTCTAGATGCTAAATTTGCCAAATGGGATTTTGAAAATCAAAACGTAGAATGGCGTTTAAGGAGATTGAATCTCGGTAAAGACATTCAAAAGAGAAGTGCTAGAATTGAAGCTGATGAAAGACAACGTGTTAAATTGGAATTTGAAATGTGGAATACCTACAATAAAGCAGTTCAGTATATAAACTCTACAATCGCGAAAGCTACTGTTGAATCCTCTTGAAGAAACAAAAGGGGGAATTGTATTCATTGAAATGTATTGAATCTAAAAATAAATGACAAAGAAATAATAGTGAATAATAGTTGATTTATTTTATCCAAACATCCTTGTAATCTCATGACAAAATAAAATTATTATCTGTTAATGATTGCAAGTTTACATTCTTTCCATAAATCAAATCTCTTTACATCACACCTTATAAGATCGAACACAAGTTTTTCCGTTTCATCATATTCATTATTTACAGAAAGGTCTTCCATAAATCTAACCAGTTTACAGTTTTCTATAGATTCTTGCATGACTTTATAACCCATAAGTGTCATCATATGTTGTAAAAGAGTTATGTCAAATGCGGTCATCACTTCAAGGGATTCTACAATATCCTTCAATGCTTCCAACACTTGTTTTTCATTTTCCAAAATCCTACCGTTGCTTTCAAATTCAAAAGATATCCTGCTTTCCAAAGTATTTACAATGTGCTGTCGTTCCTCTTCACATTCTACTAACTTTTCAAACTTGACAATAAACTGTTGTACTCTTGACCTGAAACTCATCTTGGTATACTTGTAAAAGGCTGTTTTAAAGAAATTATAAATTGTAGAAACTTGATCTAAGGAATCTAAATAAAATTATAAATTGTAATACAACTTTATGTTCTTTAAAACTTTTTCTAAAAAAAAAAAAAAAAAAAAAAAAAAATTTTTTTTTTTTTTTTTTTTTTTTAGAAAAAAGTTTTTGTAAAAGATTTAGAAAAGAAAAAAATAATATTATACTACATTTCTTTTCCATCTCCAATAAGGAATAACTGTAGTATTACTCTCATAATCAGAATGATGCGCATGTGGTATTGGACCGTCTGCAAGCAACAGCATATTCAATTCTTCACACCTTTTATGACAACAGGGACTACAATTTTCCTCATTCTTCTGTTGAAGTAAAATGTGAAATTGTGATTCAAAAAGTTTCAACATACGCATTCCTCTAGCAACGTGTAAACAGTTATTACCCTTTTCATCTCTCAATGAAAAATCACACTTGAACATTATTTTTTCCATCATCGGAACCAACGATTCATCAGCGGCAACTCTGAAGAAAAATGGTCTACATGTGTCTTCTTCATACTGATTAACATCACCATACAAAGAAAGTGCTTGATCTATCAAACATGGATAATAATAACCTATATATACTACAGCAGAACCCGGTATTTCATCTGCGACTTGGAGTAAATGTTCAACGTTTCCTGTCCAAATATTACAGTCTTTGAAATTGATCCACTGCTTAAGACGGTAAAGTAATTCTTTTGTTATTTTCTTTGGAGACTTGTTTAAAACTGCAGTCATGTGCCTTTTGTCTACGTGATGATTTTCCAAACTTGTCAAAATATCGTCTCTTTCTGAATACACCAGACAATATAATTCGTATTTAGTGATATACAGTTTTGATAGTTTTTGAAGACACGACGCAATAACGTCATAATTTTGTAATTCCACAGCTAGTTTATAGAGGGAATGTAATTGTCGTTCAACTAAAATATGCATCTTTTGTAATAATACATCCGTAGGTTGATTTTTATTCATAAAAAATGCAAGTGCAAGCATTAATCCATAATCAGTTTCACTTGGTGGCGGTTCTTTCAATTCAATATACTTTAAATCAATGTAAAAATTTTTAAAACACTTGACAAAAATATCACTATCCATGGGATAATTTTTTGCGATAATGGATGCAATGGAACGGTTTTCCAGTACTAAATTGACGTTGAATTCTTTACGATTCAACAAGATTAGCATGATATCATCCAATCGATGAGTTGCCGCAAAGTGTCCCAAAGACTGTTTGTTCATAATATTCACTTTAAATTCTGGATCTTTAATAATTTGTAAGAACGTATTATACGTGGCAAAACGTTTTCTCCACTGGTGTACATTATTTTCAATCTTTGTCGGTCGAAAAATCCAAGGGTATTTAGAATACACACGGTTTAATTTATTACGACGTATCCATTTTACAACGGCGTGTGGAGCAATATCCATATTTTTGTATTTAATAATTTATTTATTGTTGTCTTGTGACATAAAAATTTATATAAAATATTTTCCACAAGATATATTCTCTCACAAAAAAAAAAAAAAAAAAAAAAAAAATTTTTTTTTTTTTTTTTTTTTTTTTTTTTAAAATATTTTATATATTAGATACCACATATTTTAGTGGTATCTAATATATAAAATATAAATAGCAATATTAACTAGTAATGTTGCTGCCATTCAGTAACATGATGCCGTACGTTTTACATGATCAAGATGCCATACGTAAAGTGTAAGATGATGCTATACCATTCACAGTGAGTACATAATTTTTTTTTGAAATATATAAAAATACAATACTTACCATTCGGGAAACGTTTTTATCTTATTTATTTTTACGAGACATGTTTTATTTGTTACAGTTGCTGTCCCAGTATTTATTTACTTATTATAACATAAAGTCGTTTCATGTTACAATAATAAATTTGTTACCCGCAAAATATTCTTGTAAATTTATAGGTGCTAAACTATTGTAAATATATTCTTTATTATATAGGATTACAAAATGTTGCATTTCTGGCGTGAAATGTAAAAATGTATTAGTTGAAAGTATACAATGAGATTAGACAGAAATCACGTGACTAGACATGGCTTCCGTCGGGTCACGTAACTTCTTTAAACACGGATCATAATTGTTTCATGTTATAATAATAAGTTTGTTACCCGCAAAATATTCTTGTAAATTTATAGGTGCTAAACTATTGTAAATATTTTCTTTATTATACAGGATTACAAAATACTGCATTTCTGGCGTGAAATGTAAAAATGTATTAGTTGAAAGTATACAATAAGATTAGACAGAAAGTACGTGACTAAACAGGATTTCTGTCGGGTGTCACGTAATTTCTTTAACGCTTAACTATCGTAGATATTCTCTTTATTATATACGATTACAAAACGTTGCATTTCTGGCGTAAAATACAAAAGTACATTAGTTAAGTATCCAAATGAGACTAGACGGGTATTACGTGACTAGACTTTCAAATCAAGTCTAGTCATCTCATTTCACGTCTAAAATACAGTTTGGTTTAAAGAATGTCACCATTAATTTTCACTACTACAAGATATTAAAGAAAAACATATCACCTTCCTTTGTGTAACTACATGGAACTTGAAGTAAATATAATGAGTGACATTTGTCGTCAAGGAATAAAAAATCTTTTATGATACATTAGTTTCCTGAAAACTTTTCTCACAAAAACTTTTCTCAAAAAAAAAAAAAAAAAAAAAAAAAAAAAAAAAAAAAAAATTTTTTTTTTTTTTTTTTTTCTTCCCTTTATAAAATATTTTATATACTAGATACCACATGTTTTAGTAGTATCTAATATATAAAATATTAATATTATATATATATATATATATATATATATATATATATATATCTTGTAAATATCGATATTATATGTTTATTTTTCATACAAGTATCGACATTGCACAAGGTACATATTTTAAAATGCATAAAGATACAACCAGTTGGATAGGTTGCAACTATTTATTAATTGGATACAAATTCAGCCCAAACAGGGACTCGAACCCTGGTCCGTTAGGTTAAAAGCCTAACGCTCTACCAACTGAGCTACTTGGGCACGTGATATTGTATCTTAGAAATATAGATGTATTTATTTATTATTTTAAATTATTGTTAATCATTATAGTTGCTGACCTAGTTATTTATTATTATAAATAATAGTTGTTACCCCCAAACTGCAAAATATTCTTGTAAATTTACATATGCTTAACTATCGTAAATATTCTCTTTATTATATACGATTACAAAACGTTGCATTTCTGGCGTAAAATACAAAAGTACATTAGTTAAGTATCCAAATGAGACTAGACTAGATGGATATTACGTGACTAGACTTTCAAATCAAGTCTAGTCATCTCATTTCACGTCTAAAATACAGTTTGGTTTAAAGAATGTCACCATTAATTTTCACTACTGCAAATAGTTTTTTTGCCTGAGATATTAAAGAAAAACATGTCACCTTCCTTTGTGTAACTACATGGAACTTGAAGTAAATATAATGAGTGACATTTGTCGTCAAGGAATAAAAAATATTTTATGATAAATTAGTTTCCTGAAAACTTTTCTCACAAAAACTTTCTCACAAAAAAAAAAAAAAAAAAAAAAAAAATTTTTTTTTTTTTTTTTTTTTTCTTCCCTTATAAAATATTTTATATACTAGATACCACATGTTTTAGTAGTATCTAATATATAAAATATTAATATTATATATATCTTGTAAATATCGACATTATATGTTTATTTTTCATACAAGTATCGACATTGCACACAAGGTACATATTTTGAAATGTATAAAGATACAACCAGTTGGATAGGTTGTAACTATTTATTAATTGGATACAAATTCAGCCCAAACAGGGACTCGAACCCTGGTCCGTTAGGTTAAAAGCCTAACGCTCTACCAACTGAGCTACTTGGGCACGTGATATTGTATCTTAGAAATATAGATGTATTTATTTATTATTGTTGTTAATCATTATAGTTGCTGACCTAGTTATTTATTATTATAAATAATAGTTGTTACCCCCAAACTGCGAAATATTCTTGTAAATTTACATATGCTTAACTATCGTAAATATTCTCTTTATTATATAAGATTACAAAACGTTGCAATTCTGGCGTGAAATACAAAAGTACATTAGTTAAAGTATCCAATGAGAGAGCTATCACGTGACTAGATGGATATCACGTGACTAGATGGATATCACGTGACTAGATGGATATCACGTGACTAGATGGATATCACCATCTAGTCATCTTATTTCACGTCTACAATACAGTTTGGTTTAAAGAGTGTCACCATTAATTTTCACTACTGCAAATAGTTTTTTTTGCCTGAGATATTAAAGAAAAACATGTCACCTTCCTTTGTGTAACTACATGGAACTTGAAGTAAATATAATGAGTGACATTTGTCGTCAAGGAATAAAAAATATTTTATGATAAATTAGTTTCCTGAAAACTTTTCTCACAAAAACTTTCTCACAAAAAAAAAAAAAAAAAAAAAAAAAAAAAAAAAAAATTTTTTTTTTTTTTTTTTTTTCTTCCCCCTTTATAAAATATTTTATATACTAGATACCACATGTTTTAGTAGTATCTAATATATAAAATATTAATATTATATATATCTTGTAAATATCGACATTATATGTTTATTTTTCATACAAGTATCGACATTACACAAGGTACATATTTTGAAATGTATAAAGATACAACCAGTTGGATAGGTTGTAACTATTTATTAATTGGATACAAATTCAGCCCAAACAGGGACTCGAACCCTGGTCCGTTAGGTTAAAAGCCTAACGCTCTACCAACTGAGCTACTTGGGCACGTGATATTGTATCTTAGAAATATAGATGTATTTATTTATTATTGTTAATCATTATAGTTGCTGACCTAGTTATTTATTATTATAAATAATAGTTGTTACCCCCAAACTGCGAAATATTCTTGTAAATTTACATATGCTTAACTATCGTAAATATTCTCTTTATTATATAAGATTACAAAACGTTGCAATTCTGGCGTGAAATACAAAAGTACATTAGTTAAAGTATCCAATGAGAGAGCTATCACGTGACTAGATGGATATCACGTGACTAGATGGATATCACGTGACTAGATGGATATCACGTGACTAGATGGATATCACCATCTAGTCATCTCATAAACAACTCATACAAATTATTATATATCGTGATACTATACATCAGGATATGTTTATCGTGTCATTAAGGTTTAAATGATATTTACGGAGTGTGTCCATTAATTTTTCATTACTACAAAAAATGGTTCATTTGGTTTTTTCCCCTTTTCTGAGATTATTTAAAAAATTACAATATTTGGCCCAAGTTTAATGTTTTTTTCAAGTTAGGAAACTCTACTGAATTTCTTGTTAGGCTCATACATATATAAAAAAATTGGAAATTATTACCTGATTTATCCTTTTGATATCTATATGGAAACTGGTGTCATCAAACCATAACATAGAAACTTTTGTAAATTATATATAATATGAAAAAATACAAAGGCGTTCCGGAGGCCAAGCGAAGCGCAGGCCGTAGGATAAGCTTTTGTATTTTTTTTCATATTATATATAATTTACAAAAGCCTACTTACTAAGGAATACATTCCATGTTCTCTAGTTGGTGTATTCTTATTCCTAATTATCTTATTTCTATTTTTTTATTGAAAACAATTAAGAGTACTGTGTATGGTACTAAAATCTTATTCTAAAATTATTATCCTATAAACTTTTCTCACAAAAATATTTCTCCTAAAAAAAAAAAAAAAAAAAAAAAAATTTTTTTTTTTTTTAGAAAAGTTTATAGGAAAATATTTTTTTCCATTGCGGTATAATACATTATTACAAAGTTGGGTAAGCGTACGTATTTAAAGAATGGATCCTTGCTCATGTTTTCTGAAAATATATAGATTTTTCGACCATGGGATTTCTTCAAATTATCTCTCATCTTCAGATATAAAATAAAATAATTTAACTTTGAACGTAATGTCTGACTTACCATCTTATTCTTCTTATCCTCACGGTGAAAAATATCAGTGTCCAATATGTAATCATGTAATAAATGTTTATAAAGCGAGTGATCATGTCAAAAGACATGATAAATTTCAATCTAAAGTCTGTTTTTTCTGCTGGGAGAATTTTGAATACTTGGATGATCAACATCGTCGAGAATGTGCTGCTGCGGCGAATAAACGTTGGAAACAAAAAGACATTGATGATGTCGACAATTCCGTAGATGATGACACAGCAATTTTTCAAAATACGAAAATGAAAACAATTTTGGACATAAATAATGATATTTGGCTTCATGGAACAAATGTAGCAAAAGCATTATGCTATAAAAATCCCAGTTCAGCGATATCTGCGCATGTTTCGGAAAATAATATACGTAAAGGTGAAGAAATTTTATGTTTATACGGATTACGGGATCAGTCACGTTATATCAGCTTAACCGGACTTGACGAACTTATTAAAAAAACGCGTAAACCCCAATCCCGCCTGTTTAAGAAATGGATTCTTGCTAAGGTGTTGCCAGAATTACGTAAGTGCCATCAAATAACGGAAATGTAAGGCTAAATGGATGGATGAAATAAATGGAAAAATTGTACATCTTTTGGAATAAATAATAAAACATCTTTTACATCTTTATGTGGTGAATAATACATCTTTTGGTTTCGTGTACATCTTTTGGGTTGCGTGTGGTGAATAAATAATAATACATCTTTTGGTGGCGTGTACATCTTTTGGTTGCGTGTGGTGAATAAATAATAATACATCTTTTGGTGGCGTGTACATCTTTTGGTTGCGTGTGGTGAATAAATAATAATACATCTTTTGGGTTGCGTGTGGTGAATAAATAATAATACATCTTTTGGTGGCGTGTTGGAAGTGTGCCATATCGTTACAAATTTTGGTGTTTTCATTAAAAAGTTTGTAAATCCCGTTAATGTGTGTGTGGAGAATATCGTTGATGCGTGAGGAGACTAAATAATTATATTTTGAATTAAATTTTTACCAAATTGAGAGTATATTTTTCGTTTAATAAAAACATAACTGACGGTAAAACATAACTCGCAGTGCTAAAAACATCCCTGGGAGTGTTCCTTCCACCGATGTTTTTAACACTCCCAGTTATGTTTTACCGTCAGTTACGTTTCCACCCTTCGAACACTAATGCTTCTATTCGTACACAAAGGAAGGTATCACAACAACGGGAGGATGAAACATTTGGTGAGCAAAATGAATAAATCATGTCACATCTTGTGGAAAAAAATAATAAATTGTGTTATTAAATAGATATTTTGCAAGAAAGGATTCCTTATGTAACTATGCCCGTTAATATTTACCAGTCAGCACTTATATTCCGAACGAACGATTGTTCTTTTGGTTTCGTGTGGTGAATAAATAATAATATAGATTGTTCTTTTGGTTTCGTGTGGTGAATAAATAATAATATAGATTGTTCCTTTGGTTTCGTGTGGTGAATAAATAATAATATAGATTGTTCTTTTGGTTTCGTGTGGTGAATAAATAATAATATAGATTGTTCTTTTGGTGGCGTGTGGTACGTTGGAAGTGTGCTGTTTAGCATATCGTTACAAAATTTGGTATTTTCATTAAAAAGTTTGAAAATCCCGTTAATGTGTGTGTGTGGAGAATATCGTTGATGCGTGAGGAGACTAAATAATTATATTTTGAATTAAATTTTTACCAAATTGAGAGTATATTTTTCGTTTAATAAAAACATAACTGACAGTAAAACATAACTCGCAGTGCTAAAAACATAAGTCTCTGAGGTACAGCGAGTTATGTTTTTAACACTCCCAGTTATGTTTTACCGTCAGTTATGTTTCCACCCTTCGAACACTAATGCTTTGATTCGTACAGAAAGGAAGGTATGACAACAACGGTAGGATGTAATTTTTACCAAATTGAGAGTATACTTTCAGTCTAGTAAAAACATAACTGACGGTAAAACATAACTGGGAGTGAAGAGAACTTAACTAGGCTTGTTCCCACTACTTATGTTTTTAACACTTCTAGTTATGTTTTACCGTCAGTTACGTTTTCATCCATCGAACACTAATGCTCCGATTCGTACAGAAAAGATGGTATCACTTTGACAACAACGGAAGGATGTAACATTTGGTGAACAAAATGAATAAATTATGTCACATCTTGTGGAAAAAATAAATAAATTGTGTTATTAATTAGATGTTTTGCATGAAAGGATTCCAACGAAAGAATGTGAAAAAAAATAATATAGTGTCACAACTATCGCTGTTTAAGCAACTTTTATTCGTTTATTCATTTTACAATTACTCAAAAAGGCGTATCATGACAAAACTTGAAATATCAGCTGGAACATCAGATGAAGTTTCTTCTTTTGTAAATACAGATTGATCTTTTAGATTCGCGTGGTACTGTATTGTGGTACTAAAATTTTATTCTTAAATTATTTTCCTATAAAAATATTTCTCTAAAAAAAAAAAAAAAAAAAAAAAAAAATTTTTTTTTTTTTTTTTTTTTTTTTTTTGAGAAATATTTTTATAACAAATGTTTAGGAATATATTTATTTTGTAAAGATAAAACATTATTCCTTGAACATGTCCTCACCTCTGACAAAACATCTCATCATGGAATATCCTTTTGAAGGTAATTAATACGATTTACTCCTTTTTATGTTTTTTTCCTCTCTTTCTTTGACAAATTTTCTTTTCTTTTTTAATTTGTTTCCTCTCCAATTCTTTTCTTAAAGAACTCAACATTATAGGGCGTTCCTGTAGCTCTATATCTTCAATGACTTGTTTTTTCCGGTATGATACATTTCTTAATATTCGTTGTTCTTGTAACTTAAGAATCCGACTCATAGGACAACAATCTTTTAATTTTAATAACAGCATTGATTTGGGATATTTAATGAGATATTTTATAAATTCTCTCTGTATATAACTTTCTTGACCTCTTATTACATCAATGTACATTCCTGCCGGAATGTACATTGACGAAAAATTATATTCTTCAGGAATTAACATTACAAGATAGGTCTGTTTATCTTTGTGTGTGACAACAAGTCCTTCATTCTTTAAAATCGGTTGTTTGGCAAGTTCCTTTTCTTTGTTGTCCAAAGCTTGATTCAAGATTGCAATTGTGCCATTTTTGTAATCCAAAGTTTCATACAAGATTGCAATTGTGTCATCTTTACTATTCAACGTTTGATTTAAGATTCCGATTGTGTCATTTTTGCTCTCCAAAGTTTGATACAAGATGGCAATTTCTTGATTTTTATCCTTGATAGCCAGTTGCATTTGTTTTTCTTGCGTTTTGAGGGCCAATTGTATCTGTTGTTCTTGTTTCCTTTTCTTCTTTTCAAAAAAGTGTTTATAAATGCCATTTTTATGTAATTGAGGCATAATTTCTGACATGAACCATATTTGAAATAATTTAACAGCATTGGTTTTTGAGATATTTAATGAGATATTTTAAGACGCCATTTTCATTGTATGAATCTTTCATTGTTGTTAAATCTATTTAAATTTTCTAAATCTTTATATATTCTTCAGTAATTAATCTTTGTACATGATACGTCTATATGTTGTGGATTCAGATAACCCAATGCCACTGCAAGATGATTACTATGAAACCATAGTATGTTATCTACGTCAATGATGATTTCAATCTTGAATTTATTAAAAGACATGAAATAATAATTGTTTGAAATAAACTGTAGGCAATCCGAACAATCGTTAATTGCATTTTACTAATGTTTCAAATTTTTTATTTGTTTCTGCGGCACATTTACTAATGTGCAGTCTTAATTCATGTAAGGAAATATTTTCAAATACAAGAAAACAAAAATAGCATTGTTTTTCTTCAATCTTGTGAATATCTATAGCATGTTGATTTGCACCATTTATTTGTACAGTTCTGAAACATGACATGCATTGATATTTTTTAATTGAGGCATAATTTCTGACATGAACCATATTTGAAATAATTTAACCATTGGTTTTTGAGATTTTAAAATGAATTGATAACTCCATTTTTTTTATTTCAAAACCTTGATGTGATTTATAGAGAACAAAATATTTTTAAAACGTTGATTTTGAAAAGTAAAAAGTTGCAAAACGTTGATATGCTTACTTAAAGATAACAGATATTTTATGAAACCTTTGATGTGTTTATTAAACTATAACAAATATTCCTAAACCTTGATGTGCTTACCAAAAGACATGAGATAATATTCTTAAATATTTAAAATATTATTTATTTATTTATTTATTTATAATATTATTTATTAGGTGCGGGATTTGCAGTCATTATTTTAGAATATTAACGTAATATTTATAATATTATTTATTTTTTTGGATTTTTTATTATGTGCGGGATTTGCAATATATGAATCTATTGTCAGTCCCGCACATTATTTTTTCTTAAGAAATTTCACTCATATTTTATTTATAATTTTATTTTATAAATAAAATTAAATCTTTCACACAAAATCTCTCTGAATCATTATTGCAAAACGTATGATACTGTTACTTAAATGATAACAGATATTTTTGGCAAAACCTTTGATGTGTTTATGGCAAACTATAACAAATATTCCTAAACCTTTATTTTGCTTACCAAAAAAGAAATATTCTTAAATATTTAAAATATTATTTATTTATTTATTTATTTATAATATTATTTATTAGGTGCGGGATTTGCAGTCATTATTTTAGAATATTAACGTTAATATTTATAATATTATTTATTATTTTGGATTTTTTATTATGTGCGGGATTTGCAATATATGAATCTATTGTCAGTCCATTCGCACATTTATTTTACCCTATTTACCTTGGGAAGATTTGACTCATATTTCAACTGGTCAATCGATAATTCATTCCTTTCATAGAATAAAATTAAATCTTTCATCGGTACAATCCAGATCTCTCTGAATCATTATTTTTAATCTACTCTATGTAGTCACTGTTTTTAGAATGACAAGATCTTTTAATGGGTGACATTTGTTGGCAAGACAACAAAACATATTTAAAATAAAAGTATCTATGGCAAAATTATTTTCTTAAAAACTTTTCCTACAAATTTATTTTTTCTAAAAAAAAAAAAAAAAAAAAAAAAAAAAAAAAAAAAATTTTTTTTTTTTTTTTTTTTTTTTTAGGAAAAGTTTTTAGGAGAAACAATTATGCGTATAAAAAATTAATGTTTGTAATTATCAAGATGAAAAAAAATTATTTTGGTAATATAGTACATCTCACTTTTTGTTTGGATACTCGATGGATAACCCAACCATTCAGAGATTTATTTTACCCTATTTACCTTGGGAAGATATTGACATGTTACGATTTCATTTCAACTGGTCAATCGATGAAATTCATTCCTTTCAAAGAATTCAAAAATGTCAAAATTGCATCGGTACAATAAGAGATTTAATGCATTATTTATTTTGTTTAGAGGACGTTGCATGTACTATAACAGATTATTCAACTCTACAATCGTCTGATAACGTATATTCACTAAATTTTCAAATTGTACGCTGTTTTGGATACTACTCATTAGAAAAAAAATATTTTAAACAGAGGAACACTAGTAGAAATTATTAGATATTTGGATATTCTTAGTTTAAATGAAGATATTTATCACGTAAAACTATTGCAAGACCACAAGGTCATTATGTTTACGGAAAATGAGTTTCCACTCTCGAGCTTGATGATAGCAACACTTTTGGCGCAGATCCAGTACAGTAGAGCAGTAGATAGTTTTGCGATGGCATTGTTGTTCCCAGATGATGACCTGTAAAAAGAAAAAAACATGTGCAGTGTGTACCTTTTATTAGAATAAACAAAAGATTTATCTTGAAGTTATTTCTTTTTTTTATTTTGTTAATTTAATTTCTTTTTTTAATTATTGTATAGTACGTTGCGACCTGTTGTTGATAAAAAAATAAATGCCGCGGTATCTTTAAAATTATTTATAAAATAATCCATGAGTTGTATTCACCCTTTTAGATAGCGTCATTTATGTTAATTTTATTTTATTTTTATAATGTGCGGGATTTGTAATATATGAATCTATTGGCAGTCCCGTATTAATTTTATTTTTATTTTTATAATGTGCGGGATTTGTAATATATGAATCTATTGGCAGTCCCGTATTAATTTTATTTTTATTTTTATAATGTGCGGGATTTGTAATATATGAATCTATTGGCAGTCCCGTATTAATTTTATTTTATTTTTATAATGTGCGGGATTTGTAATATATGAATCTATTGGCAGTCCCGTATTAATTTTATTTTATTTTTATAATGTGCGGGATTTGTAATATATGAATCTATTGGCAGTCCCGTATTAATTTTATTTTATTTTTATAATGTGCGGGATTTGTAATATATAAATCTATTGGCAGTCCCGTATTAATTTTATTTTATTTTTATAATGTGCGGGATTTGTAATATATGAATCTATTGGCAGTCCCGTATTAATTTTATTTTATTTTTATAATGTGCGGGATTTGTAATATATGAATCTATTGGCAGTCCCGTATTAATTTTATTTTTATTTTATGTAATTTCACTTATATTTTTATGTATAATATAGAATTTTTGTGAATTTCAACTTATTCTTGAAAGAGATTGATATGTTACGACTCTTGTTCAACTCTTCTACTGATGGCATTCATTCCTTTCCAAAAAATGTCAAATTGTACAATAAGAGATTTGATGCAACATTCATTTTACTTATACACACTGAGATGAATTTAATTTATGGTAATCTCCTAAATTCTAGTCTATCGAAAATAGAAACCATAAGATAGAAACTTTTAAAAATTATATATAATATGAAAAATACAAAAGCTTATCCGGAGGCCAAGCGGAGCGCAGGCCGTAGGATATGCTTTTGTATTTTTCATATTATATATATAATTTACAAAAGCCTACATACTAGGGGGTTTCAACATTCCATTGATTTTTTTCTTTTTCATTTAAATTTTTAAAAAATGTGATCAAGATAAATACCATAGTTAAAAATTTTATGTAAACACAGTAGAAGAAATCATTTGACTCTTCCTGTAAATCTCTTGTGGGTTGAAAAAAATTCTGTAAACACATTATGAAAAAAATGAGATTCCGTCTTGAGCTGAATAATAACAGGGTTGTTGTGACATGAAGTAAATAAGAGTTAAACTAACAATAAAAAAATTTATTTGTTTTGAATTAAAGTATGCGATGAGAATAGACGGATATCACGTGATAAATCACATGATAGTATGTTATTCACCACGTGATGAATCACGTGACTAGACGGATATCACGTGATATAACGTGATAAATCACGTGATGTCACGTGACTAGACGGATATCACGTGATATCATGTGATGAATCACGTGATATCACATGACTATCACGTGATATCACGTGATATCATGTGATGAATCACGTGATATCATGTGATTCATCACGTGACTAGGCATGCTGTATAAAAGCCGCGGAATATCCTCATTATTATTATTATTTCACCATGTTTGTAAGGGGAACAAATAAGGAATTTACCGTACTTGACATTGTATGCAAGATGCCTCACTGCTCTGTGTACCGAGGAAAACGTGTTTACGATCAACTTGACGTAAACATTTTTGTTCTGCAATTTCCCGGGCAGTATTCTCGAGAGAGACGTCTCAAGTTTGAAAAAATTGCACGCGAAATTATGGAAAAGAGGAAAATTACTCTTTTTCATGAGAATTTATGATCGCAAAATTGTATACATTGTCAAGTAAATCTTTCCCTTTAAAAAAACAAACAAAAAAAATGGGGGAAAAAGAGCTCTTTATGCTCTTTTTCCCCCATTTTTTTTTACAAAGTCTAGATAACCAATGGATTCCTGAATATTAATTAAGTTGGTAAAATGTATTAGATAAGTGGTGAAATTATAACTCTTTCACAAAAGTATGTCACATCCTGTAAAAGATAATTGCAATATTATTATATCTTAATGTTTTATTGTTGTATACTTCAACAATTCTGTTTTCATATTGGCACTTTGATTAGCCAACATTTGTAATGACCAAGATACCTGTGTCCATCCCCACTTATGAAGCACATTGAATCACATGATGTTCACAATATTATAAGAAAATTGTGTAAACGTGACAAATATTTTCCTGCTGTAAGATACGTTGATTATATAAATTATAATAAATTGACTTAATGTTGTATATTTGTATGTAACTATTGGATTTATTCGCGACATTTGGTTAAAAAAATAGTTTATGAATAAATGAAATCTTTTACACAATCTTTCTGTATCATTATTTTATCTACTGTATATAATCATTGTTTTTACAAGATTTTTTTTAATGGGTGACATTTGTTGTTTTCATAAAAACAATTCTGTACTAAGATGTTATATTAATTTTCTTCAGAAAGTTTAACTTTTTTATTTTTGGGTTCCGATTGTGCTAAAGTGATAATCAATGCCTCTTCCATTTCCACTTGGTCAGATTCTGAAAAGGGTGAATTTCCTGTCCATCCATAACGATATTGATTTGTTAATAATACGGAAAAATCGTGATACATATTTTCAAAATCGTTGATCATGTGTATTTCTCTTCCTATATAATCATCCACATCAACGCTATCGTCCTCTTCAAAATATTCATCTCGTTTACAATTTGATATTAAGTCTCCAACATATTTCGCATCATAATCGTCATTTTCTAAATATTGGTCCAATAATTTACCATCCACAAGCCTGTTATTTTTAATGTAACGTTGACATACGTTTAAACGATCATCATTTCTTAAAATATTTTCAAATATATGGTAACCTCTAACACTGGATGATATTTTAAACCCTACAACGGGTGCAGATTTTAAAGCGTCATGTACGGTTTCCAACAGAGAATCTTTAATATAATCTTCTATGATTGAACATTCAATATATTTAATATTTTCAATTTCTAAATTCAACGAAAACAGTTTGTAAGACAGAGTTAATCGAAATCCTTTTGTTATCTTGTCCACTTTGTGGTAAATATATGGATTAAAGTATACGTAAGACAGTTGTGTTCTTGACAATTGACATGTGGCATCTGTTATTTGATTGGAAAATATCAAATCTCCTCCTTCATATCTTGTTGGCAATCCAATGACTAAAGTTCCAAACATATTTTTATGCTTTGTATCTTGATGAAAATCAAAAAAGTCATTTTCTTCGTAAATATTTAATTTGTAAAATTCAATTCTAAAAGGTCTGTGTTTACAAAATTGTGAGGAAATTCCATTCATAATTTCTGGAATCTGATATATATCCAACTGGAGACTTATATCCTTGGCTTTAATTTCTTTCGATTTTCTAACATCCTCATCATACACCCGATCTCTTCCGTGACCAAAATGAGATTTTATCGATTGCTGCAGAATATCATTGACATTTTGTATATTTTTAATATGCACCAATATATCTGGTTTAACAAACAATGAACACTGTTCATCAGGTACATCAAATTCTCCATAATAGTATAACGGAGTATTTTTAAAACAGTTGATATATTTTTCCTCAAACGATTTAGTCATTTTGATTTAGGTTGTAAAGGTGTTTAGAAATGTAATTGCTTTATTAAAAAAAAAAAAAAAAAAAAAAAAAAAAAAAAAAAAAAAAATTTTTTTTTTTTTTTTTTTTTTTTTTTTTTTAATATTGATTATGCTTCATGATAATATTATTTGACGTTTACGAGTGTGACGTTAGTTCTGCGTATACAAGTAAAAATTACCACACTGAATCAGTGTAATGGATTTATACAATAATAATGGATTTTATTCGTCGTCTAAACGTAATAATAATTAATGTTCTGCGTTATTTAAATATATTTATTCCGTTTAATTTGAAAAACCAGCAAAGAGTTCATTTTACAGAAGTGGAAGAGATTTATTATTATCAACAACAGAATGTTGAATGGTATCTAGCGCAAGAATTGCAAAAGTTTCACGATGAATTTTTAGAAGAAAATTCAAGGATCAAGAAATGAATCCGAATGTTATGTGAGTGACTCTTCTGTTATATGAAAAAAGGAGAAAACACAGAAAAAAATAAGCTGACATTGTTTGAAAAAAAAAATTTTTATGAATTGAATTGTGCAAACCAAAAAGATCATTTTTATAAAGATAGCTTGGAATATTGTGTATCATAATGCCATCTTAATATATTGTATACTTGTACACTACAAATTACATAATGTCTGGATACTCTTCATATATGACCAAATTTAGATTTCGCGAATGGAATTTCGAGAAAGTAGATAGTCAAGTTCAATATACATTATTGAGAATGTTACGTGACTTTGAAAAATTATCACCTCAGTTTTGCCCACAGGATCATCCATGGTTATTAGATAATCTGTTTTTACATCGGAAAGAATACTATTTGGATGATTTAAATCTTCCTGTTTTAAAAACCTGGATTGAATTGTGCAAACCATCAAAAGATCAACTAACGGAAGTCTTTTCACGTAATATGTCATTAAAATCTCTCATTAACATAGGTGCAGATGTAAACGGTGTTGAACTTCGAAGACCGTTATTTTCTTGTTTAAATAGTGAAGCATACTTCAATTGGATGGTTAGTATTCCTGGATTTAACCCACACGTTCAAGATCACAAAGGTGACAACGCTTTATCAGCGTACTTTGATAAATCATGGAGAAATCTTGAAATTCTTAGCAGACTTCTCACCATGGGTGTCAACGTGAATAATACCAACAAAAAAGGACAAACTCCTTTAATGATGGCATTGCAAGATAGCAATACCAGCGAAGAAGAGATACAATTACTACTCAGTAGTGGTGCAGATCCAGACATTCGTGATCTTGAAGGTCGTACGGCTGCTTTTTATCTTAAAAATGAATCATTCCGCCCTTCCTTTCCCTCAAATGATGTCGTTGACACATATAATTGCAATTTGAAACAACACAAAGCCGCTCAAGAATATAAATCACAATTTTTATATCTCAACCGCTCATTTCCTAATACTTCTCTAATACTTTACACAAACTCTTACCTTCCAGAAGATGAAAACCATCCGGTTGTTCTGCTTAAAAAACTATATTCAGCATTTTATGATAAGAAAAACATTATACATGATATCATTGATGAGCCAGCTATGTATTTTGATAAAGATATTTTTAAATTAGCATTTCGATTAGCTCACAGTTGTAACGACAGGAATGCTTGTGTTTACATGTGTCAAAAAATGATAGCAAAATTTGGATATTTACCATATCAATACGAAATTTCCCTCATGTTGCGTCACCCAGTAGTATATTTAGCTCATGATTACGACGGAAATTTAAGAAAAGAGCCTACACCGTTAGAAAAAATGATATATTATGATCCTCTTTCAAAAATACCTTCCAACGGACAATCACTGGAATGTTTATGTTGTCAGGTATTAATAAAACAGAATCTAAACAAATATGAAGGGGAGATACCACCTTTAGTTATGAAACACGTTAAATCACATGATGTTCACAAAATTATTAGAAGACACTATGAATTTTATATGTACTTGGATTCATCTTCAGATTCATCAAACGATTAAAAAAAAAAAAAAAAAAAAAAAAAAAAAAAAAAAAAAATTTTTTTTTTTAATCTTATAATATGTATTCATCATGATGATATCACACGCTACGATGGAAACCACAAATTCCCCAGTCATTCCAGGAGGTTTGTTTGCTACTATGGATGATTTCTCTTCGGAATCAGAAACTGTGCTAACGAGAGAATTTCTTACTGATTTGAATGATCTGGGTGATTTACACAAGAATGCATCTGGAGATATGAATAAATGGCTTACTCATTTACCTCGCAACTCTTCTACTTCAACTGAATCAACTGTGGAATATAAATTTCATTCAATGAATGATGAAATATGTATTCATCATGCTTCTCTTTTAATTTTGGATACAATAACTACTGTACAGGATATGGTGGACATTATGATGCGAATGAAAAAATCTAAGCATCAGATGGAATTGAGAAATGGTCCTCGTATGCAACGTATTTTGGAATACGAAAATCAAATGAAATTTTTAAATGCGAATTTAGAAAACTGTCAACAGTTGGTTAATGATTTTTTGAAAAATCTTAAAGCAAATAAATTGAAATGTCTATTTTGTGATACAAAAGGCGAATAATATTGTCTTGATGTAAAAGAAAAAATGTTGTGGCAACATGATTATTATTTTCTTTATAGTCTTGATGTAAAAGAAAAATGTTGTGGTAGCTTGATTATTATTCTCTTTATAGTCTTGATGTAAAAAAAATGTTGTGGTAGCTTGATTATTATTCTCTTTATAGTCTTGATGTAAAAAAAATGTTGTGGTAGCTTGATTATTATTCTCTTTATAGTCTTGATGTAAAAAAAATGTTGTGGTAGCTTGATTATTATTCTCTTTATAGTCTTGATGTAAAAAAAATGTTGTGGTAGCTTGATTATTATTCTCTTTATAGTCTTGATGTAAAAAAAATGTTGTGGTAGCTTGATTATTATTCTCTTTATAGTCTTGATGTAAAAAAAATGTTGTGGCAACATGATTATTATGATAATAAATACTTGATATAAAAGAAATTTATTCCATGTTCTTACTTGACTTTAAGTAAATTACTTTATTTCATTTTATAAATTCAAAAGTAATTACTAATCAAAATAAAGCCCAATCATGTTTTTTATTGTCTACAAAACTAATTATCCAAGACATGATGTTATGGAAGCGTTAATACAGATTAGTCTGTGTTCAGCACGTCATGAAAAACCTCATGATGAAACTGATTTTTTTATCAGTGATGATCCAAGCGAAATAAAAAATGCGGCTTTAAAGTACATACCGGAATTTATAAGACGTCAAAAGAAATATATGGGATTACCTTGGAAATCCCTTTTAGAATTTAAACAACACGCTTATCAAAATGCTTTAACGGGACAATGGAATCAGTGTACAGTTAATGAATGTTATGAAGAAGTTCAAATGGTTAAAATGTTTATAGAACTTGAAAAAAGAGATAAAATTAGAATAAAGTGGAAATCTGTTTATTATGCTTTTTTATTTTGTAAAAGAATGAAAAATAAACAATCACAATGTGGATGTAAACGATCCATTACAACTTCATTTTTCTAAATGTTAGATTATACACAAGATTATAATGTTGATAATATATTATTCAAAATTCGTCAATTTTTTAGTTAGGTAACATTGATATTATATTATCTAATAATAGATAATATAATAAATAATATAAAATTATATCCTCTAAAACTTTACTTTTACCAAAGCCTTGATAATTTCTTTGCATTTAGGACAATTTTTTGACATCAATGCACAAGAGTAACATGTTATCATATGACCACATGGTAAAAATGCAACTCCAATATTGTTTTTCAAACATATGTTACAATGTGGAATGTTTCCAGATTGTTCATCAATAATACATATATCTAAATCATCATTTTCTACTTCAGACTTGAAATCATCTTCTACAGTAATGCATTCTACATCATTAGGTGCATTTTCTGCTTTAGGTTTTACTTCTTCTATTAAAGAATGCAACAATATTTTATACAATTTTAATTCATCATCTTTTAATTCAATTTCTTCTATTTCTGATTTTTCAAATATAAAATTTAGCAATTGATCTTCCAAATCTTTTTCTTCCATAACAGATTCTTTAGATTTTTTCTTTCCTGTTTCATTTTCTAATTCTTCTATTACGGATCGCATCATATCATCAGTTTTCACAGTAAAATTCTGTTTAATTTCTTTCAGTTGTGTTAGCCTTTTTAATATTTCTAATGCATGTTCTATAGTTTGGCTATATTGTGCATATTTTTCGTCATTGGAAGATATTAAAGTATTTAATGAAGGCACATCATTATTTATCATCAAAGGAAATTCTTTTCCTATGGTTATTAAGTCTTCCCCAATGAAATGTATCAATTGATCAAGTTTTTTTGTCAAAGACTGTTTTTCTTTTTCCAATTGTGCCATAATTCCAAGTTTCCCCATTACAGATTGCATCTTTGACTCAAGTGATTGCGTTTCTTCCTTTGATTGATCTTCCATTATCATGATTTTTAATTGAGATAACACACTCTTGTTTAAATGTAAACGTCCGTTGGATACAATCACTTCGGCACACCAATGCTGATAATTTTTGTCACTGTATTTTTCAATACTGGATTTTATAAATGCTTCGTCTTTGTGAAATGCTACAAAATTACAAAATTTCAACAGTCCAGCGTGTGCAATCCAAGGATCTTCGTCTATCCAATTTCCTAAAATACCGTTGCAAGAAAAACACCGTACGTAATCTTTAACGTTTGTATAAAAAAATCCTGCGGCTGCTAAATCTTTTGCAGATATGGATAACACGGGCCACTCAAAAAATGAATCCAGGCGTGCCGACAGAGAAGAATACTGAGAATATTTGGGCCTGCGATGTAGATAAATACCCAGTGATTCTATATCTATTAAACAATCTTGGTCTTTACGAAATTCTATTTCTTCAGTATCAGGAAAAAGAGATTCAAAAGTATCAGGTTCTGAAGAGTCAGAGTAGTATGTTGAATCATCACTATCATCACTCATAAATGCATTATTATCGGAAGACATACCCCATCCAGAGTTTAGTTTAGATAAATGTCTGAAGTGACAAACGATAACTTGGTTTGTTCTTTCGTTTTAATCTCACACATCTTTATTGAAAAAAAAAAAAAAAAAAAAAAAAAAAAAAATTTTTTTTTTTTTTTTTTTTTTTTTTTTTGAAATTATATTATTATATTATAAATTTGTACGCTTGTATAATTAAAATACACTTATCTTGTCTGAGTTTCTTGTTTGAGCAACCATCATCAAGAATAATGGATTACAATCATTTGACGTTATCTCCTGTTGCATTCTATGGCATGTTTAAAAATCAATTGACTGAAATGACTGACCTCTTGGAAAAATATAATTCTATTCAAAGTCATAAACATTATTTGGAAAGCATTTGTCTCGTATGCGATATTCAAGGATTTTATCTTCCAAGTAAAAATCGGTTTTTCCCTAGAGAAATGTGTTTGGCACCTGTGAAAGGTAACAAACTATATCTATATTCTTTTGACTTGTCTGCCATTGATTTAAACACCGAAGACGTGACAAAAATTGACCAAACGCAAAAAGATCTTCATGGTTTATTTTTTACTCCTGTAGAAGGTGAAAAACTGCGTTCATTTGATGATATAGCAGATATTGTTGATAGACAATTGGAAAAATACGATGGAAAATATATTGCTTACAGAAGTGATTTAATACAAGATAAACTATATGATTCATTTAATGCCATCGACTTGAAAAGTTTGAACTGTCCTAATGCTCAAATGACTAGTATACTAAATGAACCTGAATGTATACTTCATGGAGGATGGAAATATGACGAATGTTGTCGTACTAAAGCTAGCGCTTACCGACGTTGGATTAAATCAGAACTGAATGACTTGCGATGGAAAGGTCATCAATAAGTGTACTATTTTTTTTGTATACCAACCATTTGTTGTTGATGACTAATCATTTTATTTTGAAATAAAATATCGATTAATATTTCTTTCGTATTTTTTATATAAAATTATGTGTCTGTATTTTTTAGTTCCAAAAAAATATATATCGTTTGATAAAGAATTATAAAAATATATACTTAATTCACTTTTTATTTTCTGTTTACATAAAATTTTTCATTAATGAATAGAATCCAGGTTCTGACCAAACTAAACATTCACGTTTTTGCATGTTATACATATCAATGTTACAAGGATTGCGTTCAATATTATCAACTTTACAAGGATTGTGTTCAATATTATCAACGTTACAAGGATTGCGTTCAATATTATCAACTTTACAAGGATTGCGTTCAATATTATCAACTTTACAAGGATTGTGTTCAATATTATCAACGTTACAAGGATTGCGTTCAATATTATCAACGTTACAAGGATTACGTTCAATATTATCAACGTTACAAGGATTGCGTTCAATATTATCAACGTTACAAGGATTACGTTCAATATTATCAACTTTAATTGAGTTTATTTCAATAATGTCACTTATTTTAATAATATCAATATTAATTGTGTTTATATCAACAATGTCACTTATTTCAATAATATAATTACATTTGTCAGTAATGTCCTGGTTGTTGTCAGTAATGTCCTGGTTGTTGTCAGTAATGTCCTGGTTGTCACCACCAATATCCTGGTTGTCGTCAGTAATGTCCTGGTTGTCACCAATATCCTGGTTGTCGTCAGTAATGTTCTGGTTGTCACCACCAATATCCTGGTTGTCGTCAGTAATGTCCTGGTTGTCACCACCAATATCCTGGTTGTCGTCAGTAATGTCCTGGTTGTCACCACCAATATCCTGGTTGTCGTCAGTAATGTCCTGGTTGTCACCACCAATGTCCTGGTTGTCACCACCAATATCCTGGTTGTCGTCAGTAATGTCCTGGTTGTCACCACCAATATCCTGGTTGTCACCACCAATATCCTGGTTGTCGTCAGTAATGTCCTGGTTGTCACCACCAATATCCTGGTTGTCACCACCAATATTCCGGTTGTCATCACACACCAAACGATGACGATAAATAAATTTATGTCTCTTTAAGAATTTATAAAACCACCTTCTACTGGCACAAAAGGGTATATCTCCATGATATAAATTTTTGGCTTCTTTTAATATATCATTACACGAAGGAGATTCTATGAGATGATTTCTAATTTTTGCAGCAAGTACTGATTCCATTTTTTCTAAAGCTACGTTATTACGAAATCTATTCCTATTGTGAATAATACTTGATACTGTTGTTCGTGGAATTTTATAATTTCTAGCAATGTCAATAATATGATCACCAGCATCATAAAGTTTCACAATGTTAGCTTTCATTGATATACTAAGACGACGGCGACGAGCCATGATTGTAATCAACTGCTCTAAAATCTTGGTTGAACTGAGGGTTAATGTTATTTTTTCATTTACTGCGCATGCTCTAGTTTGTTCAATGTCTACGTCACACAATCATCAAGTGTTTTTATTGGTTCAATGTCTACGTCCCACAGTTCGGGTAACAAAATATTTAATGCATTGTGTAACAAATGGAACACTTTTTCTGAGGACCTTTTAGTAGATCTTTTAATTCTTCTCGTAAATCTACAAAATGTTGTAAAGTTTCAATATTTTCAAAAGCTTTTTGTTCAGCTGACACGATTTCACAACATTTATCCGTACATCTTTTCATAAAATTTTCAATATCTTGTGGCATATAATGAAACATCAAATCTAATTCGAATTGAAATATTTTGCTATTAAATTGTTGTTTCAAGATTTGTAGATGTTCATTCACTTTTTGCAATTGCTTTCTATGGGTAGTATAACTTCCTTTATCAAGATGAATGTCCGAATTATATAAAATGGTTTCCTCTAAAAGAATTTTCTTTTTTATGATATGTAATTCTGAATAATGAATAATGCAGGAATCTATAAAATCTTGTATAACTAATTCATTAATCGACATTACCTGATTGACATTATCCAAAGAAAAAGATAGTGAAGATTTAGGAAATAATTCCGCAGTAAAAAATATATCTACGTTTGTAAAAAAAAAAAAAAAAAAAAAAAAAAAAAAAAAAAAAAAATTTTTTTTTTTTACAATGTTGGAAAGAGAAATATTTAAAATCTAATTAATCTTACAAGTAAGTGGCATGGCATTAGAGACAAAAAATTTTTAATTGAGAAATAAAATTTTAGAGATCACAGCGAATGGAGAAGTTGATTCAACAAAAAATTTGTGGAAATTCTTTATATAAATGCTTAGTCTTGTTTAAATGAAAACCATTATGTTTTTTATCGTAAACATAAATTAACGTGTTTGTGACGAGCATGACTTGATTATTTGATACGTATGCACCTTTAATTTGATTTTTAGGTAAAGGTCGAAAATACCGTACAGCATGTTTATAATTTTCAATCGTATCGTTTCTAAAGATCACAACCAAGTGTTTATCAAACATTAAATACTCTTTATTGTGTAATGTAAATGCCGCGTATACTAAACCAAATGTATTCCATTCGTTTTTAATGCAGCGTAATCTATCAAATACCCAAATGTACCGTTCTGAAAATACAACAAGGTTTCCTCGAGCCGTTACATACATGCTATTGACGTAATGCGGAATTTGATGATTGCCAAAATCTAATACGTCTTCTATATTGTGAATATACCCTACATTCTTTTTAATTACAAAAATTTTCATTACCCTATCAGATGCGGTGACAACTAAAGAGCCATTTATCAATGCAATGGACATAAATTCATATGTACGATTTTTTGTATATAGATGTTTCAAGTTGGCACGATCAATTGATGATAATGTGTCATACGTTTGTAATGACATGATGGGTTTCATAATAGATTCTTCGTTATTGGAATGATGCAATCCCAATGTATGACCAATTTCGTGTTTTAAAATTTCTTCTAACAAAGTTGAGTTTCTCAGACTGGCTTCGTAATCATCAAGGTCTACATGAATTTCTGCACATTGACGTCTAGTGGAGGATTTACAGTGTCCAGGGGCAAAAGTGTGGGCTTGAATATTACCTTCGCCGTCAAATGGAAATCCGTCGCCGTGAATATTCTTTTCAAATCGAATACGAATGTCGGCTATCCATGCTTGACTAAAATGAAATCCAGTACCGTTTTCCCAAAAAGTAAATGCATTATCGATACTATTTATAACATCCTCAGAATTATTTATGGGATGATATACTAACGACCACGTTAGATTTTGTTTTGACCACAAAACATCACTGCTGTAAAAACATAACTCATTAGTAGATGCTATATAAAATAAAAAACTTGATAATATAAGAAACGATATCATGTTACTTGTTTATTATTCGATATCAACTCAATAGAAACAGGAAATGACGTTTTCAGAAGTGAAATTTAATGTAAACAGGAGATAGCCTTTTTTCGCAACTCAATATAAATAGGAAATGACGTTTTCAGAAGTGAAATTCAATATAAACAGGAAATGACGTTTTCAGAAGTGAAACTCAATATAAACAGGAAATGACGTTTTCAGAAGTGAAATTCAATATAAACAGGAAATGACGTTTTCAGAAGTGAAACTCAATATAAACAGGAAATGACGTTTTTAGAAGTAAGATTTTGAGTTCTGATAAAGACATGTATATAAAGAGCTGTTTTTATTGAAGAGCATTATTTTGTCTTGAGATTTCATTCAATAATGTCTGTTTCTTGTACGGCGTCTTCTTCAGTCATACCGACTGTTCTTGTTGCGGTGGTGACTCCGTGCACAAATCAACAGATGATGACGATGAATCAGAAAATGATATTGCAAGAGAGAATAAGAGCTCAGCAGATTGCTCGGCAAACTAATTTTGCTAAACAGAAAATTAGGGTTCCTCCGAAAGTACTGTTGCAGCAAAAAGCATCAGTTTTGCAGAAAGTGATGGCCCAACAAAGAGTTGGAGAAATTTTGATGACTCAACATGCAAGATCACTTCAGCCTACAGTGTCAACTCAAGGGGTAACACTATCTCTTCAAAGTAATCTATCTCTTCAAAGTAATCCATCTCTTCAAAGTAATCCATCTCTTCAAAGTACTCCATCTCTTCAAAGTACTCCATCTCTTCAAAGTAATTTTCAATCAGTAAATATGGAAAATTCTGTGTTATCTTACCGGACAGTATACCACCAACATCATCTGCAATCCTCAACTCAAGAGACAGTAAATCAGAATACTCCACCTCTTCAAGCTATGAATACCATGTCATATGCAATGCATCAACGAAGCAATTTTCAATCGATGAATGTGGAAAATCGTACTTTATCTTATCGGACAGTATACCACCATACTCAACGGCGTACTTGCAATGTGGATATCAAAAAACAACTTAAAAGGATGAACTCCAAGATTGACCGCAGAATGAAACGTATTGACACTTTGCTTGAAAAATATCCGTTTGATGCAATGAAACTGAAGATGGAATATGATAATGTAAAATCTTATTTGGAAAAGGTAAACACATTTCTGAATAAGTAATCTGCCATGTCAAAACTAATATTCTAATGTTTAAATGATGAATATTGTTATGTATACTATATATTTTTCTGTATATCTTTTCAATAAAGATTGTGGAAAAAATGGGGAAAGAGAACCTTTAAAGGTTCTCTTTCCCCATTTTTTTTGTAATCTTTTTTAACCATTGGTTTTAAATAAATTTTAAAATTATTCTATGAAGGAAATTGAAATGACATCATTATTTTCCCGATCATAAAATATTTTAATCTATCACAAGCTTATTTTTTTATGTTATTGTTATTATCGTATGTCATTTTTGTGTTGTAAAATATGATATAAAATAAGTATTTAACAGACGTGTAATTCATTAACAATGTATAATTCTTATTATAAAACATTGCAAAATCGAATACGTATACAAAATGATAATTTAGAAAAAATACAAGAAATAATAGAAATTATCACAAACGATTTTACAAACTTTTCAACTGACCTTTGTCCACAGGATTATTCTTGGTTGTTAAATGAATTAATCCCAATTCTTCAAAAATTTCATAATTTGAATCCTCATATTTTAAAAATGTGGTTTGAATTATGCAAACCACCAAAAGATCATTTGTCAAAAGTTTTTTCAATTACTACTCAACTTGATGAGATTCTTGTTGGTTTTAGTAAAGATATAAATGGTGTTGAACATTGTCGACCATTGCTGAAATGTTTAAATAACGAAGAATATTTTAATTGGATAATTCACATTCCGGGATTCAATCCTCATATCAAAGATTATGCAGGCTATAATGCTTTAATGACGTATTTTAAGAGTACAGAAAGAAATCCTCAAATTCTTAGTAGGCTTCTTACTATGGGCATTAATGTAAATGCAACAAATAAAATAGGACAGACGCCTTTAATGTTGGCGGTGCAAAATGAATCGGTCCTTGAAGAAGAAATACAATTACTTTTGAGTGTAAATGCTAATCTTGAAATTTGTGATTGTGAAGGACGTACTGCCGCTTTTTATCTTTGGAATGAAAATTTTCGTCCTCTGTTTCCTTCAAATAATGTTATCGATATATATTCCTGTAATTTAAAGCAACATCAAGCCGCTCGGAAATATGAGACGGATTTTATACTTTTAAATAGATCGTTTCCTTCAAAAACATTACAAATTGTGACAGAAACAAAAGATTGTTATTTACCCCCAAATTTGAGCCATCCTGTTGTTTTAATTTTGAAAATTTATATGGCATTGAATGAAAAAATTAATATTATATCCGACATTATTGAAGAACCTGCTTTATATTTGCATCCCCGTTGTTTTCTATATGCATTTCGATTAGCATACTGTTTAGAAGAAATGAATGCCTGTGTTCACATGTGTGAAAAAGTGATATCTACATTAGGGTATTTACCAGATCAAAATGAAATTTCTCTTATGTTAGAACACCCCGTTGTTTATCAAGCTTGTAATTTTGAAGGAATAATGAATACAAAATTTACCCAATTGGAAAACATGATACTTTATGATATTACTCAACCTTCAATACCTAAAACATCTTTCTATGTGGAGTCATTAGAGTGTTTATGTAGTCGAGAAATTGTGAAACAAAATACAAACAAATTAAAAAAACAGATTCCACCTTTGATATTGAAACATGTTGAATCACATAATGTACACAAAATGATACAGAAAAATTACGGAAGCAAACGATGTTGGTCGGATTCATCTTCTGATTCTGATTATTGGTATTTACAACATGATTATAATGATTCTGACTATGCTTATGATCATTCGTTTAATATATTTTACAGTGATGACAGCGTATTTGAATTAGAGTGTGAAAGTTCTACAGATGATCCATCAGATGAATCTAACAGTCCAGATAGTACAGATTCATCAGATGATTCTGATACTACAGATTCATCAGATACTACAGATTCATCAGACAGTTCAGATACAACGGATGATTCAGATACTACAGATTCATCAGACAGCTCAGATAGTGCAGATTCATCAGACAGCTCAGATACTACAGATTCATCAGACAGTTCAGACACAACGGATGATTCAGGAATCTTCTCCTAAAAAAAAAAAAAAAAAAAAAAAAAAAAAAAAAAAAATTTTTTTTTTTTTTTTTTTTTTTTACAGCTTAAACTTTTTTAGTTCTAATGGAAAACTTTTGTTATACAATTGGTAATTTTGTTTTGAAAAACAATGAGGTAATTTATCGTGCCCCATCTTCACAAGTATTTTGTCTTCCGGACACGTACAACAAAATTTATAATTGCCAAGAGTTTTAAGTGTTCCACCTTCACACATTTTATCGGATTGAGTATCACATGAAGGCCCTGTAAAATAGAGTGGATATTTACAAACACAATCCCACACAGGTACGTGAAAATAATCTTTAAGGATAACCATTCCACCGTTTTCACTGTTACATGGCATATGTTTACGATGCGATTCCGGTAACTGACAAATGTTTGATTCACAAATATAGCGTGAATCACTACATAATATGTCGCACGTATCAATGCATTGAACCATTTTTTGTGCACAGTTTGTTTTAAAATGGGAAGTAATTGAAAAATTATACTGTTTAATATCACGTGGGAAATAAAAAAATATTATACCAATAATAATTAAGGATATTAATACAAATATCATTTCTTTGTTATCAATGGAACGAGAAATTGATCATTTTATCGAACCGCCCGCAAAACGACAAAAAAAATTAGTTTCTGATCCTCGTGTATGGAGAAATGCTTGGACAATGTGTGAAAGAGTGCTTGAAAATGAAAATCCGCAACTTATTCTGGAATATCACAATATTGTGGAAAAATGGATTCCCATTATTAATAAGACGTTTGGTTATGTCATAAATCTAGAAAGGTATGAACCTATTTTTCATTATATACAAAATTATAATTCTGCAAAAGAAATATTTCTTGTGTTTTTTGCTTCAATTAATAATGAAAAAAATACCAATGCATATTATGTTTAACGTACCTCTATTTAATAAAGTGTTTAATCATTATTATGGAAAATATAAAATGGATACGACAAGTCTTATTGATTTGGATAGAGGAACAGTAAATTTAGAATTTGAGAATATGTTTCGTATGAATCCAAGTAATTATTTTAAAGATTCTATTATGTGGCATTTGTTATTTATATCTGTATGTCACATGATGGCTCATATTGAAAATTTTGAAAAATACGATACTGCTTCGTATTCGAATCACGATCGCATTAAAAAAAGTATATTTTACCGATTTAGTATTCACGGACAAATTAAGCACCAGTTTACTTAAAAATGAGGTATATTAGTATATGGGCTTGTATTATTCTTTTAGGCATTATTATTATCATTTCCGTTAGTATATATAAATATTTACCACAAAATGTATTTGGTGGAAATTCTGCAACAGCACAGCAACCTGTGTCACCTAAACCACTTGAATCAGAGCAACCTGTGTTACCTACATCACCAGAGCAACCTGTCTTACCTACATCACCAGAGCAACCTGTCTTACCTACATCACCAGAGCAACCTGTGTTACCTACATCACCAAAGCAACCTGTGTTGCCTCCACCGCTCGAATCAGGTGAACTTATAACCCTCAAACCAGAACCTAAAATTAAATTTAGAGGAGATGAAATTAGCTTTTAATTAAATCAATGGATGGAATAAAGATGTTGATATATCTTACATTATTATGTGTAGCCATTTTTTACATTATTATTCTTGCAAACTATCTCACAAATACTTCTCGTCCCATTCCGTGGCAGGATTTAATCATTCGTTACGATGATTCTTTGGAATGCGATATCAAAAATCCAAAATGTCCTCCCAATTATTACTGTTATATTCTTCCTGATAATCTCAACAAAAGTATGTGCATGAAGTTTCAAGATAATTTAAAAACGTGCAACGAGGCAACGGGCAATCTCACGCCGCATAAAACATTACAAGGATACGTATTAAAATGTGTATGTCATTACCCGCATTTAGTAACTCAATTATACGATGGAACAGATTGTAATATTGATGCAGCATGTCAACCGAACGGTAATCTTAAAGATATATCTGTTGATCCTCAAATTCATGGAGAATGCATATGCAATTATCCTTATGTGAATTTTAAATCGGAAACGGGACCGTCGTGTGTCTTTCCAAAGGAAAAAGATATCCCATGTTATCCGGGTCTTTTCGATAACAATCAATGTACTTGTCCACGTAATTACATTAACAGTACATCCGAACTGGCTAAAACTTATTTTAAACAAGAATATTTAGATCAGTTTCTAGGAAATCCAAGATGTATACCCGAGCCGTGTTCATTTAATATATTGAATGATAAACATCTTAGTCATGGAAGAATTGTTAATATTAACGGCAATCATCAATGTTTTTGTGATCCTAAATATGGAAACTTTGGTGTTTATTTAAAAACAAATAATTATTTAAACAATAATTATCAAGATACTCATCATAATACCTGTGCCAATATTTACAATGAGGAATCTAAAATGCAAATAGATCATAAAGCTTTATGTTTCTATTATTATCAAAATCTTGAACCCCAATGTTTTTTACAATTTAAAAATATTAATCAGAATGCCTTAAATGATTCTATACTTGACATGCTTAAGAAGATGCCCAATTATTCCCCCGAATTGGATACTTTTTATATTAAAGATCCTTGGCCTCATAATTTTATAAATAAAGTATTTAAATTAAATAAACTTTCTGCAAAGATTCATTATTGTGAATTTCTCGATATTCCTATACTGTTTCCTCTTTTTTACATGAATTATAAATGTTTTGAAAATGACTACATTTCTACTTATGAAATTCCAGACTGTAGTAAACTTGAAAATGTAGTTCGTCCACCAGTTTTTCAAACATTTGAAGAATATAATAAAATTTTTAAATATCCGGCTTGTTTATGGACAGATACCAGTACGTCACCAGAGTATTTAAATCACGTTATTTTAAATCCATTACATATGTTGACTCCCAACGATTTAAATCTATATAGGACAAACGGTTTAATTATTTACCCAGATAAACATATTGATAATCAATATACTATACAAAAATATCCCATGGAAAAAGAAGAATTTAAAAATGCATATGATCAACAAGGAAAAGTACCTATTATTACAAACACAAAGGTTTAAAAGACTGTCAAATAATAAATTTTATTTCCTAAATAGTTGAATAAAGATAGAATGGATTCTAAATGTGTACATGCTCATCTAAAATATACATTTTTCGAATTTGAGTATTTATTGAATAATTTTATCTTAAATGATAAATTAATTAGAAATATTTTAAAAGATACAACATATTCACGCAAATATATTAAAAAGGATCCCATTTTATATTTAAATTATGTGACGATGAATACAGTGACGGATAAGGAAATTGTATCCAAAGCGAAAGTGTATATTATTTCTTTAATAGGAAGTAATAATGGTACATTATATAATCTTTGTGATCATTCAAAAACAACCGATATTTACCTATGCACTCGCAATTCATCAATCATCGATCCTGAATATTATGAACAAATAATGAATATAGTGAAAGATTTAGCAAAAGATATTTACCATCCAAAAAAGCAACAGGACAAATATACAATAACAGTGGTTGAGTTGTTATACTTTTTCGCCTTAGTAGAGAATCCCAGTTTAAATTGGATTACAATTGATTACATTTGCCAATGTAACAAATTACACCAGTATTTAATTTCTAGGCCGGAAAGATTTATTAAGATGGAAGAGGATTAAAAAAAAAAAAAAAAAAAAAAAAAAAAAAAAAAAATTTTTTTTTTTTAGTTGTGTGATATATTGCATGCGACATTCTAATTTTTACATTATCAACAGTAGACATGAAGACAACTGCTGCTTACGTTGCTTTTCAATTTAGTTCTGAAGTTTTCAGAAGACATGTGGAATGTTACTGTTTATGCATTCCGGAGTATCGTTTATACAGAAAAGATTGGCTACACTGTATTACTTTGCAAGAATTGATCATGGATATTCATTATTTCAATATTACTACACTTTATTGTGTAGGCATAGAAGAACAAGCTAAATTGAAGTCTTTGTTACCTCCTTATATATCGGTCGTCAGAGTCAAGTGTCCGTGGAAAATCTTTCCTTCCATTAGGACGACACGGTGTTACTGTTGTGGTATTTACAAATGTTGTAGAAAAAAGGTTCATTCCATGGTTAAAATGCATGAAAAAAGATTTTGTTGGAGACATTATCATTGATCTACACAAGAATTGGATTATTATTGATCAATACAACTATTATATTTTATTATTGATCAATACAACTATTATAATTTTATTATTGAACATGGCTTGTGGACTGATATTGAACAACATGGCTTGTGGACTGATATTGAACAACATGGCTAGTGGACTGATATTGAACAACATGGCTTGTGGACTGATATTGAACAACATGGCTTGTGGACTGATATTGAACAACATGGCTTGTGGACTGATATTGAACAACATGGCTTGTGGACTGATATTGAACAACATGGCTAGTGGACTGATATTAAACAACATGGCTTGTGGACTGATATTAAACAACATGGCTTGTGGACTGATATTGAACAACATGGCTTGTGGACTGATATTGAACAACATGGCTTGTGGACTGATATTGAACTAGAAATATTTTTATGTACTCTATTTTAGGCACATCAAAGAAAAACTGTTTAATAAAATAATAAATTCCTATATATTTTTATGTAGAATGTCAATTATTTTTTTACACAATTTGATCAAATATTTTTTTAACTAATATACTATTTTTAAACTAATGGATTTTTGTATTTCACGCCAGAAATGTAAAAATTTACTTCTATAATTAAGCAACCGTAAGTAGCTATCCAAAATGACTGATTGCATATCCAATTCCGAGATGAATCACTCAGAAAAATGTTATTTAAGTACCGATAAAAAATATATTTCTCCACTTTTTGATCAAGAGATTGAAAAGGCTGGTCCAAACACTACAATAAAAACTATTGCATTACGTGTCATGTTTCGAATATTGGAAGCTTGTAATCTTACTATTGATGATTTACTGATTGTTAAATCAAATAATACTATTCGTATTGCTGAAGATGTAAGAGAATTAATTGATGAACAATGGGCAAGTTTTCACTTGCCAGGAACCCATATAAATTTTGAAGAATCAAATATTTATGATAAATATAAAAACAATGATTATATTGAAAAACCCGTCATTAATAAACTTATTAATATTATAATGAAACGTAACACAGATCGACGAATAAATAGTACTGAAAAGATTTTAAGAAATATACTTGTACCTATGATCTTAGCCGTGGATGGATTAAAAGGTACAGAATTTAACGACATGAAATCATATGCTAATAATTTAAGTGTGGGAAACGAACCTGAGAATGAGATACAAAAACACATTGTAGCTGTTCGGCATATGTATTCACTATTTCCACCAAATGCAACTGGTACGGACGCTATGCATCTTGTTAAAATTGCATTACTGTCTTTATATGCGGAACAAACGAATGAAAATGATGTACAAAAGATTATAGATGACGAAAGTTCTTATTTGCAAACACAAGACATTGAAGAGTGTCTACGTCCAGAATTTTTGGATTCGTTAAAAAAGATTTATCTAGATCACGTGTCAAGCATTCAAATTATTAGTAATCAACTTAAGAAGTTTATTCGTAAACGGTCTAATAAAACTGAGGAGGAAGAGAAAACAAAGAGACAGAAAACTGAATAATGTTTTACGACTGTTTAAAAACAATTTGTCCAGATATTCCTTTAAGTTATTGTGGACACGATCCTTTGTCATTTATAATAAAAGATTTTAGTCTCATTTGTAGAGAATGCTTGCATGTTATATTGGAAGATGTACGACAGGTGACTATACAACTCGATGCTTACCGATCGTGCGTTATTGCTAAAAGTTTTGCTGATGAAACGGGTGAAACATCTATTCCTTGCAAAATTTTTATAAATAAAATCCCTGGAATTCAAGCTACGGAAATTCTTGTCGAATACAAGACGTTTTTATTCGTGATTCATATTTTATGCATGTTGACGGGGCATTTTGTTGATTATGATACGACAGATTTTCAGGAACAATCAATTATTCAATCGTATTTTAATAAAAATACAAAGCTAAATCAGTTATTTATTGCTTCTTTTTTAGACCAATACGCAAAAGTCGTTAAGAATATTCCTATGGAAACAGATTCCAATACGGTACTTGTGGCTATTTTGAAACATATGAAACACATTGCAAAGGAAAATATTAATATTATTGAATTTTATTTTAGTGTTCTTTGCCCATACGTTACATTATTAAATCCTGAAATTGGACGAGAACGTATACGTTTAGATCCAATGTGTTTATACTCATTGGGTAACTTTTTTGATCTGTTGAATGAAGTAGCTAGTGCAGTTAGAAAAAGATATAGCCCATTTAGTCTACAATTTGATATTATTTATGTTATGACCTATTGTTTTCTTTGTATCAATGATGTGGAAGTTTTGGCAAATTTTGTATTGAATTTTATAGCTAGGGTATGTACGGGTTATTTTAATAATTCTCACACTCTTATTACGAAAACGAGAGAGATTCTAGACTCTGAAATTACATACAAACATAATACGGATTTATATTATTATAAGAAAAAAATAGCCAATGGTGAATGTAAGGAATCATTGTCTGTTAAATTTATAAATATAATTGGGAAAATGAATAAAATTGCAGTTGATGGAATAAAAAGAAAAATTCCAGATGTAAATCACTTTGATGAAGATTTGCAAAATTATGTTTACTCTCAAATATTTCCCTTTGCTTTGTTTACTTCGGATGAAGAATACTATGCATTTATTACTTCCATTAATATTTTAATAAGCAATTTTAATCGAGAAACTCAGACATTGACAAAAGGTGCTGTTCAACATGCTAAAACATTATTTGACATGATTAAATCATATTATATAAAATTCAGAGACTTTTTACTACAAGGAAATCATGTGGAATATGTTAAAGCCGACATGCTGCAGATGTTTTTAAGTACAGATAAAGAAATGGTCAAAAATATTAAAGAATTTAGTGAAAGTCTTATGAGTTCTGAATTGTTCAAAGTGAGAGAGTAAAAAAAAAAAAAAAAAAAAAAAAAAAAAAAAATTTTTTTTTTTTTTTTTTTTTTTTTTGAATAAATGTTTTAAGATTTTTATTCGTCATTCACGGTATCAGGTATACCTTGTCTCTTTTTCAAATTTTTAAATTGTGCATAATGTTGTTCGCGTAAATTGTGTCTTTGATATGACACTCTTTCAAAAAGTCTATTTTTAGCTTCATGGGATGGCATCATTTCTTCCACAGCTTTTTTTCCTTCTTCTAACATTCGTCTTTCATACGATTGACGTCTTAATAATGCAAATTGTTCTTGTTCGTCATGATAAGCTTTATTCAAACGATCTCGTTCAGCATTATACGCCATTACTCTTAATTATATTAGCTCTGATGTTTTTTTAAGTAGTCAAATTCCTCTTGATGTCTTTCACGTAAGGTATGTCTTAGATATGACACTCTATCAAAAAGGTTGTTTTTCTCATCATTAGTTTTCATCTTTTTTTCTGCAACTTTTTTTCTTGCTTCTAACAAGTGTCTTTCATATGATTGACGTCTTAATAATTCCAATTGTTCTTGTTCTTTCTGATATTGAAGATCCCGTTCACAACTTGCCATTATTCTTAATTATGAATACTGAGTTGAATTATAATTTATTTTGTTATTGGGAATTCTGTTTGTAAATTCAATTGAAAAAAAAAAAAAAAAAAAAAAAATTTTTTTTTTTTTTTTTTTTTTTTTTTTTTTTTTAATAAACAGAAGAAGGGAATAATAATTATACACAAGACCATTGGAGATTGTGTTTATATTTTTCTTCATTTATATCATTTTAAATGCATTCTAAACAGAAGAAACGGAAAAGAGAGAAGAAAGGGGGAATCTGGAATGCTATTATGAATTGTTTTTATATTTTCCTGGAATCTTTACAAACGTGTACGCCATCTACTGGTGGCTGTTTTGATAATTTGGATTAATTTGCTCTTATTTTTTTATACTTAATCAATTATTATAATAATTATTGAAAACAAAAGGTTTGCAGAAATGTATTCTGAATTTTTATAAACTGTGCAACTGGTGGATAAATTATTTTAGATTTTCCAACAATCACACGGAGGTACTAACATACGAACCAATATTTGTTGGAATTCATTGGATATATTCATCTTCCTGTATCCTTTGTTATCGAAACATTTATACATGAATGGATCATCAAACATGTGTACAATTTTGTCATATTTTGGTATATATCCAAGTAATGATATTGCTTTTTGACACAAGTTGATGCAAGTATTTATGTCGTTAAAATAATAAGCACATCTAACGGCAATGTAAAAACAATGACTATCTAAATATAAAGTTTTCTTTTCAATCACTTTATGCAAAATATTCTTTTGTCTTTTGTATGATATAATTAATCTAATTATTAAATTAATAGGATGTTCCTTATTTGAAGGTAAATAACATTTGTCATTTTTGAAAGGTAAACACAATATATCACTTGATAACAAGGTCTCAAGTTCTGTTGTGAGATCCATTTTTCTTTAAAACGATATGCTGCATCGTGTTCTTTAACTGTACAAGAATAACAATCTATACTATTAGGTATTGTTTTACGATATTGTTTACAATAAAAAACAAAAGTACGACCTTCAATGTCACAAAGAGTGACATTGATATTTTTTGTTTCAAGCAATAATGCAATTTCTTTTAAAGCACGATAAGATTTTGAAGCCACTATAAGAGGAGTTTCACCTTTTTTATTTTGAGCATTCACGTCTATACCGAGAGCAATAAGTTTTTTAAAAACGGAGATATTACGAAACTTTAATTTCCCATCAAGTTTTAAAGAAAAATATATCATTAAAGCATTATATCCTCGGTGGTCTCGTACATTAATATCAAATCCTGGAACTCTAGATATCCAACGAATTTTTTTTTGCTATTTAAATAATGAAAGAGAGGTCTTGAATATTCAGTTCCATTAATGTCAGCTCCTATATCGAGAAGAAATTTTTTTTTTGGAAATTTACAAAATAGAAGAGTCAATTGAAGATTTGATGGATTGCACAATTTAATCCATTCCTTAATATATATATTTTTTAAACGAATTTTTTCGTTTGAATTGTAAATCAATGTAATTAATTCGTTGAGAAACCACACGTTGTTAAAATACGTAAAAAAATGATTTACGTTTGATAAAATGTATTCTGTAGTTCTTTTAATGGTACAACTATATTTTTTATAAGATTTACATTTTTTAGAGTAAATATCTTTCCATTCATCCATAATTTTAAAAGATGGTAAAATCTTAGTATTATAGTTTTTTTAAAAAAATAAATTTCCTTTTAAGATAAGAATCAATCAGACATGAAGATTGTAGTCTCTGGCGTTGTTGCTCTTGATAATACTACTGTATGCAATAAATTATCAAAGAAACTAAAATATAAAATTATTGAAAGAACAGATGATGACAATCCTTACTTAAATAATTTTTATGCTCATCCCAAACTATATGGATTTCAAATGCAAATTTATATGCTTATGCAACGAGTTAAACAGCTAAAAAACGCACAAAATTATAAAAATGTAATTTTGAATCAGAGTATTTTAGAAAATAACATATTTGCTGAAGTACTTAAAGAACAGGATCAATTGAATGATATTGATTATCGTGTGTATTTTGACTTTTATGAGAATGTTATAGTACCACTTATAGACACGACACCAGATTTAATTGTTTATTTAAGAGTCTCTACCAAAAATGCCATTAAACGTATTCATAATCGTGGGAAGGAATCTGAACAATCAGTTGACCCTCAATATTGGGAAGTTTTAAATAACAAATATGACGAATGGTATATGAAAAATAAAAACAAGTATTCAATTTTAGTTATTGATGCGAATGATATGGACGAGAATGAAATAGTGGATGAAATTGTTGATTTCGTATTAACTATAAAAAAAGATATCAAAGATGATGAAATAAAAGACGATAAAAATAATTGGATTCACTGGTTGATTCGCATCATCAGCTGTACATTTCGTGAATTTCACGCAAAGGTTAGAAAATGTGAACATTAATAAAGTAAAATGGAAAAAATATGTAATGCTATCAGACAAAAGGAACAGGAGCGTAAAGAATTGTATCGTCAACATTTAAAGTTTCTGAAGAAGAAACCTAAAGTATTGAAGAAATTTCAACATCTGGAAGAAAATTATAAACGACTGCATGAGAAAATTTTACTTTATACAGAATTACAACGAAAGTTTTTACAAAGTAAACCATGTGATGAAGATTTAAGAGAGCGATGTAAAATGTTAAAACATTCATTATTGAAGGATATCGAGAGTGTCAAGGCAAAACGTGAACATTTGGAACAATCAAAATCTTATGGACAGTATAAAAAGTTATTAAAGGAATAAATATTATAATTGAGAACGTATGAGAACGTAAAAAAAAAAAAAAAAAAAAAAAAAAAAAAAAAAAATTTTTTTTTTTTTTTTTTTTTTTTTTTTTTTTTAGCTGCATATTTTTGTAGTAAAAAAATTTATGTATCATTAATTAACTATACGCCATGTCGTTATTTACTCACCCTTGTTTTCAAGTTTATGGAAATTACTGCCATTACAGTTGGTATACGCTTGCATTCCATACCAAAGCCCAGTGTTTGCAGTTGACAACTAACCAGGAAAGTGGTTATATTATTTCCATTTTAAAAGGATTAAATTTTGATAATTGTTATACTTATGTTACTTTTGATACAAATATTCGCAAATTAGCAAAACCGGGTGAAGTTTGGAGAGCGAAATTTCCAATATTTGTTAAAAGTATAAATTGTAACGAAAGGAAACGTTTTCATTATTATAATATTATACCAGTAACTGATTTATCTATTGAAACATTATTAAGATCATACGCAAAATGTACTTTTAGGCATATTCAATTTCAAGCATTATTTAGAAATAATGTCTTATATATTACATTTTCCGATATAATAAAATTAACGCGCAATATTCCTTGTAAAGAACCTTTTAGTCCGTGGATATATACTGAACAAAGTGATAGTTTAAAATCATTTTACATTCTACATAAAGCAACAGAAATAATATATGAAGGGACAGAGGATATTAAAGATCTTTGTAGATTGTGTAAAATGTTGAATTTAATATCTGCGGAAAGTGATGATTTGTTAACATGGTTATCGTGGAAACCTATGATTATTTTTCTTTTAAAGAAAATTTATGATTCCCTAGATAATTTAAATGTATCTCCCGATTGTAATGTACGCACTTTGGAAATTTTAGGACATGTAAGAACAAAAAACTTGTTTACTGCTGAAACACTTTTATATCCTTTGGATTGTGAAATACTTCTTACACCTTATGGTGATATGGATGAATTGGATATGTTGGGTTGTATAGGTAATCTAGGTTTTGAAATCTATATTTCGCCAATGATTGTTAGTTATAACGCCTTTAAAGTACAAAATGAAATTACGGATGTAAATGGAGAACGCTGCGCTTTTTGGTTTCCAATGTTTATAAGTGATTCTGAATGGTTAACAAAAGGAATTTATTTTTATGTATTTGCGAATTCAGATTCTTGGGATTTATTACAGAAATGTATGTATTTTTTAATAATGCAAACGAAATTATCGGATAAACATATTTACATTTTTATAAATTTATGTAATATTTATTTAAATGTTAAGAAAAGTGAATGTCCTTTGTTAAATTCTATAATTAAAGGTGAATTATACATAAAAAATGTAACAATACTAAAACATTCAGATAGTAATGAAAAAATAACAGAATACTTACTAAAATATCCACATTACAATTGTATATTTCACGATGGAACTTTACGTGAAAGAATGACTAAGGCATACATTGATGAAGAACCAGCAGATTGTGATAAGGTAAAATTTTCACTAGCAAAGTTTTAGCGTTTTAAAATTTTTACTACCAAAATATTTTCCATAAAAAAAAAAAAAAAAAAAAAAAAAAAAAAAAAAAAATTTTTTTTTTTTTTTTTTTTTTGAATTAATATTATTTAAGATTCCTAATTTGAATTCAATAATAATACAGCTGCCACGATGATGGAAGTCAAACATGATTTGTATAAACAATATTATGCACGTTTATTTCACGAGGAAGTTTTACATGCTGGTGCAAATACGACTAAACGTACTATTGATATGAGAATCATTAATGGATTTTTAAACGTATCCAGTATTGGTATAAAAGACTTGAATTACGTTTCAAATACTCATATTTACCTTCATCCAGATGTCCGGACTATGTTGGCTAAGGAATGGGCTACTTTATTGAAATTAAATCTCAATTGTGAAGAGTCAACAATTTATGATACATACTACAGCAATGATTACCTTAGTAAAGCTGAAGCTATTAGACTGATAAATTCGATGATTAAAAGAAATATTGAAATTCGAGGATGTAATGATAAGGAAAAAATTTTAAAGAATAGTGTAATTCCCAAAATATTGGCTATGGACGGATTGAAAGGTGTCATGATGGATTTTAAATTATATCTTAACAATTTAAGTGTTGGAGAAGATTCCGATGACAAACATGTGATAGCAGTACGTCGAATGTATTCTTATCTACCTTCTAGCATAACGGGAACGGATGCATGTTATGTTATAAAAATGATTTTATTACGATTATTTATGCCGCATATTCAAAATGTTAACGTACAAGCAAACATGGAACAAACCATTAAGGAATCGGAAACATATCTTTCTATGTATGTGAAATACTTTCCCGAATTGGAAATGTGTTTAAGCGATAATTTTTGTAACAAAATGCAAGATGTATACATGGATACAATTGACGATATTCAAAAGACTGTCGTTCGCTTAAAAAAGAATTTTAAAAATATGAAGAGAAAATCAAAATTTGTACATGAAAGTCAATCAATGGATGATGAAGATGTTAAAATAATAACTAAAAAACGGAAGAAGCATCAAGAGTCGTCAGAAGTTCTTTAAAATCGTCAAAATTTATTAAACAACAACGCATTTTTGTTGCGTGATAAATCATTTTACTGCAATCGAAATCAAAAAAATTATTAAATTGTTTTAAATCGTTTTCTGATATGTAATTATCATTATTGAAATCAATTTTTTTAAAAAGTTCCTTAATTGAATTTGTATATTTGCTAAATATTTTATAAAATGTATCGCTAAATGTAATAAAATTCATAGATTGTGAAATCATGAGTTCCTGTGTTTCTTCTTCATTTGTAGAAAAAGGAAATAATAGTCTATGAAAATCATTTAACGAAATTTTTTGTTGATTTTGTTTATCTAAAGCTTGAAAAATATCTTTTAAAACAATAATATCTGATTCATTCATTACTTTATTTATATATTTTTAATTCGATACATTTTGGGTGTAAGATGTTGAATGTTCAGATACATTTTGGGTGTAAGATGTTGAATGTTCGGATACATTTTGGGTGTAAGATGTTGAATGTTCGGATACATTTTGGTTGTAAGATGTTGAATGTTCGGATACATTTTGGTTGTAAGATGTTGAATGTTCGGATACATTTTGGTTGTAAGATGTTAAATGTTCGGATACATTTTGGTTGTAAGATGTTAAATGTTCGGATACATTTTGGTTAAGATGTTGAATGTTCGGATACATTTTGGTTAAGATGTTGAATGTTCGGATACATTTTGGTTAAGATGTTGAATGTTCGGACATTTATGGAGCGTATGTGCATCATTTTTTTACTACCCTTTGTTCGGATACTTATTTTGCCAATGTTCGGATTCCTATTTGGTTGAACAAGTATCCATTTTTTATAGCTGTTTTGGCGCACCTTAGTTTTAAATTTAATTAAGCAAAAATCAATTTTCATTAAATTTTATAGAACATATCACTATGTTCGGATACATATTTAGTTCCCATATAAAGTGTTCGGACATTTATGGAGCGTATGTGCATCATTTTTAACGCTTTTTGGATTTTTATTTGATCATTTTGATAATCAGTTTTTTTAAGTTTTAATACTGTATTTTTAAATTTAAATAAACGAAAATAAAATTTAATTATATTTTATAGAATATATCACTATGTTCGGATACATATTTAGTTCCCATATAAACTGTTCGGACATTTATGGTACGTATGTGTACCATTTTTAACGCTGTTCGGATTTTTATTTGATCGAATGTAGACCATTTTATTACGTTCGGATATCTTTTTGATTTTATGTATGCCAAAATAAAACTTTAATTAGATTTTTGTTTTGTTTTCACGACAAAACTAATTATACTTTCTAAAAAGTATAATTGTTTTTGTCTCTTTAAAACTAATGTTACTTTTTGTAAAAAAAAAGTATAATTGTTTTTAAAAAACGGCTCAAAAAGTAGAATTAGTCTTACAACAATTTTTTTGTTGTAAGACTAATTCTACTTTTTGAGCCGTTTTTCAAAAACAATTATACTTTTTTGGTTAAAAATGTATAATTAGTTTTTTTTAAAAATGTAATTAGTTTTTAAAAAGTATAATTGTTTTTTTACATTAGTTAATGTTTATTCAACTAATGTTAATTCTTATTAATTTGAAAATTTCACAATTTTTAGTGTTAACACTGCATAATTTTTAGTGTTAACACTGCATAATTTTTAGTGTTAACACTGCATAATTTTTAGTGTTAACACTGCATAATTTTTAGTGTTAACACTGCATAATTTTTAGTGTTAACACTGCATAATTTTTAGTGTTAACACTGCATAATTTTTAGTGTTAACACTGCATAATTTTTAGTGTTAACACTGCATAATTTTTAGTGTTAACACTGTATAATTTTTAGTGTTAACACTGCATAACATTCCAATTTGTTTTTGTTAGAATGTCCATCTTTTCATTAAAGTAAATCACTAAAGCTTTAACATTTTATTTTACAAAACTATATTAATATAATAACATTGTAATTGCCTTTGTTAGAATGTCCATCTTTTCATTTCAAATATATTATTTTTATTATGTCTCAGTTAAGTAAAGTATATAAATACGTTATGGAATCAGTTAATCAAATTTGTAAAAACATTGATAATATGCCAGTCTTACGAGAAAATATAAAAGCTAAAGAAAATAATAATTTGTTGTATCATTATAATGAAACCATTGACTGGGCAACGGAAGTAGAAAAAGCAGATTTGGAGTCAACAAAATTTCATGATAGTATTAAAACTGTAAAACTGAATTATAATAAAGACGAAACCACTGAAACTTTTGAAATGGCAACTGCAGAATTCCAAAATAGTAATATTGAAATAAAAGTTGATGGTGTTGAAAAAGGAATTACAAATATTGAAAATATTGAAATAAAAGTTGATGGTGTTGAAAAAGGAATTACAAATGTTGAAAATATTGAAATAGAAGTTGATGGTGTTGAAAAAGGAATTACAAATGTTGAAAATATTGAAATAGAAGTTGATGGTGTTGAAAAAGGAATTACAAATGTTGAAAATATTGAAATAGAAGTTGATGGTGTTGAAAAAGGAATTACAAATGTTGAAAATATTGAAATAGAAGTTGATGGTGTTGAAAAAGGAATTACAAATGTTGAAAATATTGAAAGAGAAGTTGATGGTGTTGAAAAAGGAATTACAAATGTTGAAAATATTGAAATAGAAGTTGATGGTGTTGAAAATATTGAAATGCCACCTACAGAAAATATTGAAATAGAAGTTGATGGTGTTGAAAATATTGAAATGCCACCTACAGAAAATATTGAAATAGAAGTTGATGGTGTTGAAAATATTGAAATGCCACCTACAGAAAATATTGAAATAGAAGTTGATGGTGTTGAAAATATTGAAATGCCACCTACAGAAAATATTGAAATAGAAGTTGATGGTGTTGAAAATATTGAAATGCCACCTACAGAAAATATTGAAATACCACCTACAGAATTAACACCACCACCTACAGAATTAACACCACCACCTACAGAATTAACACCACCACCTACAGAATTAACACCACCACCTACAGAAAATATTGAAACTACAGAAAATATTGAAATGCCAATGTGGGCAAACAGTCCTTTAATTGATATATCTCAAATTCCAAACGAAGAAATGCGCAGTTATCTCTATAAAATGATAGATGATCGTGCAGAATCTCTTAAACAAATTCCAAAATTTGATACATTCATTCCTGTGAATCAATTGATACATCAATCGGAATTTAAAAATCGTCAACCATTACCAAAATGGGGAATCAAGTATAAAATTGAAGAAAATCCCAATTATCAATTGACGTACGGAGATCTTAGACATCAAAATTATAAGCTTGTAGGTAGATTTGAAATAAAATCCAACGTGGCTGAACCTAATCTTGTTCGTTATGAAGTCAATGGTACAAACATTTTAGAAAAATCCTACTTTAAAAACTCCACATTTTGTGCGTGGTTTAAGATTGACAATTATAACATGCAATATTTCAACTCAATATATGATTACAAAGAACTTGCAGAAACTCTAATCAAATTTTGTTATCTCACCATGCTGGAAAAACGAAGACTCGTTTATGAAACAGCCTTGGAATTTAAAACCAATTTGATTCCTACAACGTTTACATCAATCGTACAAGATAATGCCAGTGTATTGAAAGGAGCGTTTCCAGGTAAATATTATTCGTATAAATTTATTCCTCCTAAAATAGCTAGTGTAAAAACAAGCCATGCCGAAATATACAACAGCAGACCAACGAGTTAGAATTATTCAAATGTACGAACAAGGGCTTGTTTTACGAACGATTGCATCTAATCTCAGAATTGGTCTTGCCACAGTATATTTATGGGTAGAACGTTATCTTCAAAATAAAAATATAGGTACAAAATCCAAATGTGGACGTAAACGAAAAACCTCAACAGAACTTGATAGAAATATTATACATTTAGTAGAAGAAAATCCATTTTTAACAGCTATTGATATTTTAAAGGAATTGGAACTGACTGTGTGTCCTCAAACGATACGTAATCGTCTTTATCAACACGGATTACATGGTCGTATACCCGCATCCAAGCAGAAATTAACTGTTCAACATAAATTGAAACGTCTCACTTTTGCACTTTATCACCGTACGTGGACAACGGTTGAATGGAATCAAGTTATATTTAGTGATGAAAAAACTTTTATGTCAAGTGGCCATGGACCCCCATACGTTTGGAGACCAAAGAATACACGCTTTGATAAAAAATACATTTTTAAAAATACAAAATCGGGTCGTTTTAAAGTGAATGTGTGGGCATGCATTACTAGTGATGGTGTGGGATATATTCATTGGATAAAACCAAATCTTAACCACAAATATTATATTCGATATATTTTATCGCGATATGTCCCAATTAATAATGATGATATTATTTTTATGCATGATCGGGCATCTATTCATCAAGCTTTTAAAGTACAACAGTGGTTCAATGCTAGAAATATTAGAGTTTTAGATTGGCCACCTAAAGGTGCAGATATGAATCCCATAGAAAACGTGTGGGCTGAAATGGAACGTTTAATGGCAAATAGAGTTCCCACTAACAAGCAGGATTTGTGGGATATAATTCAGGATACGTGGCATAATCATTTGAGTGTAGATTATATAAGAACTTTATTTCATTCCATGCCTGAGAGAATGGAACATGTCATTGAAGCTGAAGGAAATTGGACAAAGTATTGACAAAACTATATACGAAAATGAATACCTATTATATTGTATCTTTTAAGATTTATTTTATATTCTTTACAAATTATTCCTAAAAACTTTTCTACTAAAAAAAAAAAAAAAAAAAAAAAAAAAAAAAAAAAAAATTTTTTTTTTTTTTTTTTTTTAGAAAAGACTTTAAGAATAAATTTTTTGTTTAATCAAGATATTAGTTATTATGGATCAACGTTTAATTCCAATATTTTTAAATAAGCGATCAACCATTATTGACATAGATGGTATCATATGTAAACTTTATTACAAAGTCACTTCATCGATATTTCTTATAAGTTTTGTTCTTGGAGTGTCCAGACAGTATTTTGGAGATGCCATCCTCTGTAGTGGTTGTCCTAATGTATACTATGCAAATCAATACTGTTGGTCTAACGCAACATTTACTGTAGAAAATAGTGCATTTGTAAACGATGCGAATAAGGAGAGAACATATCAATCTTATTATCAGTGGATTAATTTACTATTTTTAGCGGAAGCACTTTATTTTTATTTCCCCCATCATTTGTGGAAATGCATCATCAAATCAAAATTGATGGCTCTACATATCAAGGGAATCTTTTTAAAAACGGATGACTGTGAAGCTATTATTGCTTTATTGAGTACTATGAAGACAAAAAACATATATTTCAAGTATATAGGTATAGAACTTTTAAATTGTGCTATGCTGATTTCAAATTTTATATTTTTAAACTTCTTTTTTAATCAGCAGTTTTCATCTTATGGTATAAACGTTGGAAAAAATGAAGAAACAATGACAAACGTGTTTCCCGTTATAACAAAGTGTGAGTTTGTTTTGCATGGAAGTAGCGGAGATTTGTCAAAGTACCGAGTTATTTGCCTTTTACCACTCAACGTATTATATGCCAGGTTATTTTATGTCATTTGGGTGTGGTTTGTATTTTTGATGGCTATTTCTCCAGGTTATATACTACATCGTTTGTTTACAGTAATGTCAAGCACGGTTCGGGCACATTTAAGTGAACAATTTAGTGATGATATTCATTTATGGTGGATATTTAACTTGGCTAAACGAAATCTTTCAGAATATAATTTAAAGTATATTACTAATAGGATAAAACTCGATAATTTTTGAATATAAAAGAAAAAAATTATTATTTAATATTTTATCAAATGATCGTTTTGTAAATTTTGAAGTTCATTGACATCCCAATCTTCATATTTATTTCTTGATATATATCGTCTTAATATTATAGGAATCTTCTTTGTTTCAAATTCCATCTGTGCAATTTGTAAAGGCGTATATAAAAAAACATTAACCGGAATTGTAGGTGGAGAATGATTTGCTAACTGTTCAGCTCTAACACCTAATATACGTGCACGTTCATATGTTGTAATAAAAGGAGATGTTTGTTTCGACATGTTGTTAAGAATTGACTAAGAGTAACAATATCTTTAATTTAAAAATTTATATACTTTACAATTAAAATATCTTTATTTTATAAATATATAATCTAAACATTTATCTCCTAAAAAAAAAAAAAAAAAAAAAAAAAAAAAAAAAAAAATTTTTTTTTTTTTTTTTTTTTTTTTTTAATTAAAGATGTTACTCTTCTCTTAGTTGAATTCTTATCAGCATGTCGAAACAAACATCTCCTTTTATTACAGCATATGATCTTTAATTGTATCATTTTCTGACATTACTTAAAGACATTCTCTACTTTTGCAATCCAAGGTACATTATAGGTTTGTCGCTTTGTATGTGATAATTCCCTTTGCGAAAAATGCCAAAAGCAATTTTGCCATACAATTCCATAATCATCCACTTCTTTCTTTTCAATTTCTTTTACAATGTATTTCTCCCAACGTGTTTTATCATTTAGACCAACAACAATGCATTTTTGAAATTTGTAATCTCGATTTTTTATATTGCTAAATTCGTTTAACAGTTGATTTATTGATGCTTTACAGTTCATATAACACAATTTGCATATAAATGTGTAATATTGCGATCCAACAGATGTGTATAAGTTACATTCATTACATGTAATGCGTTCACACCATAAACATTGTGTTGTTGTAGGACTATTATAAAATAAACTATCAATATCCGTTTCATTTAATTCTGGAAAATCGGTAACCAATTTAGATACGCTTAATACACAAATGGTATTCCACACATTATCAGTTACATTTTGTTTGCATACTCTCATGTCACACTTTCGACATTTATAAACAAAATCGTGTTTTGATTTAATGCCACATGTTGGACACGGATTTGGCTTATTTTTTCTAAAACAGTTATTACATAAAGGATAATAGCCTAACTTTAAATATTTTTTCAAATAATATCGATATCCGCGCATAACTGCAAGTTCCAATTTTTCATAATCACTTACAGTATCTTGTTTGGTGTATTGATTACACATTATACAAAAGTAATTTTGGTGAACAACTTTTGTAAGTTCAATTTTATTTAATAAGTATGGAATTCTAGTCTGTATGACTACGTAGGAGGCCATTTAAAAAATATATGAAATGGAATAACCTTTTAAATTGTCGTTATATACTAAACCGGTATCTGAATAATCCGTAGTATAATTCTTCACGAAATTAATAATATAATTTTTTGTTTGTAAATTTGAGATGGATTTTAATAAATTACTCACTGCAATATTTTCCATTCAAAAGCAGTCACTTTATTATCCTTGAATTATTTTACACCATAATGAAAAAAATTATATCATGATTTATCGTAAAAACTATTTTTTTGTTGTATAATTTTTTTCTTTAAAACATGTAGATAATACAATAACCTTGGGTATTTTCTTTATAAGTTAAATTAATGTTTTTATATTGAGTATAATTATTTAATATATCCAAAATATATTTTTTTGTTTGTAAATTTGAAACTGATTTTAACAAATTACTAACTGAAATATCATCCATTACTTTATTTCTGCCGTTACTTGTTGTATTTTTTCTAAAATATTTGTAATATAAGATTGACAATAAAAATCTTTTGGAATATGATTTTCCAACAATTCGTGAAATGTTAAATCTTTACAAAACAATACATGAGTCCAATCGTCACAGTTTTCTTTTAAATGACATTTTTTATTTTTATTTTTACGATGTGTAATGTATTCTGGAAAGAGATAAGCCATAAATTTCATAAGAGTCGATACTTTGGTTTTAATTACATATCTTTTCCATGAATCTTTTGAAAACATTTTGAGTTCTTTTCTACAATTGACTTTCCCAACGTCAACTAGAATGGGATATTGGTCTGTGTATACAAATTTCATGTCGAAAATATTTGGACTAGATCCGTGCAACAAATAGCTCGTTTCAATCAAAATAATCACAAAATATATTAATGCATACCCGATATTTAATGACGCAGGTGGTCTTGTGTGAAATGAATTTTTAATTTCAAAGAGAAAAAATGTTGAACCCAATGGATCTCTGAAAAATGTTGCAAAAGGACAAACCAATTCTGGTAAAGTTTTTTTTAATTGAATGAGTGTGTATATAAAATGTGATACATCACAAGACGGAGAATTACCATGAGGTAACCATCTGTCAGAGATATTATCATATAAGACGTGAAACACTTTGCATCCAGAATTGGCAAACATTAAAAAACATAACCTCTGTTCGTGATAAATACATTCAGATGCCTTATAAAATTTAAAATGATTATTAATGTGATTAATAAGTGCGTTCATGAACAAAGAACTATGAAAGCTGTTTGCGTTCTTGATATGGATGAAACACTAGGTTTTTATGACGATTATGTCAATCGATTTTTAATTCGTCCATATGCTGAAACATTAATTCGTAGTCTTTATTATTCTTATACAGATTTTATTTTGTGGAGCTATGGGTCGGATGATTATGTTAAAAAAGTCGTCAATTACGATGTCCCCATTATTAAAAAATTTGCATACAAAATATTTGCGCGTTCTCAGTGTAAGTATTCAGAATCTCATTATAATGTAATCAAATCGTCAGAAATCATAAGATCCCTCTATGAAGAACAAGAAATTTATTTAATTGGTGTAGACGATAACGTAAATACAGTCATGGATCAAAATTATAATGTAAGAATACATGTCCAACCGTATGAAAAAATAAATGAAAACGATACAGAATTAATCAATGTTATAGAAAATATATTTTCACATTTCGAGTTTTGTGACAGTTGAGACATATTCAGTATTATTTTTTGTTACTTCTAAATTACTTGGTAATTTAACATCACCTTTAAATATCACTCCATTTGTTTCTTCATTTTCTTCATCTTCCCACTCAACTTTGGCAGCAAACGTGTCAATTTCTTTGAGAGTAATTTCCATATCTGCTTCCGATTTTACCTTAAATGCAAAATCGGGAATGACAATAAAATGTCTAGAGTTATAACTCATTTTAAATTGCATATTAAATAAAATATATTGGGAACAACTACCCAACATAATACCGTATAAATTTCCTCTAAATTTTGCTAATTCTTGAGACGAAATATATTCCAATCTATATCCGTTAAACATTTTTACTGACGCAGAGCATATTTTATTATTTATAGGTAGTTTCCCATTACTGATTAAAACTCTACATTCAATACAAGAATTAAAACAGCAAGGTAAGAATATATTGGAAGAAAAATATTCTTTTTCCTTTTCTTTGTTAAGTGTTTTACCAATCATTGTTAATGATGGAGTTTCAAATGAAGCTAAATTTTGTGCTCTAACTTGAAAAATCACAACTGATAATATAACAGGTGGTAAATAATCTCTTACATAGTATGTTTCCCAATTTTGAAAGTTATTATTACTATGCTGTTCATTATTTTTTTTATTGCGTTTATTAATTTTATTAGCATCTGATGACTTTTTAAAAGTTACTTGATGTGCCTTCATTTTGTTGTAATAATGAGATTTAGTCAAGACATTTTCCCAATCTGGAGTAATTAAATTAATAATGCCATCTTTTTCCTCATCTGGTTCAAGAGTATTGGGCAATAATGATTTAATTTCGGCTTGCAAAATGTCAGAATTCAAAATATCAGTAATAAGATTAGTGTATACCATACTGCTTAATTTGTGTAATCCTAAAGTATAATCTTAAAGATTTGTTATGCACTCGCAAATTTATAAAAAAAAAAAAAAAAAAAAAAAAAAAAAAAAAAATTTTTTTTTTTTTGAAATAAAGTTTGTACCATTAAAATTAAATTTTAATTTACAACAATTTAATCATGTCCGTTTCAAGTTATTCTTTCGTCCTTTTGAACATCAAGGATTGCATCACGTATGAATTACACGAATTGCTTTATATTATTAAACTATGGAGACAAAATAATATAATTTCCGACGTGTGTAACGTTTGTCACGAGCAAAATGATTTTCATTATGGTAATTTTACAATTTGTTGTAACATATTTTATTTCACAACAGCTTCTTATTTTCCAAAATCAATAGCTGTTGAAACAGACGGAGCTCATTTCTTACCAAACCATTTAAAAAAACATTTAGATAATCATAAAATACCATTTGATCAAAAGTTTTTTGTTTTCCCAGATCCCATCTATTGGCAAATTCAAACGACTTTAATTTATGAACAAATATTAAATTTTTTCTCTCGATAAGCCACTAAATATTTATACTATGGAATCTACAAAGAAACCCAAGAAATCGCTGGTGGGAAGCTTTTGCGAAACTAGAAATGATCCCTACGTCAACAACAAATTATGCCAATTTTACATTCAAGCTCAAAATGCTTCTTTAAATCATGGCAGCATATCACGAAGAGTTCAAGGTAAAAATTCCTTATACAGATCGTTTGCTTTGGCTAAAAGAGCTAAAATGACAGCACGCGCCATGATTCTTCCAGCTCCACATTTAAAATCAAATGAAGTGGTGTTACCGCGAAAACTTGTGCAGACGCTCAACTTATCAGGATGGGTTATTCTTAACAGAATGCCTACTTTGACCCCTGAAAATTTCAGCGCTCATTATGTGAAGGAAGTGTGGGATTACGATTGCATTGGTATCCCTTGTGAGATTTTGCACAACATGAATGCAGATTTTGATGGCGACGAGATGAATTTATGGTTAATTAGTTCATTAGAGGGACAGGCAGAATGTATTTACATTATGAATTCAGAAGTAAACATGTGGACATTTACGAGTGGTTTAAAATTGTATCCAAGTCAAGATATGTGCATAGCCTATTTCTTACACAAGAATTACATGCAAAATTTATTACCGGTAAAGATTAATTCTTTGGTTGAATCTTTGGAGACTATATATCAGTTATACGGATCAAAAACGTGTTTTGAATGTATTGATCGTCTCCGTCGTTATTATTTAGACGCCAGCGAAAATAGTTATGCCTTTGCTTTAAATTATGCCGAATTAGTAAAATTGAAAGGATATGCTCAATCAAAAATATACGACGAATTTGAAGAAGCACTTCGGGACATGACTTTAACGGTAGAAGATTGTCTACAAATTCAAGTCAAGTCTGGTACCAAGGGTAAACTTTACCATTTATTTCAAATTGTAGGCTCGGTTGGTTTACAATATATTAAATATGACCAAGTAGAAAATAATATGATCACTTCGTCATTTTTAGAAGGATTATCTCCGGAAGAATATCTTCTCCACGTCAAGAGCGGTTATGAATCACTCATTGATTCGTCCATTTTAGTATCAAAACCTGGATATACATACACAAAAAATGCTCATTGTACGCATAATTTATTAACTGATTACGCAGGTCAAATTAAAGATAAAGATAAATTGTTTGCTAGAGATAGTTTGGAAATTATGCATTACACAGATGTTATGAAACCTAGAACGTTTCAAGAATTGATTAAAAGACATTATTCAACGACGTAAACGTTTATGTATATTTATTCCATGGTTCTTTAAAATTTTGCGGACTTGAAATAATATACTGATGATATTTATTACCTTGATTAATGAAATCCATAATAATCCAATTGTATTTTGTATTTATTAAAAATGCATAACAATATAAAATTTCCAGACACGTTACGTCAAATAAACGTTTATTTTCGCCTATTTTAAGTCCATTTAAAAAATCCGTTGCATATTCAAAAACAATTTTTAAAACTTTTTCTTCGGCCCCAAATTGGATCAATGGAAATGATCTTAAATTAATGTGTATGTCATAAAATAATTTTTTTCTGTAAGTGCCATTTGATATAATATACTATATTCATATCGGTAGTTAAAAATGATTCTCATATATTCTTTAACGTAATGGTGAATTGATTTATCTTTTATTAATTCCTCTGTGATTGTATTAAAATTCGAGAATGCCTCTGATTTCTGATGAAACTTATTCAAACGTGATTCACCCACGTCGAATAATGTATTCTGTAAAGGTCTATCAACAGGTAATGTTGATTTGAGTAAAATCTCTATGTCTTTCTCCATTTGTTTCTTAATATTTACGTTTTAAATTTCTAATACATATATCTTTATAACAAATGATGGAAACCCTTTTACGTTTTTTTGCCGGTGACTCTTTGTTATCTTTCAACAAATTTAATAATGAACAACTTCCGGTGGTTTCTACACTGTTTTCTTCTGCACAAACATCATATCCTTCTTCTTCTCCTTCTTCATCATCGTCATCATTATAAAATTCATCATCCATAGTTTTTAAATGTTGATATTCCTTATCAAATTTTTTAATAATGTCATCTTCCCTCACCACAGTATTATTTTTGGTGGCAATTAAAAATTGTCGCACGGCTGAACGTAATTCATTCATTGTAGTTATTTGATTAGGCTCTTCCTGTACATCAGCGTGACTCTTAAAATTGTTATAAATGTCTGTAATTAATAAATAATCACGTTTAAACTCTTCTAAACTTTTAGGAAGGTTATTTATAATTAAAAAACCGTCATTATTCATCTTCACCTTCAAAAAATGCATGGCGTGATAAAAAATACCAGTTATACATCGATTAATTAACGTTTCATCTGCTTTAGCTTTAAATCTTTTTGTTCAATTTGATTACGAGCCAATGAAGGAACATCTGTGGTTGCAAACGTTGCACAAAAATTAAACACAATAATGCGATCTGTAAATGCAGGTGTTGAAATACACGATGGTGCTGTATTTGTAGTTGCCCAAATTTTTGCTGTGGGAATTTCTGTGTGAGATAGTTCATACAATGATCTCGATACAAAATTATTATTCCCAGTCATAGATTTTACAAAATTTTGTGAAATGGAACCAGTCATTTCTTCGGTAATTAATAACCGTTTAGAATAAATGCTATTGGCAATATCGGGATGCACATCTTTTCTCTCGCTGTTGAGTAAACAGTGTGCAGAAATGGGTTGGCAATAACCACCCAACATTGTTTGAATCATACGAATAAATTTCGTTTTGCCATTATTCCTTTCTCCTTGAAAAATTGTAAACGTTTTATTATAATTGGTGGCAATAAACAAGGATGCAATATTATCCATTAAAAATTCCATTTCTTCAAAATTAAAGTTTAAAAATTTACATAAATGAATATAAAATATCACCATTTGCATTTCAATGCTCGTACTGTCAAACGATAACCCATTTGAATCAAGAAGATTGATTAATATTTTTTTGAATGACAAATTGTAAGATTCCTCCGTTTCAATTTTTCTTAAATATGCATTAAAAAACTCTGGATTCCATAATATGGAGGCTAATTTTGTAACATGATCGTCATCTAAAGATTTTTCAATATTTACATCCAATTTAGCAATGGATAAATAATGTTCGGGTACGGCACTAGAAATTTCCCGTGTCAAAAGATCCAATACACCCTGTGGAGTATTCAGAAACCAATTATTGACGTCCAAAGCCCGCGATGAGTCAGATAATCCTAATTCTAAATTAATCTGAGCTACAATTTTAAAAACGGTATTTGTTAAAATTTTGTATTGTTTTTTATTTTGCGGTTCCGCAGCTCGAAGAATACGGTTGATATAGGTCTCTAAACTACTAGAAATTGTTTGAACAAGATTTCTGATACCATCCCTTAAAGAAAACGGATTCCAATTTTGATTTGTACAACTCCATTGATAATACTCATCTTTTTTATGATTACCTTTAATGTACATAATGGGAAAACAATTTTCAATAATCTTGATAATTAATTTCTTAACACAGTCAAAAATATCGTAAGCAACATTTTCAATTTCGTGGTGCATGAGTGTAAAAATGCTCTCTAGTTTATTTATTAATTTCACTTTTCCAGTTTCTAAATTAATGGCGCAATAAATGAAACTTTGCTCCGTAAATTGAGAAGCAACTTGATATATTAACTTTATAGGTATCTTTTTAATTTTATCTATGATTTGAAAACTTTTGTCATTCTTGAGAATTTGACATAAAGCAAAAATTATATCGTCCAGACTCTTGTCGGGAAACGCGTTACATAAAGCATAAAATAGAGGAACGAAATATTGACAATTGTTATATTCCATAATATAAACCAAAGGATCTTTTTCATTCTTTAACGTATTGTTATATTCACGAATCAAATCATTAATGTCAGAAAATAAATCGTTTCCATAATCAACTTTCTGAGCTTCTAATCGTTTCCACCATTGATTAAGCGCTGTATTTTGCGAATTAAAAAATGATATGCGCATATAATTACTTCTGAGATATTTAAATGTTTTGAGCGATTGTACGGTAGTCAAGTCAGTACTTTTTAAAATACGAATTATACTGTCATTTTTTTTGTTAAATTGTAAATTGGCAATTTCAAATTGACTCTCACTGATTGTATTTTCCTCGTCATTTGACATTTCAAAATTTTGCTCTATAATTTGTGTCGTATAACCTAAAAGTTTAGGTTTTACAAAAGGGGATGCAACGGGCATCGTCAACAAATGTAAATATTCAAGTAACGATTTCCGACTCTCTCTTTGCATCATAAATATCAAGACAGACTTTTCATTTGTTTTTCTTTTCTTGTAATTGGTATTGCATTTCAACATTTGTTGGCGATAATTTTCTTCAGACAAATTAATACGTAATGACTGACCTGAATCGTCGGCGAAATAAATATTTGACGGCATATAAGCCTTTGCATTTACCTTTCGTGATTTTGACAACGTAAAATGGGTAGGAATATCTAATTCGATTTCTACATTTTGAATTATACGGGACCACGTATTTTGTAAGTGTTGACACAACAGTATGTAATCATCATTTCCTATAGAAAATTCTGGTAAATGTAAATGTATACCGTCACCGTCACATCGTCTCATAATAATGACTGTAAAATATTTTAATTGTGGAAAAAATAATTCTTTAAAAGTCGGTAGGATACATATATCAAATAATTCATTTATGGCGTAGTTTACATCGTTATCTATAGCATTGCCTATACGCTTAATGTCAATATCAAAAAATATAGAGTGTTCATTTGCACTACTTAAATTCATTGTTAAATGAAAATTATTAAACGACTCACTTTGCAGATAAATTTCAACAAACTTTTTATAGTGATCTTTACAAATATAATACATACCTCCTTTCATATTATTTACTATATATGAATCAAATGGAGCATGTTGAGTGTTGGAGAGTGGAATGAGAAGATTTGAATCCTGCAAGAAATCCATAGTTGAATTAACTTTACTTGTAAAAGATTGTTTATAAAAAAATGTTTTATCCAAAAACTTTTTTAAAAAAATATTCTGCAAAAAGATTTATCCTAAAAAAAAAAAAAAATTTTTTTTTTTTTTTTTTTTTTTTTTTTTTAGGACTGTAGATATAAGTTAGTTTAGAGTTGCTCTTAATACTTTTAATACCCGTTTTTAAGAACCGATTATTATCATGGAACAATCCATTAATACTTTTTCATTCAAGTCAATGGAAAAAGAATTGAGAAAGACTTCTGATGATTCAAAGACTTCTGATGACTTCAAGGTTATTGATGACCCCATGGATATAGTATCTGAGGAAGAAGAAGGACAGTGTGAACCAGAACCTCATCGATCATGGCTGCCGTCAAGTACATCACGTAAAAGAAGACGATTAAGTCCCAGAACACCAAGTAAATCACCACCAAGACGGAGAATAAGAAATACGTCACCACCACCAAGACGAAAAATAAGAAATTCATCACCACCACCACGAAGAATAATAAATTGGTCATCACCACGACGAGGATCAAGAAATTGGTCATCACAACGATCAAGAAATGTTCACCATCCATCCCCTGCATCACTCACGGTACAGGAAAATCAACGATCTTTTTGGGGATTGAGAAAACCTGAGACAGAATCTGGATATGCCAAGCCAAATTATACAGTCAAAGATTATATTTTGAATGCTTCAGAAGATAACTTTGAATGTCAGTTTACCCTCTTCTCTCCAACTTTAGCACCTCAAGATGTGCGTTATCAAGTAAAAAACGGCAGAATTTTCGAGACAAGTTACTTTTCGCGCTGCATATTTACGACATGGTTTTGGATATCACCCATGTGTAAAAGTTATTTAGAATCTCTTGAAAACAAAACGGAATTGATTCCTTTTAAAATTGTAAAATATTGTTATTTAACATCTTGGAAGAGAAAACAGGCTGCAGCGGATGTCATGAAACAATATTATACTCATCATTTGACGCCCACAACATATTATTCTTTGATTCAAGAGCGTAATTGTATTTACCAGGGTAGTTTTCCTATAAACGATTATACAAACAATGTAGAAAATGTTGAAGATAAAAAATTTTGGGCCATTATGTTTGATACTGCGGAAGTCTTTTGAAATGCAATAGATCATCGTCTTGCATAAAAGAAATTTTTAAATAAATAATCTTTGATATAAAAAAAAGATAAAATGTATTACTGACTCAATAAACTTTTTTATTTATATAATTATTTTATTTCTCAGTTATTAAGTTGTCATATTCTAAAGCATAGTTGCATTTAAAAAACTTTGCATCTTCTTGACACAAGATTGACGATTTTGGAATAAGTATGCTGTTACGAATAACTTGATCACTATTTTCAAAAAATGTTTCTTCAAAACATCTTGCTAAACCGTTACCTTCAAATCCATTCTTTACTTCCATATTGCCGGCGCGCATACCACCCATTCTTGAACGTCCTTTGACAGGTTGATCCGTGATTTTATCTTTGACACAATGGTTTGCAATATAAATATGTTCATCACTCAAATAATTGATTAAGAAATAAAATACAGATCCCACTAATGCCTTGCCAGGGAGTGGATTACCTGAAGGGTTATAAATGGGGGAATAATCTTTTCCATCTTCCAACATTTCTAAAATTTGTCCCAACGTTTGTCTGCTAATAATGCTGTGTGTATTTATTAATAAATCTGGAATAATATTTTCACCTACATAAGGAAGTTCTTCAGATAAATATAATACACCCTTTTGTCCATGCAAACTGCAGAGTTTGTCCCCGTGTTTACACGGATGATAACTTTCAACCACAACAAATAAATAATCATTATTAATTGAATAAGATTTAAACCGATAATTGGGTTTGGTAAAATATATTTTATAAACTTGAGTATGCTGTTTTTCCAAATTTGTATGCATTGTTTGGGGAATTATATTTAATGGTAACTTATCAGATATAACATAACCCAACAAAGATAATTTTTCGTCTATATTTTCACCGGTGTAAGGATTAAAATATTTCTTTCCCGCATTGTTAAATTTAAATTTTAAAGTGTACATTTTATAACAGTGAAAACAATCGAGCGATTGTTTACCAACAATACAATCTTCCTGCGTCAATCCTCGGAAACTTATAAACATGACCACGACTTTAGGTAATTTTAATTCCCAATGTTTGGAAAAGTCATCTTCGGTTTTTAAAACAACCTGTAATTTATCCGTTTGTGGCGTATAAAAGGAAACGGTCTCTTTAAAATATAAGGCATATTCTGGTGTGTGGGCAATAATTGAATTTCTCAAAGCGTTTAAAGCCAGTAGGTTTTTGGGAAAACTATTATGATTAAAATACGGAATAATGTCGATATAATAACTCGTCAAGAAAGGAAAACCACTCCATTTACCGACTTTGGGTATCCAAAAAGGCATATCCGTCGGTGTTATCCAAATCCCATGTAATTCTTTAAAGGGTATTCCACATTTCATGTTTATGAAAATAAAATTTTGAATAATGAAACATTCGATAAATTGAAATTTACATTTCAATTTTGTTAAATCTATAGAATTCCAATAGATTTCTTCAACGGGTATACAGGCGTCATTAATGACGACAAAATAAGATGAGCAGATGTTATATTGCAGTTGTAAAAAATCATAAACTTGTTGTACGTTATCATCATTTGATATATATACATTCCTAGCAAGCATCATCTGTCGACCAACATTCTTGGATTCCACGGTACCAAACAAACATAAAAATCCTGTATAGGAATCTTTAAATCTGCATACTTGTTCGTTTGTTACTTTGGACGAAATTTGAAAATATACAATTTGACTTTGATACGGAATGAGCTGATAATTTTGAAAACTTATATCTCGAAAACAGGTGGTTTTTTTTTCGCTAAAAATTTCATTATTCTTTCCAATTTCTCGAGTAACTTCTTGTGGAATAGAAATCATTTTATATTTGGCATTTTGTTCTCTAAAAAATAATGTTTTTTTAGAGAGAATGTGTAATAAATCTCCTTTATCAATTGATTTTTGTGACAACATTAATTTTTTTCCGAATGGTGACTATAAATTTGTTAGTTTTTGATTTATTTGTTTGATTTCTTGATTTTGTTTTTAAAGGGGAAGTTGCATTTGTTAAAAATTTGCTGGGATGATAATGAGTCTTCTTACTAATTGGCGTTCTAATTTTACGTTTAAAAATTGAAAATTTATTCTTTTTCCAATTTGATTTAGCTGAATTTTTAGTAAAATTTTTGTTACGTTGAAGAGTATGTTTTGAATCATTCTGAACATGCGGACTTATGGGACTCTGAGGTGGACTTGTAATATCAAAATGTGAGTTTTGAGGTGCACTTACGGAATCTGAACTCTGAGGTGGACTTGTAATATCAAAATGTGAGTTTTGAGGTGCACTTACGGAATCTGAACTCTGAGGTGGACTTGTAATATCAAAATGTGGACTTATGGGATCTGAACTAAGAAGTTGACTTGCAATATCAAAATGTGGACTTATGGGATCTGAACTAAGAAGTTGACTTGCAATATCAAAATGTGGACTTACAGGATCAAAATGTGGACTGTGAGGTGGACTTACAGGATCAAAATGTGGACTGTGAGGTGGACTTACAGGATCAAAATGTGGACTGTGAGGTGGACTTACAGGATCAAAATGTGGACTGTGAGGTGGACTTACAGGATCAAAATGTGGACTGTGAGGTGGACTTACAGGATCAAAATGTGGACTGTGAGGTGGACTTACAGGATCAATGACCTTTTTGGGAGAAATAATATCATCTCGCCATTCTAACAAAGGTAACCATAATGTTTTTCTAAAAAGTTTGTAAAATAAATGTCCAGGTGTAACAATGCATTTGTTTCCAAGATGATCAATATCAAACCCTGTTTGTCCAATATGATCAAAGAGGGCAACCATATTTACCGGATATGTACAATTTAAAAAATATTGTAAATTTTCATTGACAGGGTCTTTAATTTCCAATCCATCCGACATTCTTAAAATAATATTCCCTTTTGTAAATTGCACGCCCGTTTTTTTACAATCGACATTTTTTAAATAATAATTTAGTAACATGCCCTTCTCTTTATCATTATAACGATACATACGTATAATTTTATCTTCTATAATATGTATATTCAAAACATCGTTTGTAATATGACAGGGTATATATTTTGCCGTTCCATTGATAACAAAGCAAGTGATGGCAATATCTGCCGTCTCCCAAGGATAATGTCCATTTAATATATTTTCAACGTAATCAAGAGAAACAATTTTAGATAAAAATTGTTTACGTAAGGCCATATCTAATTTTGATCCTATCATTACAGGCCAGACAGATCGAAGCATTAATTTTTTAGGAAATGTAATGTGGATACTACAAGCATATGTTTTTCGTTTAAGAATACATTCTTCTAAATTTTTACCAATGCAAATCATGCAACACTGAAAGGGTTTTAAATCTTGTAAAAGTTTAATTGTATAATAATCATAATTCGATATGATATTGTTTGTGATTTTTTGCACATTCATACTTTTAAACGTAATAATCTAACTTTTTCTGCAAACGTATTTTCACAAGTTTCTTCAAAATGGTAATAAAATTGAAGTGTCAATCCAATCAATATAAGGATAACAAGAATACAATATACATTAATATTATTTAAAAATAAAAAGATGCCGTTTATAATCATCTGAACCAAATAGTGAATATAAAAATGTTTCATAACGGCGCATACTTTATTATAATTTTTTTATCTAAAAAAAAAAAAAAAAAAAAAAAAAAAAAAAAAAATTTTTTTTTTTTTTTTTAGATAAAAAAAGTTTACAATACTTATTATGAAATAATATTAAATTAAGCCATGAATTCTGTAAGACGTATTATTTATTCTAAAAGTATCAAACCAATAAAAGATATAACTTCTTTCTCAAAATCCGTAGATAAAATTTTCTTGACTGTTGAATTTGAAGACGATACAAATGCAAAATATCTTGTGAGTCCACAAATGATCATGTTTTTAATCACGTGTAAACATTGGTTAATTGAAAAATATGACGGAGATGACTGTATACCTTGCCCTTTAAGTTGCTATAATTTATTTGGATTTCAACTTGGAGATAAGGTTCGTATTACAAAAAATACAGATATATTTCTTAATTTTCCAATTTGTGTAACGCATCTTGTCAAGAATTTGACGCAATTTTTCTTGTTTATACTTGTATGTTAAATATTTAGACGCGAATATAAATATACTGGCGACAATGATTAAAAACGCCAAACGGGTATAGCGTCTAAAAGGGGAAGTGTGCCGTGCGAACTCAAAATCTGCGTTCGAAATATGTCCCACGCCGCATCGCGGCACTGCAGACGGCGTCTGTGTCAAAGATTGTGTGTACTGTTGTACAATGTGAACCAAACAACAGGGGTTGGATTAGGATATGTACGATTTTCTTAAGTGTGTGATTATGGAAACACATTTTATGGTTCAGTGAAATGTCTACGTCTGGCGCAGAGTGCAGCGTCGGCAAATGTAATTGAAAGTATAATTATGCGTGATTTAAATTGATATGCTACCTCCTCGAAGAATGCCTACCAAAAGGCTAACAAATGGCTTGTATGTGCCAAGTAAAGAAGTGCTGTTTGGAAAATTTAAATGTATGTCACTTAGTAGCGGCTAGTGGTAAGCTGAGTCGAATCTGACGAAAAAGACAGGCTACGGTGCGAAATAGTCACGTGCACAACTTAGTGCTGTCGCCAAGTCAATCGGTTGAACAGCCATTGCACGTTTCATTGTTGGTTCACATTTGTTTGTATTGAGTGGAGTGTTCCGTTTATTGCCATTTGGATACACGTATAGTTTTGTAGAGGTAGGTATTATTATATTTCTAAGGTAAGGTTAATTCTTAGTAAACGTTTTTATTTAGTTTTAGTAATAATTATAGGTTTAATGAGTAGATCTTAGTTTCACACGTGTTGAAATCTGTTCATGTCTCGTGAATAGTGAAGTATAAAGAAGTGAGTTATTCTGTAGTGTTGAATTCTTATTTCCAAATAGAATAATTAATATATTTTGCCAATGCCGATTCACATAGAGCTGCTTGAATATTACCAGAAATCAGGGCAACGCTTTTCAGGAAATTAGCGCTTCGTAATTTGTATAACATTTTGCATCTCCAACAATCGTTAGCCCTTTCTTTACGAAATTAATGCTTCGAACTGTTGTTGCATTGTAATGTGTCTCTGAATTAAAGAGTACATTTTTTAATTTCGTAACTTAATGCAACTGTGATATAGCATTTTGTCTGATTGAATTTACTAAAGCTGTCTGAACAGTGTGGACAGATTATGTTGAAAAACTTGCATGATCAACTTTATTCTAACTGCTTTACAAAACATAGGGAACTACTTTCGATTAAAAATTTCATATCTAGTTCTTCACTTGTATTACTAAAAGGTGTAATTCTTTTTACAGGAATTGCCAAAATTTGCCATGCCACAGTGTTGCAGTGTTAGTGGCTGCTAGTTAAATTATAGAAGTCAAAAGGAGACTTACAACTTTTGCCATACCAATTGTCTTATACAAAATCTGCTGCATACATTTAAACAGACAAAGTTCTGATTTTTAGATTTCCTTGTTCATTTTCCGTGGAATGTTTGTGTATGAAGTAGCTTGAAAACTAAATAGGAAAACATAACTCTCCCTCAGCTGGAGAAAAATACTCTTGAACAACTTAGTGAAAGCCAAACATGACAACTGAAATTATTTGAAATCACGTGAAAGGAAAATTAAGAAGTTGAAAAGTCTGAACGCTTAGTTTTGTGTGCCTCTCCTTAGTGCATAGTGTGCACAGAGTAAGTCCTGAGATAGGAAAAAAGAGTTCAAACTTATCAAAATATTTTATATGCAAAAGTGTATAGCCAGGTTGGTTAAAGTATTGAAATGTATTTTTCTTCTGTAATAAATGAAGATAACATTTCTGAAAAGTTATCTTTGAAACTGGAAAGTAAAGATCCGTCATATTTGGTTTAATTTTATTTGAAACTTGTATACCAGGAAGCAGTACTTCAGTTTAGCTTCTCGCTAACTTATATTTCCAATCTTTTTTCTGCTTCATCCCACATATTCACACAGTGATGCGGAGTAGTTAGGTGGCATTCTGTACTGAAGATTTGTATTTAATATTTGGTGGTGTCTTTTTTTTCAAATTGGAACTAATACTGTTTGTGCAGTGGTTGCCCGTCTTCAAAGAAATGGACCAGAGGTCCTCATTTACTAGCTTGGGTTTGATTTCATCTGTCAAAATTCATTTGAAAATCTATGGACTATTTTTCTTTCCGTGGAAGATGATGCTGTACTCCTTCGCGTCATGGGGTCCGGCTAGTCCCTCAACGACACCATACCCGTACGAGTTCCATGTCACTTATTTTCAGATTAATAAATGTTAGCAGTAATATTGTAGCATTTTTGTTTATGTTTCAATACTGTACCAAAAAATTCCAGGGAAATTTCTCTTATTTTTCATAACTTACCACTATGACGCTTCATTGCCATAAAATTTTTGATAAAAACACCTGTGAGAAATTAACTGAAGTGTTACTGTGTGTGTGTGTGTGTCAGAGCTGAGTTCGGGCTGAATTTCAAGATCCTGAGCCTGAAGTATGTCAGCTCGAACGAGCCCGAAAAACTATGATTAACCTGTTAAGCATTGAAAAAAGTCTTCCAGACTTCCACTCTTTCCTACCCATGCAATTAACTGATGTCTTTCTCAACTGCGGAGTGGAGAAGGGATGTCTATCTATTTCTATAGTTACCTTTAACCATTCATTTATTCCCGAAATGTTTTTTTTGGGAGGGGGGGGGGGGGGGGGACATCTGGAGGCACAACAAACTATGTCGTATGTTGCTCAATAGAATTAGCAGGGAGCTGCCCCTTTGAGGTAGGGAGCAAAATTCCGTCAGCTTGCTATCTACTATCTATGCTTCTTAAAACTTATCCTTGGCAGAAATCCTGTAATTCATGGCCTATGGTATTTTGTTATCCAAGCCCGGAATGGATAGCCCTGCAGAATTCCTACTCCCCATTTGACCCAGATTGCTGAAGAATTCTCTTTCACAACTAGAAAGTGTAAAAAAAGTCTCGTGTGCTAAATTATATAAAATCACATTAAAAGAAAAAGGAAGAAAATTCTTCCCCTCTCTCCAAGCCCGAACTCCAGTAAGTATTACACAGCCAGCGCCCGGTTCGGGCTCGGCCCGTCTCAGCACTGGTGTGTGTGTGTACTAGTGCTTAGCTTGACACATTTTATAGTAGGTATATTGAAAGTAAAAATTTAATTTTACTATAATGAGCAAATTTGGCTTCTAGTAAAGAATGTTAGTAAAATGTATAAATTCCCTAGTGTTATGAAAAACTACTAACCAATTCTGCTTAATTCCTTTAGGAAATGTGTGTGGAAATATTTATTTATACTGTTAAAATGTTGTCTAATCTAAAAAAGTGATATCAAATATGTTTTATAAAAAGTAGATCACAGGTATGAACATTACAAGAGTAGATTTTAGGTAAAGAAAATAATTGACATAACTCATACATAAAAAAATATTCAGATGGTAACACACACTGGAGGATCTAAAGCTGAGATAATTTTGATGTAACTTGTGATGATTCAAACTATTTGAAACAGATGTCTTAATTTCTGCCATTGGTTAGCAAGAATTCTTTTTTATTTTGTTGTGTGTATCTATAACTTTTGTTGCAGATGCTATCACATAAAGGAAGTTTGGGTAACAATCTGAAGCTGAATACTGTTTAGCTTGTGATGACTTCTCTTCTTTCAAACTATTTGAAACAGACATTTGAGAAATTTTGTTGTAAGAGAATGGACCCATTTGTTTATTTTTAATAGTATTTTTTACTTTGTTCCGCTTGAAGATACAAGACAAATTCATAGTCAATAGGTAAGTTGATACTTTATCCAAATAGTAGTATTTATGCTAATTTTTAAAACAAACTAAAAAATTAATTTTCTGAATTGTAGCAAAGTGCTTTAATATGAATATGAGGGTGGATCAAAAGTTAGTTTTGCACTGTTGAATAAAAAAATCAAAGGATATACTCAGGGGATGTATGTTGGTTTACAACATTAATTCATTTTTCGACATAGTCGCTTCTAAGGACTGTAAACATTTATCGGAACGTGCGATTAACTTTCCCATACCTGTACAAGAAAAGTCCAGTTTGGTGCAACTAGTTAAGGACCGCACTTTTCACAGCCTCATCCGTTGGGAATCATTGTCCACTAAGCTCCTGTTTCATTTTACCGAACAAATGGTAGCCGCATGGGGATAAGGTTGGGGCTGTAAGGTGGATGCTGCCACAATTCCGACTTGAATTAATGCAGCAATTCCCTTAGTTTTCCGTGCTGTGTAATGTTCTTGGACATCTGATGCATGACACCTTCGCTCAACTTACCCCGGCATCTGTCCTTAATTTGAATTTCGCAAATTTAATGGTGTTTGGCAATATGAGTCACTTGATGGTTGTCTCTTTTGACAGAAATTCTGTGTAAACAACAGATTCCGCACAGTCATCATGACCACTCCCGCCAGACAGAGACAGTTGGACTTTTCACGTCTTCCTTGTTGGGGAGGTGACATGTTTCCATTCCATGGACGATCGTTTTTGATTTTTCCAGTTACGTAACAGTAAATATGTGATTTCAGATTGCTTATAGAGATATATTTCCCACGTATAATAAGAAGAAATATTTCTTCCCCAGGTGTTTACCTGTATAACTGGGAATTTGCTAAGCATCGACCTGACTCTAAATAGCTGAGCTACGATGAAGCAAGGAGCTCGCTTTGACTGGCGAAAATCTGATATGAAATGTAAACTAGAACAATCTGTAGGATGCATAATGCTGTATTTAGTTCCAGAACAGTCTGCTGATATACCAAATGTCTTCCACATATTCCTGGTCCCAAGAAGCCCCATCACACGTAATGAAATTAACAAACAGACCTGCATTTTCAGTGAGAATACTTTCAGCTTTAATAATTAATTTTGCTTTAGCAAAGTTCCACTTATATTGTTACTGTGGCAAAAACACCCAATTATTTGGGTCCAATCTCCATTTAATAGGCTGAAACACCATTACCAGTCCACGTGATTACATGGGGTATACTTAACAGTTTTTTGAAGTGTATGGCCCAATATGAACAAAGCCCTAATATTTCACCAGATGATTTTTTGCATGCAGTTTTTCTGTAAGCTTCACTTCATCTATTAATATACCACCATGTCTTGCAAAAGGCTCCATTTCACTTGTTTTCTTTGAAATAGTTTCAAACGTTCAGTGCATTGAATCCAAAACTGCTGTTGTAATTTGAAATATACTTTCTAATAGTTGTTCTATTAGGTAGGATCATGATTTTGTGTTTCCGTATGTGCTCGTACAATTTTGGACTTTTTTTATGTGCATTAGTAAGCATTCAAGTAACCATTCTTTGGTATATGACATACCTCTTGCAGATTTCTTTTTTGCTTGCCTTATAACAATGAATAACCATTTGCTGCTGCTTAATGCGTAATTCTGCTATTTTTTCATTAATGGAAAGTTCTGTAAAATTCCTTTTTTTTTTATTTTTTTTTTTAAGTTTAATTAGAGAGCGAAATAACTAGTTTCTTCAGCCTGTTGATTTTCCGGAACTGTATTTTGATACTTATTTTTAAATGTAGCCTTTCTTCTATGATAAGCTATTTTGTGCAAAAGTAAGCCCTGCAGATACTTACATCTGAGGCAAGTCTTTGTTGTTCCTTTCGTTACACAATTTTTGCTGTACAAATTATTCTAAAAAATAACTCCACTTTCAAGGTACTTCATGTTATTTTCAAATTCTGAAATGGAGCCTGTGCCATGACATACTGTTAGCCTATCAGTGTCTCGAATAATGGATTTTTGATTCATCTTTAGAAGTAATATTAGAAACTGAGTTAATTTTTATTCCACGTAAATACACTTTACAGGTAACCTCTGGTTCCAACTTTTTGGTAACAACAACCAGTTTTTCTGTTGTCAATGAATTTGACAATTCACATTTGAATGAATGAACATGGAAAATTATGCACTTTGAATTATTTGCAGGAATTTGCTTACCCCCAAAATACTGAAGGCTGTGATATTCAGGAAGGCAGTTCCGTGTAACTCTTTGGGAAGTGAATTCCAAGCTATTTAAATTACCATCAGGCTTATCATCAGAGGGTTTCCCTAACTTTCCTGTATTTTGCCAGAGTTTTTGACAAATAATGGGGAAGGTTTGGAAATATTGTTGGAATTGCATCTGAATTGTCAAGATGGGCCGATCTCTGGGTATTAACACAGTCTCCTCATTTATTTTATGCACAAAATTTCGAACCACTGAAATCTCTCAAAGTGCAGTTCACATACAGCACTAAATTTGTCGTAAGTTTTTATCTGCACATCTGCACCCAAGGAATCAATCTTTGCCACTGCTGTAAAAGTTTATCATTTTTGGGTATTCCAAAGAGTGACGGCTTACTGTTTTTTTGTACTGAGTATTGCAACCTGGCACAAAACTATGGTTATTTCTCTTCCGCATAATGAGCTAAGTATAACTTATATACAATATTTAGGTAATCCACATTCCTTCTAAAACCTAAAACATAACACGTTTTCGTCTAAATTACCGTTCTTTTCACAGTAAGCAACACGAATTTAGTTTCCCGCTCCCATCACAGTAAGAAAGAGGGAAGGGAAGGCGATCGAAGCGCCATCTACGAAGAGGACAAATTTCGGTATCCACGCCAATCATTACGTACGCTAGGCGCTCGGCACACTTTCCCTTCTAGACGCTATAAAACGGGTAAAATGGATTTGAAAATTTGTTTCGTTTAGATGAAGTACAAAAAATGCATAAATTGCACTGATTCCTAAAAAATAAAATCACCAAAGGATTCCAAATTTAATAGATTCATTGCTTTTCAAATTTGAGTACTTGTTGGAGCTTTTTTTAATTGTTCAAAAGTGTATTCCAATAATCGGGATAAAGTTTGATTGTACCTAAAATAATATCTTGCCATAAATTTAACGCAGGAACGATGGCTGTTAAATTTGCCATAGTTTCATTTATATTGGTTAAAACATAATTTTCTAGATAATTTTTTATGTAGATCCAATTTTTATCTAGTCTTTAAACAATTGGTTTAAGTAGTAACGAATCATACTCTTTTGATTTGGATCTTGACCAAAAAGTAGTAAATCAATAAATGAATTCTAGTGTTTGTAATGCATCATATGTCATTTCTTTTGCTGATACCATTGTCATTTAATACCTTATTCAATACCCCCTTATTTTTTATATATATATAATTTAACAGGTAGCAAAAATTATAAATGGAAATAAAAGTATCATAAGGTTTGTAAAAAAATGACCTATCATCATACCTACAAGAAAAATGATAAAAAAAATACAGATGTATCATTTATTACTTTATTCAAAATACGCAATTATCAGGGTTACTTACAAATCGACATTTCTTGGTTCCCACAAAGTAAACACCTAGCGGTTAACATATAACGATTATTTCGAGTTTTTTTGCATTGATATTTGAGTAGATTCGGTTTTTGTTTTGCATTTGACACAGTAAATCAAATCGTCCATTATAGCTTTATTAATAAAGAGTATGGACATTGCTCGTGGGGTCATCCCTATCTTCACTGGTAGTAACTTGTATCGTATTATGTTTTATTACATTTGTAACAAATAAAAATTGCTTTACTACTTGTATTTTTTATTGTCTTAGTTGCGCAATTTTGTATTTGGTATTTTGCAGAGAATGAAGCTGCCTTTCTCGCAAGTATGGGAGAGTATCTTAACAAAGCTAAAATTGCCGTTACATAAAATTAGTCTCCTAATTTTCTTTTTAATCCACGTTTGATTACCTGAAAAGTATAACGTAAACCAGGTTCTATTAATACAAGCATATTTTCTCCATATTGCATCCTCATTCTAATTTCTGCATTAACAATTCTTTTCCATTTTAATTAAATTAATGATTTTTTCGTAACCACATTTTAAACGTAATGTCCATTAGATTTCTCTGGAAGACATATACATTTTTGACACCGTTGTATTTAAAATATCCGCAATTTATAAGACTTAAAATATTCTTTTGCTGATTTTTAAATAAATTTTGAAAATCAATGACTGCGTTTGGCATGTTGTAATATTGTTCAACAAAAATCGGATTAATTGCCTGCAAATTATGCACTGTAGAAATATCAGTCGCAATATTAATTAATTGAATAATTTGCCCTCGTTCATATTTACCATACTCGGGTGACCGTTTCATGAGTCTAACATGAGGTGCGGAACATTTGACGGCATAATCTTCAAGTGCTTTAATTTTAATACTTCTGTAATTTTTGATCCAATTTTCTGCTTGTGATGTAGGCGTGAATTAATAAATCGACAAGAAGTTGCCAACCCAATAAATAATTGGTTCCTTTAAATTTTTTCTAGAACAGCGAATGTTGCGCTCATTACTCTGTTTAGCATATATTTTGTTAGTTGATTTGACTTTACTTCAAATCCTTTTACTTTTTAATACGACTATTTTCTATAAAACAGTACTTTTTTGCGCGACAAGACCAATAACGAGTCCAATCGTTTTTCAAATTGAAGATTAATGAACGGTTGATTAAAATACCGATTAATTTCATTGTTTGAAACTTGACAATTAGAAATAAATAAACTGTCTGTATCGCAATAAGGGACACATTGTCCTTTACTACGTAAAAAATGGTATGCAGCTAATAAAATATACCTGGCAAAACATGTAGACACTCATTCCTAATGCTAAATTTCCTAATGATGTATCAGACGATCCCATAATTCCGTAAAATTGAATTCTTAATAAAATTTTTATTGTCAATTGTTCGACATCAAAATGTTTTTGTCCCGTTAATCGAAATTGCTGTTTTAAATAACGTCTTGTATCAATCAATTGTTTCAATAATTGGGGAATAAATCCCATTTTATTCTTGCGATAGACCATAATTAAATCGTCATCCGGTTCTATCGGTGGAAATTGAAAATTTTCATAAAATGGAGCAAATTCAAAATCTTTATCGCCGTGTATGCGATAAGGAACAGCACTTATATTTGATCACGGATGTCTATCTCAAGTTTACAATATATGGATTTATGAATAATAGCAAACGTGTCATAACTAATATTATAACTAACTTAATCATAGATGGATACAACGACTCAAAATCGTAAATGGTCACATTTGTATTATACGATTGTTCTTCACAATAATTCAACGCACCCTGATAAACTTTTTTACCGCTATATTTTGAACAATCAACCAAACTCAGTTCGTCGCCATCATTCGTCTTGCAAGTCTTAATATTTGTAAAATATCTTGTATTGATAAAATAATGCATAAAAGTACCGTACGAGTAAATCAAATCTTCAATATAGCGAGAATTTCCACTAATAAAGAGCTTCTTCAATAGAATAGGTCAGTGTTTATTAGCTCTACTAATTAACATTGGAATAACATTTTCATATCCATTAATTTTAACACCAAAACGGAATCTTGAACACAATACTGCATACATGTTGGAAACGTTCCAAAATATTCAAGCGATAATCCAGTATTTAATCTTTTTTGCAAACATTCTTCCGCATCTCTATTTTTTAAAAGATCAATATCAAGTACGTCACGAGCTTGATACCATTTATGAATTGATACGGGACTTATTGGTATTTTACGTTCACCAAGCTTGACGTACGAGCAACATCGTCCAATTTAAAACTTGGGTAAACCAGCGTATCCAAACGTTGTTGTAAATATATACATGTCAATCACTTTTTATTAACCAATGTCGTCACAAAATGTTTTCCAATTTGTTTAGATTGAAAAAGTTTGCCAGATTGAAGAACGGGATGTAAATTAAAATACGTTCGGAGCAAACAAGGCACGGAAAATCAAACTTGTTAATATTGTATCCAGTAATTACCAAAATTTTCTTATTCTGAATAATTTTTTCGAAAAATGCTGATAGCATAGAAGATTCC